>JBBBDQ010002330.1:0-145140 GCA_037127315.1 Ascarosepion bandense
CAAATTAACAACATCAGCCATATTAATCTATATTTTGTATATTTTCAAATGGAAAATATTAAAATCAGCTATATTTTTCATTACAATCTTCATTTTCAAATGAAAATTACCAAAACCAGCTATATTTTTCATTATTTTCTTCCTTTTCAAATGAAAAATATTAAAATCAGCTATATTTTTCATTATTTTCTTCTTTTTTCAAATGAAAATGAACAAAATCATTCATATTATTCTATATTTTGTTTATTTTCAAAAGGAAAATATTAAAATCAGCTATATTTTTCTTTACTATCTTTATTTTCAAATGTAAATGAAAAAAATCAGCCATATTTTTCTTTATTTTCTTCTTTTACAAATGAAAATTAACAAAATCTGCTATATTTTTTATTATTTTCTTCTTTTTCAAATATACATGAACAAAATCAGTTATATTTTTTTACTTTCTTCTTTTTCAAATGATCATTTGAAAAAGAAGAAAATAAAGAAAAATATAGCTTATTTAGTTAATTATCAATGGAAAAAGAAGAAAATAAAAAAATATAGCTGATTTTGTTATTTTTCTTTCAAAAATAGAAAATAACGAGAAATATAGCTGATTTTGTTAATTTTCATTTGAAAAAGAATAAAATAATGAAAAATATAGTTGATTTTGTTATTTTTCAATTGAAAAAAGAAAAAAGAAGGAAAATATAGCTGATTTTGTTATTTTTCATTTGAAAAAGAAGAAAATAAAGAAAAATATAGCTGATTTTGTGAATTTTCATTTGAAAAAAAAATTTTAAAAAATATAGCTGATTTTGTTAATTTTCAATTGAAAAAGAAGAAATGAAGGAAAATATAGCTGATTTTGTTATTTTTCAATTGAAAAAGAAGAAAAGAAGGAAAATATAGCAGATTTTGTTGTTTTTCTTTTGAAAAAGAAGAAAATAAAGAAAAATATATCTGGTTTGCTAACTTTAATTTGAAAAGGAAAAAAATAAAGAAAAATATAGCTGATTTTGTTATATTTCATTTGAAAAAGAAGAAATTATAGAAACATTTTTTGCTGATTGTGTTAATTTTCAATTGAAAAAAGAAGAAAATAAATAAAAATACATCTGATTTTTGAAAAATGAAAAAATCAGCTATATTTTTCTTTATGTTCTTCTTTTTTGAATGAAAATTAACAAAATCAGCGATATTTTTCTTTATTTTCTTCTTTTTCAAAATGAAAAGTAACAAATTCAGCTATATTTTTCTTTATTTTCTTCTTTTCAAATAAAAAATAAAAATGTCAGCTATATTTTCCTTTTTTCTTCTTTTTCCATTGATAATTAACTAAATAAGTTATATTTTTTCTTTATTTTCTTCTTTTTCAAATGAAAATTAACAAAATCAGCTATATTTTTCTTTATTTTCTTCTTTTTCAAATTAAAATTTACAAAATCAGCTATATGTTTCTTTATTTTCTTCTTTTTCAAATGAAAATTAACAAAATCACCCATATTTTTGTTTATTTTCTACTTGTTGAAATGAAAATTAACAAAATCACCTCTATTTTTCTTTATTTTCTTCTTTTACAAATGAAAATTAACAAAATCAGATGTATTTTTATTTATTTTATTCTTTTTGAATTAAAAATTAACAAAATCATCCAAGTTTTTCTATAATTTCTTCTTTTTCAAATGAAATATAACAACATCAGCTATATTTTTCTTTATTTTCTTCTTTTTCAAACGAAAATTAACAAAATCAGATATATTAGGCTATATTTTGTTAATTTTCAAATGAGAAATATTAAAAGCAGCTATATTTTTCTTTACTACTTTTATTTTCAAATGAAAATTAACAAAATCAGCTATATTTTTTTATTTTCTTCCTTTTCAAATGAAACTTACCAAAACCAGCTATATTTTTCTTTATTTTCTTTTTCAAATGAAAATTAACAAAATCAGCAATATTTTTCTTTATTTTCTTCTTTTTCAAATGAAAAATAACAAAATCAGCTATATTTTCCTTCTTTTCTTCTTTTTCAATTGGAAGATAACAAAATTAGCTATATATTTCATTATTTTATTCCTTTTCAAATGAAAATTAACAAAATCAGTTATATTTCTCTTTATTTTCTTGTTTCGAAAGAAAATTAACAAGTCAGCTATATTTTCCTTCTTTTCTTTTTTTCTATTGATAATTAAATAAATAAGCTATATTTTTCTTTATTTTCTTTTTTCAAATGAAAAATAACAAAATCAGCTATATTTTTTATTTTCTTGCATTTCAGATGAAAATAAACAAAATCAGCTAAATTTTCTTCTTTTTCAAATGAAAATTAACAAAATCTGCAATATTCTTCATTTTTGTCTTCTTTTTCAAATGAAAATTAACAAAATCAGCTATATTTTTCTTTACTATCTTTATTTTCAAATGTAAATGAAAAAAATCAGCCATATTTTTCTTTATTTTCTTATTTTACAAATGAAAATTAACAAAATCTGCTATATTTTTTATTATTTTCTTCTTTTTCAAATATACATGAACAAAATCAGTTATATTTTTTTACTTTCTTCTTTTTCAAATGATCATTTGAAAAAGAAGAAAATAAAGAAAAATATAGCTTATTTAGTTAATTATCAATGGAAAAAGAAGAAAATAAAAAAATATAGCTGATTTTGTTATTTTTCTTTGAAAAATAGAAAATAACGAGAAATATAGCTGATTTTGTTAATTTTCATTTGAAAAAGAATAAAATAATGAAAAATATAGTTGATTTTGTTATTTTTCAATTGAAAAAGAAAAAAGAAGGAAAATATAGCTGATTTTGTTATTTTTCATTTGAAAAAGAAGAAAATAAAGAAAAATATAGCTGATTTTGTGAATTTTCATTTGAAAAAAAAATTTAAAAAATATAGCTGATTTTGTTAATTTTCAATTGAAAAAGAAGAAATGAAGGAAAATATAGCTGATTTTGTTATTTTTCAATTGAAAAAGAAGAAAAGAAGGAAAATATAGCAGATTTTGTTGTTTTTCTTTTTGAAAAAGAAGAAAATAAAGAAAAATATATCTGGTTTGCTAACTTTAATTTGAAAAGGAAAAAAATAAAGAAAAATATAGCTGATTTTGTTATATTTCATTTGAAAAAGAAGAAATTATAGAAACATTTTTTGCTGATTGTGTTAATTTTCAATTGAAAAAGAAGAAAATAAATAAAAATACATCTGATTTTTGAAAAATGAAAAAATCAGCTATATTTTTCTTTATGTTCTTCTTTTTTGAATGAAAATTAACAAAATCAGCGATATTTTTCTTTATTTTCTTCTTTTTCAAATGAAAAGTAACAAATTCAGCTATATTTTTCTTTATTTTCTTCTTTTCAAATAAAAAATAAAAATGTCAGCTATATTTTCCTTTTTTCTTCTTTTTCCATTGATAATTAACTAAATAAGTTATATTTTTCTTTATTTTCTTCTTTTTCAAATGAAAATTAACAAAATCAGCTATATTTTTCTTTATTTTCTTCTTTTTCAAATTAAAATTTACAAAATCAGCTATATGTTTCTTTATTTTCTTCTTT
Source organism: Ascarosepion bandense (assembly GCA_037127315.1). NCBI lineage: Eukaryota > Metazoa > Mollusca > Cephalopoda > Sepiida > Sepiidae > Ascarosepion > Ascarosepion bandense. The sequence continues at coordinate 3,551 of JBBBDQ010002330.1, forward strand.
TTCAAATGAAAATTAACAAAATCACCCATATTTTTGTTTATTTTCTACTTGTTGAAATGAAAATTAACAAAATCACCTCTATTTTTCTTTATTTTCTTCTTTTACAAATGAAAATTAACAAAATCAGATGTATTTTTATTTATTTTATTCTTTTTGAATTAAAAATTAACAAAATCATCCAAGTTTTTCTATAATTTCTTCTTTTTCAAATGAAATATAACAACATCAGCTATATTTTTCTTTATTTTCTTCTTTTTCAAACGAAAATTAACAAAATCAGATATATTAGGCTATATTTTGTTAATTTTCAAATGAGAAATATTAAAAGCAGCTATATTTTTCTTTACTACTTTTATTTTCAAATGAAAATTAACAAAATCAGCTATATTTTTTTATTTTCTTCCTTTTCAAATGAAACTTACCAAAACCAGCTATATTTTTCTTTATTTTCTTTTTCAAATGAAAATTAACAAAATCAGCAATATTTTTCTTTATTTTCTTCTTTTTCAAATGAAAAATAACAAAATCAGCTATATTTTCCTTCTTTTCTTCTTTTTCAATTGGAAGATAACAAAATTAGCTATATATTTCATTATTTTATTCCTTTTCAAATGAAAATTAACAAAATCAGTTATATTTCTCTTTATTTTCTTGTTTCGAAAGAAAATTAACAAGTCAGCTATATTTTCCTTCTTTTCTTTTTTTCTATTGATAATTAAATAAATAAGCTATATTTTTCTTTATTTTCTTTTTTTCAAATGAAAAATAACAAAATCAGCTATATTTTTTATTTTCTTGCATTTCAGATGAAAATTAACAAAATCAGCTAAATTTTCTTCTTTTTCAAATGAAAATTAACAAAATCTGCAATATTCTTCATTATTGTCTTCTTTTTCAAATGAAAATTAACAAAATCAGCTATATTTTTCTTTACTATCTTTATTTTCAAATGTAAATGAAAAAAATCAGCCATATTTTTCTTTATTTTCTTATTTTACAAATGAAAATTAACAAAATCTGCTATATTTTTTATTATTTTCTTCTTTTTCAAATATACATGAACAAAATCAGTTATATTTTTTTACTTTCTTCTTTTTCAAATGATCATTTGAAAAAAGAAGAAAATAAAGAAAAATATAGCTTATTTAGTTAATTATCAATGGAAAAAGAAGAAAATAAAAAATATAGCTGATTTTGTTATTTTTCTTTGAAAAATAGAAAATAACGAGAAATATAGCTGATTTTGTTAATTTTCATTTGAAAAAGAATAAAATAATGAAAAATATAGTTGATTTTGTTATTTTTCAATTGAAAAAGAAAAAAGAAGGAAAATATAGCTGATTTTGTTATTTTTCATTTGAAAAAGAAGAAAATAAAGAAAAATATAGCTGATTTTGTGAATTTTCATTTGAAAAAAAAATTTAAAAAATATAGCTGATTTTGTTAAATTTTCAATTGAAAAAGAAGAAATGAAGGAAAATATAGCTGATTTTGTTATTTTTCAATTGAAAAAGAAGAAAAAGAAGGAAAATATAGCAGATTTTGTTGTTTTTCTTTTGAAAAAGAAGAAAATAAAGAAAAATATATCTGGTTTGCTAACTTTAATTTGAAAAGGAAAAAAATAAAGAAAAATATAGCTGATTTTGTTATATTTCATTTGAAAAAGAAGAAATTATAGAAACATTTTTTGCTGATTGTGTTAATTTTCAATTGAAAAAGAAGAAAATAAATAAAAATACATCTGATTTTTGAAAAATGAAAAAATCAGCTATATTTTTCTTTATGTTCTTCTTTTTTGAATGAAAATTAACAAAATCAGCGATATTTTTCTTTATTTTCTTCTTTTTCAAATGAAAAGTAACAAATTCAGCTATATTTTTCTTTATTTTCTTCTTTTCAAATAAAAAATAAAAATGTCAGCTATATTTTCCTTTTTTCTTCTTTTTCCATTGATAATTAACTAAATAAGTTATATTTTTCTTTATTTTCTTCTTTTTCAAATGAAAATTAACAAAATCAGCTATATTTTTCTTTATTTTCTTCTTTTTCAAATTAAAATTTACAAAATCAGCTATATGTTTCTTTATTTTCTTCTTTTTCAAATGAAAATTAACAAAATCACCCATATTTTTGTTTATTTTCTACTTGTTGAAATGAAAATTAACAAAATCACCTCTATTTTTCTTTATTTTCTTCTTTTACAAATGAAAATTAACAAAATCAGATGTATTTTTATTTATTTTATTCTTTTTGAATTAAAAATTAACAAAATCATCCAAGTTTTTCTATAATTTCTTCTTTTTCAAATGAAATATAACAACATCAGCTATATTTTTCTTTATTTTCTTCTTTTTCAAACGAAAATTAACAAAATCAGATATATTAGGCTATATTTTGTTAATTTTCAAATGAGAAATATTAAAAGCAGCTATATTTTTCTTTACTACTTTTATTTTCAAATGAAAATTAACAAAATCAGCTATATTTTCTTTATTTTCTTCCTTTTCAAATGAAACTTACCAAAACCAGCTATATTTTTCTTTATTTTCTTTTTCAAATGAAAATTAACAAAATCAGCAATATTTTTCTTTATTTTCTTCTTTTTCAAATGAAAAATAACAAAATCAGCTATATTTTCCTTCTTTTCTTCTTTTTCAATTGGAAGATAACAAAATTAGCTATATATTTCATTATTTTATTCCTTTTCAAATGAAAATTAACAAAATCAGTTATATTTCTCTTTATTTTTCTTGTTTCGAAAGAAAATTAACAAGTCAGCTATATTTTCCTTCTTTTCTTTTTTTCTATTGATAATTAAATAAATAAGCTATATTTTTCTTTATTTTCTTTTTTTCAAATGAAAAATAACAAAATCAGCTATATTTTTTATTTTCTTGCATTTCAGATGAAAATTAACAAAATCAGCTAAATTTTCTTCTTTTTCAAATGAAAATTAACAAAATCTGCAATATTTTTCATTATTGTCTTCTTTTTCAAATGAAAATTAACAAAATCAGCTATATTTTTCTTTACTATCTTTATTTTCAAATGTAAATGAAAAAAATCAGCCATATTTTTCTTTATTTTCTTATTTTACAAATGAAAATTAACAAAATCTGCTATATTTTTTATTATTTTCTTCTTTTTCAAATATACATGAACAAAATCAGTTATATTTTTTTACTTTCTTCTTTTTCAAATGATCATTTGAAAAAAGAAGAAAATAAAGAAAAATATAGCTTATTTAGTTAATTATCAATGGAAAAAGAAGAAAAGAAGGAAAATATAACTGACTTTGTTAATTCTCATCTGAAATGGAAGAAAATAAAAAAATATAGCTGATTTTGTTATTTTTCTTTGAAAAATAGAAAATAACGAGAAATATAGCTGATTTTGTGAATTTTCATTTGAAAAAAAAATTTAAAAAAATATAGCTGATTTTGTTAATTTTCAATTGAAAAAGAAGAAATGAAGGAAAATATAGCTGATTTTGTTATTTTTCAATTGAAAAAGAAGAAAAGAAGGAAAATATAGCAGATTTTGTTGTTTTTCTTTTTGAAAAAGAAGAAAATAAAGAAAAATATATCTGGTTTGCTAACTTTAATTTGAAAAGGAAAAAAATAAAGAAAAATATAGCTGATTTTGTTATATTTCATTTGAAAAAGAAGAAATTATAGAAACATTTTTTGCTGATTGTGTTAATTTTCAATTGAAAAAAGAAGAAAATAAATAAAAATACATCTGATTTTTGAAAAATGAAAAAATCAGCTATATTTTTCTTTATGTTCTTCTTTATTGAATGAAAATTAACAAAATCAGCGATATTTTTCTTTATTTTCTTCTTTTTCAAATGAAAAGTAACAAATTCAGCTATATTTTTCTTTATTTTCTTCTTTTCAAATAAAAATAAAAATGTCAGCTATATTTTTCCTTTTTCTTCTTTTTCCATTGATAATTAACTAAATAAGTTATATTTTTCTTTATTTTCTTCTTTTTCAAATGAAATATAACAACATCAGCTATATTTTTCTTTATTTTCTTCTTTTTCAAACGAAAATTAACAAAATCAGATATATTAGGCTATATTTTGTTAATTTTCAAATGAGAAATATTAAAAGCAGCTATATTTTTCTTTACTACTTTTATTTTCAAATGAAAATTAACAAAATCAGCTATATTTTTTTTATTTTCTTCCTTTTCAAATGAAACTTACCAAAACCAGCTATATTTTTCTTTATTTTCTTTTTCAAATGAAAATTAACAAAATCAGCAATATTTTTCTTTATTTTCTTCTTTTTCAAATGAAAAATAACAAAATCAGCTATATTTTCCTTCTTTTCTTCTTTTTCAATTGGAAGATAACAAAATTAGCTATATATTTCATTATTTTATTCCTTTTCAAATGAAAATTAACAAAATCAGTTATATTTCTCTTTATTTTCTTGTTTCGAAAAGAAAATTAACAAGTCAGCTATATTTTCCTTCTTTTCTTTTTTTCTATTGATAATTAAATAAATAAGCTATATTTTTCTTTATTTTCTTTTTTTCAAATGAAAAATAACAAAATCAGCTATATTTTTTATTTTCTTCCATTTCAGATGAAAATTAACAAAATCAGCTAAATTTTCTTCTTTTTCAAATGAAAATTAACAAAATCTGCAATATTTTTCATTATTGTCTTCTTTTTCAAATGAAAATTAACAAAATCAGCTATATTTTTCTTTACTATCTTTATTTTCAAATGTAAATGAAAAAAATCAGCCATATTTTTCTTTATTTTCTTCTTTTACAAATGAAAATTAACAAAATCTGCTATATTTTTTATTATTTTCTTCTTTTTCAAATATACATGAACAAAATCAGTTATATTTTTTTACTTTCTTCTTTTTCAAATGATCATTTGAAAAAGAAGAAAATAAAGAAAAATATAGCTTATTTAGTTAATTATCAATGGAAAAAGAAGAAAAGAAGGAAAATATAACTGACTTTGTTAATTCTCATCTGAAATGGAAGAAAATAAAAAATATAGCTGATTTTGTTATTTTTCTTTCAAAAATAGAAAATAACGAGAAATATAGCTGATTTTGTGAATTTTCATTTGAAAAAAAATTTTAAAAAATATAGCTGATTTTGTTAATTTTCAATTGAAAAAGAAGAAATGAAGGAAAATATAGCTGATTTTGTTATTTTTCAATTGAAAAAGAAGAAAAAGAAGGAAAATATAGCAGATTTTGTTGTTTTTCTTTTGAAAAAGAAGAAAATAAAGAAAAATATATCTGGTTTGTTAACTTTAATTTGAAAAAGGAAAAAAATAAAGAAAAATATAGCTGATTTTGTTATATTTCATTTGAAAAAGAAGAAATTATAGAAACATTTTTTGCTGATTGTGTTAATTTTCAATTGAAAAAGAAGAAAATAAATAAAAATACATCTGATTTTTGAAAAATGAAAAAATCAGCTATATTTTTCTTTATGTTCTTCTTTTTTGAATGAAAATTAACAAAATCAGCGATATTTTTCTTTATTTTCTTCTTTTTCAAATGAAAAGCAACAAATTCAGCTATATTTTTCTTTATTTTCTTCTTTTCAAATAAAAAATAAAAATGTCAGCTATATTTTCCTTTTTTCTTCTTTTTCCATTGATAATTAACTAAATAAGTTATATTTTTCTTTATTTTCTTCTTTTTCAAATGAAAATTAACAAAATCAGCTATATTTTTCTTTATTTTCTTCTTTTTCAAATTAAAATTTACAAAATCAGCTATATGTTTCTTTATTTTCTTCTTTTTCAAATGAAAATTAACAAAATCACCCATATTTTTGTTTATTTTCTACTTGTTGAAATGAAAATTAACAAAATCACCTCTATTTTTCTTTATTTTCTTCTTTTACAAATGAAAATTAACAAAATCAGATGTATTTTTATTTATTTTATTCTTTTTGAATTAAAAATTAACAAAATCATCCAAGTTTTTCTATAATTTCTTCTTTTTCAAATGAAATATAACAACATCAGCTATATTTTTCTTTATTTTTCTTCTTTTTTCAAACGAAAATTAACAAAATCAGATATATTAGGCTATATTTTGTTAATTTTCAAATGAGAAATATTAAAAGCAGCTATATTTTTCTTTACTACTTTTATTTTCAAATGAAAATTAACAAAATCAGCTATATTTTCTTTATTTTCTTCCTTTTCAAATGAAACTTACCAAAACCAGCTATATTTTTCTTTATTTTCTTTTTCAAATGAAAATTAACAAAATCAGCAATATTTTTCTTTATTTTCTTCTTTTTCAAATGAAAAATAACAAAATCAGCTATATTTTCCTTCTTTTCTTCTTTTTCAATTGGAAGATAACAAAATTAGCTATATATTTCATTATTTTATTCCTTTTCAAATGAAAATTAACAAAATCAGTTATATTTCTCTTTATTTTCTTGTTTCGAAAGAAAATTAACAAGTCAGCTATATTTTCCTTCTTTTCTTTTTTTCTATTGATAATTAAATAAATAAGCTATATTTTTCTTTATTTTCTTTTTTTCAAATGAAAAATAACAAAATCAGCTATATTTTTTATTTTCTTGCATTTCAGATGAAAATTAACAAAATCAGCTAAATTTTCTTCTTTTTCAAATGAAAATTAACAAAATCTGCAATATTTTTCATTATTGTCTTCTTTTTCAAATGAAAATTAACAAAATCAGCTATATTTTTCTTTACTATCTTTATTTTCAAATGTAAATGAAAAAATCAGCCATATTTTTCTTTATTTTCTTCTTTTACAAATGAAAATTAACAAAATCTGCTATATTTTTTATTATTTTCTTCTTTTTCAAATATACATGAACAAAATCAGTTATATTTTTTTACTTTCTTCTTTTTCAAATGATCATTTGAAAAAGAAGAAAATAAAGAAAAATATAGCTTATTTAGTTAATTATCAATGGAAAAAGAAGAAAAAGAAGGAAAATATAACTGACATTTAATTCTCATCTGAAATGGAAAAATAAAAATATATTTTGAGTTTTTGTTATTTTTCTTTCAAAAATAGAAAATAACGAAATATAGCTGATTTGTTAATTTTCATTTGAAAAAGAATAAAATAATGAAAAATATAGTTGATTTTGTTATTTTTCAATTGAAAAAGAAAAAAGAAGGAAAATATAGCTGATTTTGTTATTTTTCATTTGAAAAAGAAGAAAATAAAGAAAAATATAGCTGATTTTGTGAATTTTCATTTGAAAAAAAATTTTAAAAAATATAGCTGATTTTGTTAATTTTCAATTGAAAAAGAAGAAATGAAGGAAAATATAGCTGATTTTGTTATTTTTCAATTGAAAAAGAAGAAAAGAAGGAAAATATAGCAGATTTTGTTGTTTTTCTTTTGAAAAAGAAGAAAATAAAGAAAAATATATCTGGTTTGCTAACTTTAATTTGAAAAGGAAAAAAATAAAGAAAAATATAGCTGATTTTGTTATATTTCATTTGAAAAAGAAGAAATTATAGAAACATTTTTTGCTGATTGTGTTAATTTTCAATTGAAAAGAAGAAAATAAATAAAAATACATCTGATTTTTGAAAAATGAAAAAATCAGCTATATTTTTCTTTATGTTCTTCTTTATTGAATGAAAATTAACAAAATCAGCGATATTTTTCTTTATTTTCTTCTTTTTCAAATGAAAAGTAACAAATTCAGCTATATTTTTCTTTATTTTCTTCTTTTCAAATAAAAAATAAAAATGTCAGCTATATTTTCCTTTTTTCTTCTTTTTCCATTGATAATTAACTAAATAAGTTATATTTTTCTTTATTTTCTTCTTTTTCAAATGAAAATTAACAAAATCAGCTATATTTTTCTTTATTTTCTTCTTTTTCAAATTAAAATTTACAAAATCAGCTATATGTTTCTTTATTTTCTTCTTTTTCAAATGAAAATTAACAAAATCACCCATATTTTTGTTTATTTTCTACTTGTTGAAATGAAAATTAACAAAATCACCTCTATTTTTCTTTATTTTTTTCTTTTACAAATGAAAATTAACAAAATCAGATGTATTTTTATTTATTTTATTCTTTTTGAATTAAAAATTAACAAAATCATCCAAGTTTTTCTATAATTTCTTCTTTTTCAAATGAAATATAACAACATCAGCTATATTTTTCTTTATTTTCTTCTTTTTCAAACGAAAATTAACAAAATCAGATATATTAGGCTATATTTTGTTAATTTTCAAATGAGAAATATTAAAAGCAGCTATATTTTTCTTTACTACTTTTATTTTCAAATGAAAATTAACAAAATCAGCTATATTTTTTTTATTTTCTTCCTTTTCAAATGAAAATTACCAAAACCAGCTATATTTTTCTTTATTTTCTTTTTCAAATGAAAATTAACAAAATCAGCAATATTTTTCTTTATTTTCTTCTTTTTCAAATGAAAAATAACAAAATCAGCTATATTTTCCTTCTTTTCTTCTTTTTCAATTGGAAGATAACAAAATTAGCTATATATTTCATTATTTTATTCCTTTTCAAATGAAAATTAACAAAATCAGTTATATTTCTCTTTATTTTCTTGTTTCGAAAGAAAATTAACAAGTCAGCTATATTTTCCTTCTTTTCTTTTTTTCTATTGATAATTAAATAAATAAGCTATATTTTTCTTTATTTTCTTTTTTTCAAATGCAAAATAACAAAATCAGCTATATTTTTTATTTTCTTCCATTTCAGATGAAAATTAACAAAATCAGCTAAATTTTCTTCTTTTTCAAATGAAAATTAACAAAATCTGCAATATTTTTCATTATTGTCTTCTTTTTCAAATGAGAATTAACAAAATCTGCTATATTTTTCTTTATTTTCTTCTTTTTCAAACGAAAATTAACAAAACCAGCTGTTTTACATTATTTTCTTCCTTTCCAAATAAAAAATATTAAAATCAGCTCTATTTTTTTTATTTACTTCTTTTTCAAATGAAAATTAACAAAATCTGCTATATGTTTCATTATTTTCTACTATTTCAAATGTAAATTAACAAGATCAGCTATATTTTTTCTTTATTTTCTCCTTTTTCAAATAAAAATAAACAAAATCAGCTATATTTTTGTATATTTTATTTTTTTTTCAAATGAAAATTAACAACACCACCTCTATTATACTATATTTTGTTTATTTTCAAATGGAAAAATAATAAAAGCAGCTATATTGTTCATTATTTTCTTCCTTTTCAAATGAAAATTACCAAACCAGCAATATGTTTTTCTTTATTTTCTTTTTCTTCAAATGAAAAATGAAAAAATCAGCTATGTTTTTCTTTATTTTCTTCTTTTTTGAATGAAAATTAACAAAATCAGATATATTTTTCTTTATTTTCTTCCTTTTCAAATGAAAATTAACAAAATCAGCAATATTTCTCTTAATTTTCTTTTTTTTCAAATGAAAAATAACAAAATCAGCTATATTTTTTTATTTTCTTCTATTTCAGATAAAAATTAACAACATCAGCTATATTTTTCTTTATTTTCTTCTTTTTCAAATGAAAATTAACAAAGTTAGCCATATTATTCTATATTTTCTTTATTTTCAAATGGAAAACTTTAAAATCCACTATATTTTTCTTTACTATCTTCATTTTCAAATGAAAATGAAAAAAATCAACTATATTTTTCTTTATTTTCGTCCCTTTCAAATGAAAATTAATAACATTTGCTATATTTTTCATTATTTTCTCCTTTTTCAAATGTAAATTAACATGATCAGCTATATTTTCTTAATTTTCTTCTTTTTCAAATAAAAATTAAAAAGATTAGCTATATTTTTGTTTATTTTATGCTTTTTCAAATGAAAATTTACAAAATCACCTATATTTTTCTTTATTTTCTTTTTCTTCAAATGAAAATTAACAAAATCAGCCATATTATTCTATATTTTGTTTATTTTCAAATGGAAAATATTAAAATCAGCTATATTTTTCATTACAATCTTCATTTTCAAATGAGAATTACCAAAACCAGCTTTTATTTTTCATTATTTTCTTCCTTTTCAAATGAAAAATATTAAAATCAGCTATATTTTTCATTATTTTCTTCTTTTTCAAATGAAAATGAACAAAATCATTCATATTATTCTATATTTTGTTTATTTTCAAATGGAAAATATTAAAATCAGCTATATTTTTCTTTACTATCTTTATTTTCAAATGTAAATGAAAAAAATCAGCCATATTTTTCTTTATTTTCTTCTTTTACAAATGAAAATTAACAAAATCTGCTATATTTTTTATTATTTTCTTCTTTTTCAAATATACATGAACAAAATCAGTTATATTTTTTTACTTTCTTCTTTTTCAAATGATCATTTGAAAAAGAAGAAAATAAAGAAAAATATAGCTTATTTAGTTAATTATCAATGGAAAAAGAAGAAAAAGAAGGAAAATATAACTGACTTTGTTAATTCTCATCTGAAATGGAAGAAAATAAAAAAATATAGCTGATTTTGTTATTTTTCTTTGAAAAAGAATAAAATAATGAAAAAAATAGCTGATTTTGTTAATTTTCATTTGAAAAAGAATAAAATAATGAAAAATATAGTTGATTTTGTTATTTTTCAATTGAAAAAGAAAAAAGAAGGAAAATATAGCTGATTTTGTTATTTTTCATTTGAAAAAGAAGAAAATAAAGAAAAATATAGCTGATTTTGTGAATTTTCATTTGAAAAAAAAATTTTTTAAAATATAGCTGATTTTGTTAATTTTCAATTGAAAAAGAAGAAATGAAGGAAAATATAGCTGATTTTGTTATTTTTCAATTGAAAAAGAAGAAAAGAAGGAAAATATAGCAGATTTTCTTGTTTTTCTTTTTGAAAAAGAAGAAAATAAAGAAAAATATATCTGGTTTGCTAACTTTAATTTGAAAAGGAAAAAAATAAAGAAAAATATAGCTGATTTTGTTATATTTCATTTGAAAAAGAAGAAATTATAGAAACATTTTTTGCTGATTGTGTTAATTTTCAATTGAAAAAGAAGAAAATAAATAAAAATACATCTGATTTTTGAAAAATGAAAAAATCAGCTATATTTTTCTTTATGTTCTTCTTTTTTGAATGAAAATTAACAAAATCAGCGATATTTTTCTTTATTTTCTTCTTTTTCAAATGAAAAGTAACAAATTCAGCTATATTTTTCTTTATTTTCTTCTTTTCAAATAAAAAATAAAAATGTCAGCTATATTTTCCTTTTTTCTTCTTTTTCCATTGATAATTAACTAAATAAGTTATATTTTTCTTTATTTTCTTCTTTTTCAAATGAAAATTAACAAAATCAGCTATATTTTTCTTTATTTTCTTCTTTTTCAAATTAAAATTTACAAAATCAGCTATATGTTTCTTTATTTTTTTCTTTTTCAAATGAAAATTAACAAAATCACCCATATTTTTGTTTATTTTCTACTTGTTGAAATGAAAATTAACAAAATCACCTCTATTTTTCTTTATTTTCTTCTTTTACAAATGAAAATTAACAAAATCAGATGTATTTTTATTTATTTTATTCTTTTTGAATTAAAAATTAACAAAATCATCCAAGTTTTTCTATAATTTCTTCTTTTTCAAATGAAATATAACAACATCAGCTATATTTTTCTTTATTTTCTTCTTTTTCAAACGAAAATTAACAAAATCAGATATATTAGGCTATATTTTGTTAATTTTCAAATGAGAAATATTAAAAGCAGCTATATTTTTCTTTACTACTTTTATTTTCAAATGAAAATTAAACAAAATCAGCTATATTTTTTTATTTTCTTCCTTTTCAAATGAAACTTACCAAAACCAGCTATATTTTTCTTTATTTTCTTTTTCAAATGAAAATTAACAAAATCAGCAATATTTTTCTTTATTTTCTTCTTTTTCAAATGAAAAATAACAAAATCAGCTATATTTTCCTTCTTTTCTTCTTTTTCAATTGGAAGATAACAAAATTAGCTATATATTTCATTATTTTATTCCTTTTCAAATGAAAATTAACAAAATCAGTTATATTTCTCTTTATTTTCTTGTTTCGAAAGAAAATTAACAAGTCAGCTATATTTTCCTTCTTTTCTTTTTTTCTATTGATAATTAAATAAATAAGCTATATTTTTCTTTATTTTCTTTTTTTCAAATGAAAAATAACAAAATCAGCTATATTTTTTATTTTCTTCCATTTCAGATGAAAATTAACAAAATCAGCTAAATTTTCTTCTTTTTCAAATGAAAATTAACAAAATCTGCAATATTCTTCATTATTGTCTTCTTTTTCAAACGAAAATTAACAAAATCAGATATATTAGGCTATATTTTGTTAATTTTCAAATGAGAAATATTAAAAGCAGCTATATTTTTCTTTACTACTTTTATTTTCAAATGAAAATTAACAAAATCAGCTATATTTTTTTATTTTCTTCCTTTTCAAATGAAACTTACCAAAACCAGCTATATTTTTCTTTATTTTCATTTTCAAATGAAAATTAACAAAATCAGCAATATTTTTCTTTATTTTCTTCTTTTTCAAATGAAAAATAACAAAATCAGCTATATTTTCCTTCTTTTCTTCTTTTTCAATTGGAAGATAACAAAATTAGCTATATATTTCATTATTTTATTCCTTTTCAAATGAAAATTAACAAAATCAGTTATATTTCTCTTTATTTTCTTGTTTCGAAAGAAAATTAACAAGTCAGCTATATTTTCCTTCTTTTCTTTTTTTCTATTGATAATTAAATAAATAAGCTATATTTTTCTTTATTTTCTTTTTTTCAAATGAAAAATAACAAAATCAGCTATATTTTTTATTTTCTTCCATTTCAGATGAAAATTAACAAAATCAGCTAAATTTTCTCCTTTTTCAAATGAAAATGAACAAAATCATTCATATTATTCTATATTTTGTTTATTTTCAAATGGAAAATATTAAAATCAGCTATATTTTTCTTTACTATCTTTATTTTCAAATGTAAATGAAAAAAATCAGCCATATTTTTCTTTATTTTCTTCTTTTACAAATGAAAATTAACAAAATCTGCTATATTTTTTATTATTTTCTTCTTTTTCAAATATACATGAACAAAATCAGTTATATTTTTTTACTTTCTTCTTTTTCAAATGATCATTTGAAAAAGAAGAAAATAAAGAAAAATATAGCTTATTTAGTTAATTATCAATGGAAAAAGAAGAAAATAAAAAAATATAGCTGATTTTGTTATTTTTCTTTGAAAAATAGAAAATAGCAGAAATATAGCTGATTTTGTTAATTTTTCATTTGAAAAAGAATAAAATAATGAAAAATATAGTTGATTTTGTTATTTTTCAATTGAAAAAGAAAAAAGAAGGAAAATATAGCTGATTTTGTTATTTTTCATTTGAAAAAGAGAAAATAAAGAAAAATATAGCTGATTTTGTGAATTTTCATTTGAAAAAAAAATTTTTTAAAATATAGCTGATTTTGTTAATTTTCAATTGAAAAAGAAGAAATGAAGGAAAATATAGCTGATTTTGTTATTTTTCAATTGAAAAAGAAGAAAAGAAGGAAAATATAGCAGATTTTGTTGTTTTTCTTTTGAAAAAGAAGAAAATAAAGAAAAATATATCTGGTTTGCTAACTTTAATTTGAAAAGGAAAAAAATAAAGAAAAATATAGCTGATTTTGTTATATTTCATTTGAAAAAGAAGAAATTATAGAAACATTTTTTGCTGATTGTGTTAATTTTCAATTGAAAAAGAAGAAAATAAATAAAAATACATCTGATTTTTGAAAAATGAAAAAATCAGCTATATTTTTCTTTATGTTCTTCTTTTTTGAATGAAAATTAACAAAATCAGCGATATTTTTCTTTATTTTCTTCTTTTTCAAATGAAAAGTAACAAATTCAGCTATATTTTTCTTTATTTTCTTCTTTTCAAATAAAAAATAAAAATGTCAGCTATATTTTCCTTTTTTCTTCTTTTTCCATTGATAATTAACTAAATAAGTTATATTTTTCTTTATTTTCTTCTTTTTCAAATGAAAATTAACAAAATCAGCTATATTTTTCTTTATTTTCTTCTTTTTCAAATTAAAATTTACAAAATCAGCTATATGTTTCTTTATTTTCTTCTTTTTCAAATGAAAATTAACAAAATCACCCATATTTTTGTTTATTTTCTACTTGTTGAAATGAAAATTAACAAAATCACCTCTATTTTTCTTTATTTTCTTCTTTTACAAATGAAAATTAACAAAATCAGATGTATTTTTATTTATTTTATTCTTTTTGAATTAAAAATTAACAAAATCATCCAAGTTTTTCTATAATTTCTTCTTTTTCAAATGAAATATAACAACATCAGCTATATTTTTCTTTATTTTCTTCTTTTTCAAACGAAAATTAACAAAATCAGATATATTAGGCTATATTTTGTTAATTTTCAAATGAGAAATATTAAAAGCAGCTATATTTTTCTTTACTACTTTTATTTTCAAATGAAAATTAACAAAATCAGCTATATTTTTTTTATTTTCTTCCTTTTCAAATGAAACTTACCAAAACCAGCTATATTTTTCTTTATTTTCTTTTTCAAATGAAAATTAACAAAATCAGCAATATTTTTCTTTATTTTCTTCTTTTTCAAATGAAAAATAACAAAATCAGCTATATTTTCCTTCTTTTCTTCTTTTTCAATTGGAAGATAACAAAATTAGCTATATATTTCATTATTTTATTCCTTTTCAAATGAAAATTAACAAAATCAGTTATATTTCTCTTTATTTTCTTGTTTCGAAAGAAAATTAACAAGTCAGCTATATTTTCCTTCTTTTCTTTTTTTTCTATTGATAATTAAATAAATAAGCTATATTTTTCTTTATTTTCTTTTTTTCAAATGAAAAATAACAAAATCAGCTATATTTTTTATTTTCTTGCATTTCAGATGAAAATTAACAAAATCAGCTAAATTTTCTTCTTTTTCAAATGAAAATTAACAAAATCTGCAATATTTTTCATTATTGTCTTCTTTTTCAAATGAAAATTAACAAAATCAGCTATATTTTCCTTCTTTTCTTCTTTTTCAATTGGAAGATAACAAAATTAGCTATATATTTCATTATTTTATTCCTTTTCAAATGAAAATTAAGAAAATCAGTTATATTTCTCTTTATTTTCTTGTTTCGAAAGAAAATTAACAAGTCAGCTATATTTTCCTTCTTTTCTTTTTTTCTATTGATAATTAAATAAATAAGCTATATTTTTCTTTATTTTCTTTTTTTCAAATGAAAAATAACAAAATCAGCTATATTTTTTATTTTCTTCCATTTCAGATGAAAATTAACAAAATCAGCTAAATTTTCTCCTTTTTCAAATGAAAATTAACAAAATCTGCAATATTTTTCATTATTGTCTTCTTTTTCAAATGAAAATTAACAAAATCAGCTATATTTTTCTTTACTATCTTTATTTTCAAATGTAAATGAAAAAAATCAGCCATATTTTTCTTTATTTTCTTCTTTTACAAATGAAAATTAACAAAATCTGCTATATTTTTTATTATTTTCTTCTTTTTCAAATATACATGAACAAAATCAGTTATATTTTTTTACTTTCTTCTTTTTCAAATGATCATTTGAAAAAGAAGAAAATAAAGAAAAATATAGCTTATTTAGTTAATTATCAATGGAAAAAGAAGAAAAGAAGGAAAATATAACTGACTTTGTTAATTCTCATCTGAAATGGAAGAAAATAAAAAAATATAGCTGATTTTGTTATTTTTCTTTGAAAAATAGAAAATAAGCGAGAAATATAGCTGATTTTCTTAATTTTCATTTGAAAAAGAATAAAATAATGAAAAATATAGTTGATTTTGTTATTTTCAATTGAAAAAGAAAAAGAAGGAAAATATAGCTGATTTTGTTATTTTTCATTTGAAAAAGAAGAAAATAAAGAAAAATATAGCTGATTTTGTGAATTTTCATTTGAAAAAAAAATTTTTAAAAATATAGCTGATTTTGTTAATTTTCAATTGAAAAAAGAAGAAATGAAGGAAAATATAGCTGATTTTGTTATTTTTCAATTGAAAAAGAAGAAAAGAAGGAAAATATAGCAGATTTTGTTGTTTTTCTTTTGAAAAAGAAGAAAATAAAGAAAAATATATCTGGTTTGCTAACTTTAATTTGAAAAGGAAAAAAATAAAGAAAAATATAGCTGATTTTGATATATTTCATTTGAAAAGAAGAAATTATAGAAAAATTTTTTGCTGATTGTGTTAATTTTCAATTGAAAAAGAAGAAAATAAATAAAAATACATCTGATTTTTGAAAAATGAAAAAATCAGCTATATTTTTCTTTATGTTCTTCTTTTTTGAATGAAAATTAACAAAATCAGCGATATTTTTCTTTATTTTCTTCTTTTTCAAATGAAAAGTAACAAATTCAGCTATATTTTTCTTTATTTTCTTCTTTTCAAATAAAAAATAAAAATGTCAGCTATATTTTCCTTTTTTCTTCTTTTTCCATTGATAATTAACTAAATAAGTTATATTTTTCTTTATTTTCTTCTTTTTCAAATGAAAATTAACAAAATCAGCTATATTTTTCTTTATTTTCTTCTTTTTCAAATTAAAATTTACAAAATCAGCTATATGTTTCTTTATTTTCTTCTTTTCCAAATGAAAATTAACAAAATCACCCATATTTTTGTTTATTTTCTACTTGTTGAAATGAAAATTAACAAAATCACCTCTATTTTTCTTTATTTTCTTCTTTTACAAATGAAAATTAACAAAATCAGATGTATTTTTATTTATTTTATTCTTTTTGAATTAAAAATTAACAAAATCATCCAAGTTTTTCTATAATTTCTTCTTTTTCAAATGAAATATAACAACATCAGCTATATTTTTCTTTATTTTCTTCTTTTTCAAACGAAAATTAACAAAATCAGATATATTAGGCTATATTTTGTTAATTTTCAAATGAGAAATATTAAAAGCAGCTATATTTTTCTTTACTACTTTTATTTTCAAATGAAAATTAACAAAATCAGCTATATTTTTTTTATTTTCTTCCTTTTCAAATGAAACTTACCAAAACCAGCTATATTTTTCTTTATTTTCTTTTTCAAATGAAAATTAACAAAATCAGCAATATTTTTCTTTATTTTCTTCTTTTTCAAATGAAAAATAACAAAATCAGCTATATTTTCCTTCTTTTCTTCTTTTTCAATTGGAAGATAACAAAATTAGCTATATATTTCATTATTTTATTCCTTTTCAAATGAAAATTAACAAAATCAGTTATATTTCTCTTTATTTTCTTGTTTCGAAAGAAAATTAACAAGTCAGCTATATTTTCCTTCTTTTCTTTTTTTCTATTGATAATTAAATAAATAAGCTATATTTTTCTTTATTTTCTTTTTTTCAAATGAAAAATAACAAAATCAGCTATATTTTTTATTTTCTTCCATTTCAGATGAAAATTAACAAAATCAGCTAAATTTTCTTCTTTTTCAAATGAAAAATTAACAAAATCTGCAATATTTTTCATTATTGTCTTCTTTTTCAAATGAAAATTAACAAAATCAGCTATATTTTTCTTTACTATCTTTATTTTCAAATGTAAATGAAAAAAAATCAGCCATATTTTTCTTTATTTTCTTCTTTTACAAATGAAAATTAACAAAATCTGCTATATTTTTTATTATTTTCTTCTTTTTCAAATATACATGAACAAAATCAGTTATATTTTTTTACTTTCTTCTTTTTCAAATGATCATTTGAAAAAAGAAGAAAATAAAGAAAAATATAGCTTATTTAGTTAATTATCAATGGAAAAAGAAGAAAATAAAAAAATATAGCTGATTTTGTTATTTTTCTTTGAAAAATAGAAAATAGCGAGAAATATAGCTGATTTTGTTAATTTTCATTTGAAAAAGAATAAAATAATGAAAAATATAGTTGATTTTGTTATTTTTCAATTGAAAAAGAAAAAAGAAGGAAAATATAGCTGATTTTGTTATTTTTCATTTGAAAAAGAAGAAAATAAAGAAAAATATAGCTGATTTTGTGAATTTTCATTTGAAAAAAAAATTTTTTAAAAAATATAGCTGATTTTGTTAATTTTCAATTGAAAAAGAAGAAATGAAGGAAAATATAGCTGATTTTGTTATTTTTCAATTGAAAAAGAAGAAAAGAAGGAAAATATAGCAGATTTTGTTGTTTTTCTTTTGAAAAAAGAAGAAAATAAAGAAAAATATATCTGGTTTGCTAACTTTAATTTGAAAAGGAAAAAAATAAAGAAAAATATAGCTGATTTTGTTATATTTCATTTGAAAAAGAAGAAATTATAGAAACATTTTTTGCTGATTGTGTTAATTTTCAATTGAAAAAGAAGAAAATAAATAAAAATACATCTGATTTTTGAAAAATGAAAAAATCAGCTATATTTTTCTTTATGTTCTTCTTTTTTGAATGAAAATTAACAAAATCAGCGATATTTTTCTTTATTTTCTTCTTTTTCAAATGAAAAGTAACAAATTCAGCTATATTTTTCTTTATTTTCTTCTTTTCAAATAAAAAATAAAAATGTCAGCTATATTTTCCTTTTTTCTTCTTTTTCCATTGATAATTAACTAAATAAGATATATTTTTCTTTATTTTCTTCTTTTTCAAATGAAAAGTAACAAATTCAGCTATATTTTTCTTTATTTTCTTCTTTTCAAATAAAAAATAAAAATGTCAGCTATATTTTCCTTTTTTCTTCTTTTTCCATTGATAATTAACTAAATAAGTTATATTTTTCTTTATTTTCTTCTTTTTCAAATGAAAATTAACAAAATCCGCTATATTTTTCTTTATTTTCTTCTTTTTCAAATTAAAATTTACAAAATCAGCTATATGTTTCTTTATTTTCTTCTTTTTCAAATGAAAATTAACAAAATCACCCATATTTTTGTTTATTTTCTACTTGTTGAAATGAAAATTAACAAAATCACCTCTATTTTTCTTTATTTTCTTCTTTTACAAATGAAAATTAACAAAATCAGATGTATTTTTATTTATTTTATTCTTTTTGAATTAAAAATTAACAAAATCATCCAAGTTTTTCTATAATTTCTTCTTTTTCAAATGAAATATAACAACATCAGCTATATTTTTCTTTATTTTCTTCTTTTTCAAACGAAAATTAACAAAATCAGATATATTAGGCTATATTTTGTTAATTTTCAAATGAGAAATATTAAAAGCAGCTATATTTTTCTTTACTACTTTTATTTTCAAATGAAAATTAACAAAATCAGCTATATTTTTTTTATTTTCTTCCTTTTCAAATGAAACTTACCAAAACCAGCTATATTTTTCTTTATTTTCTTTTTCAAATGAAAATTAACAAAATCAGCAATATTTTTCTTTATTTTCTTCTTTTTCAAATGAAAAATAACAAAATCAGCTATATTTTCCTTCTTTTCTTCTTTTTCAATTGGAAGATAACAAAATTAGCTATATATTTCATTATTTTATTCCTTTTCAAATGAAAATTAACAAAATCAGTTATATTTCTCTTTATTTTCTTGTTTCGAAAGAAAATTAACAAGTCAGCTATATTTTCCTTCTTTTCTTTTTTTCTATTGATAATTAAATAAATAAGCTATATTTTTCTTTATTTTCTTTTTTTCAAATGAAAAATAACAAAATCAGCTATATTTTTTATTTTCTTCCATTTCAGATGAAAATTAACAAAATCAGCTAAATTTTCTTCTTTTTCAAATGAAAATTAACAAAATCTGCAATATTTTTCTTCATTATTGTCTTCTTTTTCAAACGAAAATTAACAAAATCAGATATATTAGGCTATATTTTGTTAATTTTCAAATAGAAAATATTAAAAGCAGCTATATTTTTCTTTACTACTTTTATTTTCAAATGAAAATTAACAAAATCAGCTATATTTTTTTATTTTCTTCCTTTTCAAATGAAACTTACCAAAACCAGCTATATTTTTCCTTTATTTTCATTTTCAAATGAAAATTAACAAAATCAGCAATATTTTTCTTTATTTTCTTCTTTTTCAAATGAAAAATAACAAAATCAGCTATATTTTCCTTCTTTTCTTCTTTTTCAATTGGAAGATAACAAAATTAGCTATATATTTCATTATTTTATTCCTTTTCAAATGAAAATTAAGAAAATCAGTTATATTTCTCTTTATTTTCTTGTTTCGAAAGAAAATTAACAAGTCAGCTATATTTTCCTTCTTTTCTTTTTTTCTATTGATAATTAAATAAATAAGCTATATTTTTCTTTATTTTCTTTTTTTCAAATGAAAAATAACAAAATCAGCTATATTTTTTATTTTCTTCCATTTCAGATGAAAATTAACAAAATCAGCTAAATTTTCTCCTTTTTCAAATGAAAATGAACAAAATCATTCATATTATTCTATATTTTGTTTATTTTCAAATGGAAAATATTAAAATCAGCTATATTTTTCTTTACTATCTTTATTTTCAAATGTAAATGAAAAAAATCAGCCATATTTTTCTTTATTTTCTTCTTTTACAAATGAAAATTAACAAAATCTGCTATATTTTTTATTATTTTCTTCTTTTTCAAATATACATGAACAAAATCAGTTATATTTTTTTACTTTCTTCTTTTTCAAATGATCATTTGAAAAAGAAGAAAATAAAGAAAAATATAGCTTATTTAGTTAATTATCAATGGAAAAAGAAGAAAAGAAGGAAAATATAACTGACTTTGTTAATTCTCATCTGAAATGGAAGAAAATAAAAAATATAGCTGATTTTGTTATTTTTCTTTGAAAAATAGAAAATAACGAGAAATATAGCTGATTTTGTTAATTTTCATTTGAAAAAGAATAAAATAATGAAAAATATAGTTGATTTTTTGTTATTTTTCAATTGAAAAAGAAAAAAGAAGGAAAATATAGCTGATTTTGTTATTTTTCATTTGAAAAAGAAGAAAATAAAAAGAAATATAGCTGATTTTGCAATTTCGGCCCGAAAAAAAATTTTAAAAATATAGCTGATTTTGTTAATTTTCAATTGAAATGAAGGAAAATATAGCTGATTTTGTTATTTTTCAATTGAAAAAGAAGAAAAGAAGGAAAATATAGCAGATTTTGTTGTTTTTCTTTTGAAAAAGAAGAAAATAAAGAAAAATATATCTGGTTTGCTAACTTTAATTTGAAAAGGAAAAAATAAAGAAAAATATAGCTGATTTTGTTATATTTCATTTGAAAAAGAAGAAATTATAGAAAAATTTTTTGCTGATTGTGTTAATTTTCAATTGAAAAAGAAGAAAATAAATAAAAATACATCTGATTTTTGAAAAATGAAAAAAATCAGCTATATTTTTCTTTATGTTCTTCTTTTTTGAATGAAAATTAACAAAATCAGCGATATTTTTCTTTATTTTCTTCTTTTTCAAATGAAAAGTAACAAATTCAGCTATATTTTTCTTTATTTTCTTCTTTTCAAATAAAAAATAAAAATGTCAGCTATATTTTTCCTTTTTTCTTCTTTTTCCATTGATAATTAACTAAATAAGTTATATTTTTCTTTATTTTCTTCTTTTTCAAATGAAAATTAACAAAATCCGCTATATTTTTCTTTATTTTCTTCTTTTTCAAATTAAAATTTACAAAATCAGCTATATGTTTCTTTATTTTCTTCTTTTCCAAATGAAAATTAACAAAATCACCCATATTTTTGTTTATTTTCTACTTGTTGAAATGAAAATTAACAAAATCACCTCTATTTTTCTTTATTTTCTTCTTTTACAAATGAAAATTAACAAAATCAGATGTATTTTTATTTATTTTATTCTTTTTGAATTAAAAATTAACAAAATCATCCAAGTTTTTCTATAATTTCTTCTTTTTTCAAATGAAATATAACAACATCAGCTATATTTTTCTTTATTTTCTTCTTTTTCAAACGAAAATTAACAAAATCAGATATATTAGGCTATATTTTGTTAATTTTCAAATGAGAAATATTAAAAGCAGCTATATTTTTCTTTACTACTTTTATTTTCAAATGAAAATTAACAAAATCAGCTATATTTTTTTTATTTTCTTTCCTTTTCAAATGAAACTTACCAAAACCAGCTATATTTTTCTTTATTTTCTTTTTCAAATGAAAATTAACAAAATCAGCAATATTTTTCTTTATTTTCTTCTTTTTTCAAATGAAAAATAACAAAATCAGCTATATTTTCCTTCTTTTCTTCTTTTTCAATTGGAAGATAACAAAATTAGCTATATATTTCATTATTTTATTCCTTTTCAAATGAAAATTAACAAAATCAGTTATATTTCTCTTTATTTTCTTGTTTCGAAAGAAAATTAACAAGTCAGCTATATTTTCCTTCTTTTCTTTTTTTCTATTGATAATTAAATAAATAAGCTATATTTTTCTTTATTTTCTTTTTTTCAAATGAAAAATAACAAAATCAGCTATATTTTTTATTTTCTTCCATTTCAGATGAAAATTAACAAAATCAGCTAAATTTTCTTCTTTTTCAAATGAAAATTAACAAAATCTGCAATATTTTTCATTATTGTCTTCTTTTTCAAATGAAAATTAACAAAATCAGCTATATTTTTCTTTACTATCTTTATTTTCAAATGTAAATGAAAAAATCAGCCATATTTTTCTTTATTTTCTTCTTTTACAAATGAAAATTAACAAAATCTGCTATATTTTTTATTATTTTCTTCTTTTTCAAATATACATGAACAAAATCAGTTATATTTTTTTACTTTCTTCTTTTTCAAATGATCATTTGAAAAAGAAGAAAATAAAGAAAAATATAGCTTATTTAGTTAATTATCAATGGAAAAAGAAGAAAATAAAAAAATATAGCTGATTTTGTTATTTTTCTTTGAAAAATAGAAAATAATAGAAATATAGCTGATTTTGTTAATTTTCATTTGAAAAAGAATAAAATAATGAAAAATATAGTTGATTTTGTTATTTTTCAATTGAAAAAGAAAAAAGAAGGAAAATATAGCTGATTTTGTTATTTTTCATTTGAAAAAGAAGAAAATAAAGAAAAATATAGCTGATTTTGTGAATTTTCATTTGAAAAAAAAATTTAAAAAATATAGCTGATTTTGTTAATTTTCAATTGAAAAAAGAAGAAATGAAGGAAAATATAGCTGATTTTGTTATTTTTCAATTGAAAAAGAAGAAAAGAAGGAAAATATAGCAGATTTTGTTGTTTTTCTTTTGAAAAAGAAGAAAATAAAGAAAAATATATCTGGTTTGCTAACTTTAATTTGAAAAGGAAAAAAATAAAGAAAAATATAGCTGATTTTGTTATATTTCATTTGAAAAAGAAGAAATTATAGAAACATTTTTTGCTGATTGTGTTAATTTTCAATTGAAAAAGAAGAAAATAAATAAAAATACATCTGATTTTTGAAAAATGAAAAAATCAGCTATATTTTTCTTTATGTTCTTCTTTTTTGAATGAAAATTAACAAAATCAGCGATATTTTTCTTTATTTTCTTCTTTTTCAAATGAAAAGTAACAAATTCAGCTATATTTTTCTTTATTTTCTTCTTTTCAAATAAAAAATAAAAATGTCAGCTATATTTTCCTTTTTTCTTCTTTTTCCATTGATAATTAACTAAATAAGTTATATTTTTCTTTATTTTCTTCTTTTTCAAATGAAAAGTAACAAATTCAGCTATATTTTTCTTTATTTTCTTCTTTTCAAATAAAAAATAAAAATGTCAGCTATATTTTCCTTTTTTCTTCTTTTTCCATTGATAATTAACTAAATAAGTTATATTTTTCTTTATTTTCTTCTTTTTCAAATGAAAATTAACAAAATCAGCTATATTTTTTCTTTATTTTCTTCTTTTTCAAATTAAAATTTACAAAATCAGCTATATGTTTCTTTATTTTCTTCTTTTTCAAATGAAAATTAACAAAATCACCCATATTTTTGTTTATTTTCTACTTGTTGAAATGAAAATTAACAAAATCACCTCTATTTTTCTTTATTTTCTTCTTTTACAAATGAAAATTAACAAAATCAGATGTATTTTTATTTATTTTATTCTTTTTGAATTAAAAATTAACAAAATCATCCAAGTTTTTCTATAATTTCTTCTTTTTCAAATGAAATATAACAACATCAGCTATATTTTTCTTTATTTTCTTCTTTTTCAAAGCGAAAATTAACAAAATCAGATATATTAGGCTATATTTTGTTAATTTTCAAATGAGAAAATATTAAAAGCAGCTATATTTTTCTTTACTACTTTTATTTTCAAATGAAAATTAACAAAATCAGCTATATTTTTTTTATTTTCTTCCTTTTCAAATGAAACTTACCAAAACCAGCTATATTTTTCTTTATTTTCTTTTTCAAATGAAAATTAACAAAATCAGCAATATTTTTCTTTATTTTCTTCTTTTTCAAATGAAAAATAACAAAATCAGCTATATTTTCCTTCTTTTCTTCTTTTTCAATTGGAAGATAACAAAATTAGCTATATATTTCATTATTTTATTCCTTTTCAAATGAAAATTAACAAAATCAGTTATATTTCTCTTTATTTTCTTGTTTCGAAAGAAAATTAACAAGTCAGCTATATTTTCCTTCTTTTCTTTTTTTCTATTGATAATTAAATAAATAAGCTATATTTTTCTTTATTTTCTTTTTTTCAAATGAAAAATAACAAAATCAGCTATATTTTTTATTTTCTTCCATTTCAGATGAAAATTAACAAAATCAGCTAAATTTTCTTCTTTTTCAAATGAAAATTAACAAAATCATAATATTTTTCATTATTGTCTTCTTTTTTCAAATGAAAATTAACAAAATCAGCTATATTTTTCTTTACTATCTTTATTTTCAAATGTAAATGAAAAAAATCAGCCATATTTTTCTTTATTTTCTTCTTTTACAAATGAAAATTAACAAAATCGCATATTTTTTATTATTTTCTTCTTTTTTCAAATATACATGAACAAAATCAGTTATATTTTTTTACTTTCTTCTTTTTCAAATGATCATTTGAAAAAGAAGAAAATAAAGAAAAATATAGCTTATTTAGTTAATTATCAATGGAAAAAGAAGAAAATAAAAAATATAGCTGATTTTGTTATTTTTCTTTGAAAAATAGAAAATAACGAGAAATATAGCTGATTTTGTTAATTTTCATTTGAAAAAGAATAAAATAATGAAAAATATAGTTGATTTTGTTATTTTTCAATTGAAAAAGAAAAAAGAAGGAAAATATAGCTGATTTTGTTATTTTTCATTTGAAAAAGAAGAAAATAAAGAAAAATATAGCTGATTTTGTGAATTTTCATTTGAAAAAAAATTTTTAAAAATATAGCTGATTTTGTTAATTTTCAATTGAAAAAGAAGAAATGAAGGAAAATATAGCTGATTTTGTTATTTTTCAATTGAAAAAGAAGAAAAGAAGGAAAATATAGCAGATTTTCTTGTTTTTCTTTTGAAAAAAGAAGAAAATAAAGAAAAATATATCTGGTTTGCTAACTTTAATTTGAAAAGGAAAAAAATAAAGAAAAATATAGCTGATTTTGTTATATTTCATTTGAAAAAGAAGAAATTATAGAAACATTTTTTGCTGATTGTGTTAATTTTCAATTGAAAAAGAAGAAAATAAATAAAAATACATCTGATTTTTGAAAAATGAAAAAATCAGCTATATTTTTCTTTATGTTCTTCTTTTTTGAATGAAAATTAACAAAATCAGCGATATTTTTCTTTATTTTCTTCTTTTTCAAATGAAAAGTAACAAATTCAGCTATATTTTTCTTTATTTTCTTCTTTTCAAATAAAAAATAAAAATGTCAGCTATATTTTCCTTTTTTCTTCTTTTTCCATTGATAATTAACTAAATAAGTTATATTTTTCTTTATTTTCTTCTTTTTCAAATGAAAATTAACAAAATCCGCTATATTTTTCTTTATTTTCTTCTTTTTCAAATTAAAATTTACAAAATCAGCTATATGTTTCTTTATTTTCTTCTTTTTCAAATGAAAATTAACAAAATCACCCATATTTTTGTTTATTTTCTACTTGTTGAACTGAAAATTAACAAAATCACCTCTATTTTTCTTTATTTTCTTCTTTTACAAATGAAAATTAACAAAATCAGATGTATTTTTATTTATTTTATTCTTTTTGAATTAAAAATTAACAAAATCATCCAAGTTTTTCTATAATTTCTTCTTTTTCAAATGAAATATAACAACATCAGCTATATTTTTCTTTATTTTCTTCTTTTTCAAACGAAAATTAACAAAATCAGATATATTAGGCTATATTTTGTTAATTTTCAAATGAGAAATATTAAAAGCAGCTATATTTTTCTTTACTACTTTTATTTTCAAATGAAAATTAACAAAATCAGCTATATTTTTTTTATTTTCTTCCTTTTCAAATGAAACTTACCAAAACCAGCTATATTTTTCTTTATTTTCTTTTTCAAATGAAAATTAACAAAATCAGCAATATTTTTCTTTATTTTCTTCTTTTTCAAATGAAAAATAACAAAATCAGCTATATTTTCCTTCTTTTCTTCTTTTTTCAATTGGAAGATAACAAAATTAGCTATATATTTCATTATTTTATTCCTTTTCAAATGAAAATTAACAAAATCAGTTATATTTCTCTTTATTTTCTTGTTTCGAAAGAAAATTAACAAGTCAGCTATATTTTCCTTCTTTTCTTTTTTTTCTATTGATAATTAAATAAATAAGCTATATTTTTCTTTATTTTCTTTTTTTCAAATGAAAAATAACAAAATCAGCTATATTTTTTATTTTCTTCCATTTCAGATGAAAATTAACAAAATCAGCTAAATTTTCTTCTTTTTCAAATGAAAATTAACAAAATCTGCAATATTTTTCATTATTGTCTTCTTTTTCAAATGAAAATTAACAAAATCAGCTATATTTTTCTTTACTATCTTTATTTTCAAATGTAAATGAAAAAAATCAGCCATATTTTTCTTTATTTTCTTCTTTTACAAATGAAAATTAACAAAATCTGCTATATTTTTTATTATTTTCTTCTTTTTCAAATATACATGAACAAAATCAGTTATATTTTTTTACTTTCTTCTTTTTTCAAATGATCATTTGAAAAAGAAGAAAATAAAGAAAAATATAGCTTATTTAGTTAATTATCAATGGAAAAAGAAGAAAATAAAAAAATATAGCTGATTTTGTTATTTTTCTTTGAAAAATAGAAAATAGCGAGAAATATAGCT
Organism: Ascarosepion bandense; assembly: GCA_037127315.1. NCBI lineage: Eukaryota > Metazoa > Mollusca > Cephalopoda > Sepiida > Sepiidae > Ascarosepion > Ascarosepion bandense. The sequence continues at coordinate 30,844 of JBBBDQ010002330.1, forward strand.
GATTTTGTTAATTTTCATTTGAAAAAGAATAAAATAATGAAAAATATAGTTGATTTTGTTATTTTTCAATTGAAAAAGAAAAAAAGAAGGAAAATATAGCTGATTTTGTTATTTTTCATTTGAAAAAGAAGAAAATAAGAAAAATATAGCTGATTTTGTGAATTTTCATTTGAAAAAAAAATTTAAAAAATATAGCTGATTTTGTTAATTTTCAATTGAAAAAGAAGAAATGAAGGAAAATATAGCTGATTTTGTTATTTTTCAATTGAAAAAGAAGAAAAGAAGGAAAATATAGCAGATTTTGTTGTTTTTCTTTTGAAAAAAGAAGAAAATAAAGAAAAATATATCTGGTTTGCTAACTTTAATTTGAAAAGGAAAAAAATAAAGAAAAATATAGCTGATTTTGTTATATTTCATTTGAAAAAGAAGAAATTATAGAAAAATTTTTTGCTGATTGTGTTAATTTTCAATTGAAAAAGAAGAAAATAAATAAAAATACATCTGATTTTTGAAAAATGAAAAAATCAGCTATATTTTTCTTTATGTTCTTCTTTTTTGAATGAAAATTAACAAAATCAGCGATATTTTTCTTTATTTTCTTCTTTTTCAAATGAAAAGTAACAAATTCAGCTATATTTTTCTTTATTTTCTTCTTTTCAAATAAAAAATAAAAATGTCAGCTATATTTTCCTTTTTTCTTCTTTTTCCATTGATAATTAACTAAATAAGTTATATTTTTCTTTATTTTCTTCTTTTTCAAATGAAAATTAACAAAATCAGCTATATTTTTCTTTATTTTCTTCTTTTTCAAATTAAAATTTACAAAATCAGCTATATGTTTCTTTATTTTCTTCTTTTTCAAATGAAAATTAACAAAATCACCCATATTTTTGTTTATTTTCTACTTGTTGAAATGAAAATTAACAAAATCACCTCTATTTTTCTTTATTTTCTTCTTTTACAAATGAAAATTAACAAAATCAGATGTATTTTTATTTATTTTATTCTTTTTGAATTAAAAATTAACAAAATCATCCAAGTTTTTCTATAATTTCTTCTTTTTCAAATGAAATATAACAACATCAGCTATATTTTTCTTTATTTTCTTCTTTTTCAAACGAAAATTAACAAAATCAGATATATTAGGCTATATTTTGTTAATTTTCAAATGAGAAATATTAAAAGCAGCTATATTTTTCTTTACTACTTTTATTTTCAAATGAAAATTAACAAAATCAGCTATATTTTCTTTATTTTCTTCCTTTTCAAATGAAAATTACCAAAATCAGCTATATTTTTCTTTATTTTCTTTTTCAAATGAAAATTAACAAAATTTTTCACAATAAAATTTAATTTTCTAAAACTTTTTCAAATGAAAAATAACAAAATCAGCTATATTTTCCTTCTTTTCTTCTTTTTCAATTGGAAGATAACAAAATTAGCTATATATTTCATTATTTTATTCCTTTTCAAATGAAAATTAACAAAATCAGTTATATTTCTCTTTATTTTCTTGTTTCGAAAGAAAATTAACAAGTCAGCTATATTTTCCTTCTTTTCTTTTTTTCTATTGATAATTAAATAAATAAGCTATATTTTTCTTTATTTTCTTTTTTTCAAATGAAAAATAACAAAATCAGCTATATTTTTTATTTTCTTCCATTTCAGATGAAAATTAACAAAATCAGCTAAATTTTCTTCTTTTTCAAATGAAAATTAACAAAATCTGCAATATTTTTCATTATTGTCTTCTTTTTCAAATGAAAATTAACAAAATCTGCTATATTTTTCTTTATTTTCTTCTTTTTCAAACGAAAATTAACAAAACCAGCTGTTTTACATTATTTTCTTCCTTTCCAAATAAAAAATATTAAAATCAGCTCTATTTTTTTTTATTTACTTCTTTTTCAAATGAAAATTAACAAAATCTGCTATATGTTTCATTATTTTCTACTATTTCAAATGTAAATTAACAAGATCAGCTATATTTTTTCTTTATTTTCTCCTTTTTCAAATAAAAATAAACAAAATCAGCTATATTTTTGTATATTTTATTCTTTTTCAAATGAAAATTAACAACACCACCTATATTATACTATATTTTGTTTATTTTCAAATGGAAAAATAATAAAAGCAGCTATATTGTTCATTATTTTCTTCCTTTTCAAATGAAAATTACCAAACCAGCAATATGTTTTTCTTTATTTTCTTTTCTTCAAATGAAAAATGAAAAAATCAGCTATGTTTTTCTTTATTTTCTTCTTTTTTGAATGAAAATTAACAAAATCAGATATATTTTTCTTTATTTTCTTCCTTTTCAAATGAAAATTAACAAAATCAGCAATATTTCTCTTAATTTTCTTTTTTTCAAATGAAAAATAACAAAATCAGCTATATTTTTTTATTTTCTTCTATTTCAGATGAAAATTAACAACATCAGCTATATTTTTCTTTATTTTCTTCTTTTTCAAATGAAAATTAACAAAGTTAGCCATATTATTCTATATTTTCTTTATTTTCAAATGGAAAACTTTAAAATCCACTATATTTTTCTTTACTATCTTCATTTTCAAATGAAAATGAAAAAAATCAGCTATATTTTTCTTTATTTTCGTCCCTTTCAAATGAAAATTAATAACATTTGCTATATTTTTCATTATTTTCTCCTTTTTCAAATGTAAATTAACATGATCAGCTATATTTTCTTAATTTTCTTCTTTTTCAAATAAAAATTAAAAAGATTAGCTATATTTTTGTTTGTTTTATGCTTTTTCAAATGAAAATTTACAAAATCGCCTATATTTTTCTTTATTTTCTTTTTCTTCAAATGAAAATTAACAAAATCAGCCATATTATTCTATATTTTGTTTATTTTGAAATGGAAAATATTAAAATCAGCTATATTTTTCATTACTATCTTCATTTTCAAATGAAAATTAACAAAATCAGCTATATTTTTCTTTATTTTCTTCTTTTTTTCAATATCTGCTATATTTTTTTTTATTTTTTCTTTTCAAATGAAAATGACCAAAACCAGCTATTTCATCTTTTTCAAATGAAAAATATTAAAATCAGCTATATTTTTGTTTATTTTCTTATTTTTCAAATGAAAATTAACAAAATGAGGCTTATTATTCTATATTTTGTTCATTTTCAAATGGAAAATATTAAAATCAGCTATATTTTTCTTTACTATCTTCATTTTCAATTGAAAATGAAAAAAATCTGCCATATTTTTCTTCATTTTCTTCTTTAACAAATGAGCATAAACAAAATCTGCTGTATTTTTCATTATTTTCTTCTTTTTCAACTGTAAATTAACAAAATCGGCTATATTTTTCTTTATTTTCTACTTTTTCTAATGAAAATTAACAACATCAGGTATATTTTATTTTATTTTATTCTTTTTCAATTGAAAATGGAAAAAAATCAGCTAAATTTTTCTATATTTTCTTCTTTTTCAAATGAAAATTAACAATATCAGCTATATTTTTCTTTCTTTCTTTTTTTTCAAATGAAAATTCACAAAATCAGTCATATTATTCTATATTTTGTTTATTTTGAAATGGAAAATATTAAAATCAGCTATATTTTTCTTTACTATCTTCATTTTCAAATTAAAATGAAAAAAATCAGCTATATTTTTCTTTATTTTCTTCTTTTTTGAATGAAAATTAACAAAATCAGCTAAATTTTCCTATATTTTCTTTTTCAAATGAAATTTAACAAAATCAGCTATATTTTTCTTTATTTTCTTATTTTTCAAATGTAAAATATTAAAAGCAGCTATATTTTTCTTTATTTTCTTCCTTTTCAAATGAAAATTAACAAAATCAGCTATATTTCTCTTAATTTTCTTTTTTTCAAATGAAAAATAACAAAATCAGCATTGTTTTTAATTTTCTTCCATTTCAGATGAAAATTAACAATATCAGCTATATTTTTCTTTATTTTCTTATTTTTCAAAAGAAAATTACCAAAACCAGCTATATTTTTCATAATTTTCTTCCTTTCCAAATGAAAAATATTAAAATCAGTAATATTTTTCTTTATTTTCTTCTTTTTCAAATGAAAATCAACAAAATTAGCCATATTATTCTATATTTTGTTTATTTTCAAATGGAAAACATTAAAATCAGCTATATTTTTCTTTACTATCTTCATTTTCAAATGAAAATGAAAAAAATCAGCTAAATTTTTCTATATTTTCTTCAGTTTCAAATGAAAAATAACAAAATCAGCTATATCTTTCTTTATTTTCTTCTTTTTTGAATGAAAATTAACAACATCAGCTATATTTCTCTTTATTTTCTTTTTTTCAAATGAAAAAGAACAAAATCGGCTATATTTTTCTTTATTATCTTCATTTGCAAAAGAAAATTAACAAAATCAGCTATATTTTCCTCTTTTTTAAATGAAAATTAACAAAATCTGCAATATTTTTCATTATTTTCTTCTTTTTCAAATGAAAATTAACAAAATCTGCTATATTTTTTTTTATTTTCTTCTTTTTCAAATGAAAATTAACAAAACCAGCTATATTTTCATTATTTTTTTCCTTTTCAAGTGAAAAATATTAAAATCAGCTATATTTTTCTTTATTTTCCTTTTTCAAATGAAAATTAACAAAATCAGCCATATTATTCTATATTTTGTTTATTTTCAAATGGAAAATATTCAAATCAGCTATATTTTTCTTTACTATCTTCATTTTCAAATGAAAATGAAAAAAATCAGCTATATTTTTCTTTATCTTCTTCTTTTTCAAATGAAAATTGACAAAATCAGCTATATTTTTCTTTATTTTCTTCTTCTTCAAATGAAAAATAACAAAATTAGGTATATTTTTCTTTATTTTCTCCTTTTTTAAATGTAAATTAACAAAATCAGCTATATTTTATCTTTATTTTCTTATTTTTCAAATGTAAAATATCCAAAGCAGCTATATTTTTCTTTATTTTCTTCCTTTTCAAATGAAAATTAACAAAATCAGCTATATTTCTCTTAATTTTCTTTTTTTCAAATGAAAAATAACAAAATCAGCAATATTTTTAATTTTCTTCCATTTCAGATGAAAATTAACAAAATCAGCTATATTTTTCTTAATTTTCTTCTTTTTAAAATGAAAATTAACAAAATCTGCTATATTTTTCTTTATTTTCTTCTTTTTCAAATGAAAATTACCAAAACCAGCTATATTTTTCATAATTTTCTTCCTTTTCAAATGAAAAATATTAAAATCAGCTATATTTTTCTTCATTTTCTTCTTTTTCAAATGAAAATTAATAAAATTAGCCATATTATTCTATATTTTGTTTATTTTCAAATGGAAAACATTAAAATCAGCTATATTTTTCTTTACTATCTTCATTTCCAAATGAAAATGAAAAAAATCAGCTAAATTTTTCTATATTTTCTTCTTTTTCAAATGAAAATTAACAAAATCCTCTAAATTTTTCTTTATTTTCTTCTTTTTCAAATGAAAATTAACAACATCAGCTATATTATACTATATTTTGTTTATTCTCAAATGCAAAAATATTAAAACCAGCTATATTTTTCATTATTTTCTTCCGTTTCTAATGAAAATTACCAGACCAGCGATATATTTTTCTTTATTATCTTCTTTTTCAAATGAAACATAACAAAATCAGCTGTATTTTCTTTCTTTTCTTCTTTTTCAAATGAAAAATAACAAAATCCTTTATATTTTTCTATATTTTCTTCTTTTTCAAATGAAAAATAAAATCAGCTATATTATTGATTATTTTTTTCTTTTCAAATGAAGAATAACAATATGTGCCATATTTTTCTTTTTCTTCTTTTTCAAATGAAAAATAACAAAACCAGTCATATTTTTCTGTATTTCTTCTTTTTCAAATGATAATAAACAAAACCAGCTATATTTTTCTTTATTTTCTTCTTTTTCTAATGAAAAATAACAAAATCTGCTATTATTTTCTTTATTTTCTTCTTTTTGAAATGAAAAATAACAAAATCATCTGTATTTTTCTTTATTCTCTTTTTTTCAAATGAAAAATAACAAACTCACCTATATTGTTCTTCATTTTCTTTTTTTTTTTGTCAAATGAAAATTAACAAAATCAGCTATATTTCTCCTTAATTTCTGCCATAGCATATAAAGAATAACAAAATCACCTATAGATGTCCTTATGTTCTTCTTTTTCAAATGAAAAGTAACTAAACCAGCCATATTTGTTGTTATTTTCTCCTTTTTCAAATGAAAAATAATAAAATCATCTATATTTTTCTTTAATTTGTCCTTTTTCAAATGAAAATTAACAACATCTGCTATATTTTTTTATTTTTGTCTTTTTCAAATGAAAAATAACAAAATCTACTATATTTTTCTTTATTTTCTTCTTTTTCAAATGAAAAATATCAAAATCATTTATATTTTTCTATATTTTCTTCTTTTTCAAATGAAAAATAAAATCAGCTATATTATTCTTTATTTTTTTCTTTTCAAATGAAAAATAACAATATCAGCAATATTTTTCTTTATTTTCTTCTTTTTCAAATGGAAAATATCGAAATCAGCTATATTTTTTTATTTTCTTCTTTTTCAAATGAAAAATAAAAAAATCATATATATGTTTCTCTATTTTCTTCTTTTTCAAATGAAAAATTACAAAATCATCTAAATTTTTCTTTATTTTCTTTTTTTCAAAGGAAACATAACAAAATCAGCTATATTTTATTTTATTTTCTCTTTTTCAAATAATAAATGAGCTATATTGTTCTTTTTCTTCTTTTTAAATGAAAAATTACATTCAGCTATATTTCTCCTTATTTTCTGCCATAGCCAATAAAGAATAACAAAATCACCTATATTTTTCTTTATTTTCTTCTTTTTCAAATGAGAAATTACAAAATAGGCTATATATGTCCTTATGTCCTCCTTTTTAAATGAAAATTAACTCAATTAGCCATATTTTTCTTCTTTTTCAAATGAAAAATAAAAAAATCAGTTTTATTTTTATTTTTCTTCTCATTCAAATAAAAAATAACAAAATCAGCTATATTTTTCTTCATTTTCTTTTTTTTTCAAATGAAAAATAACAAAGCAGCCATATTTTTCTTAATTTTCTTCTTTTTCAAATGAAAAATAACAAAATCAGCTATATTTTTTTATTTTCTTCTATTTCAATTGAAAAATAACAAAATCACCTATATTTTTCTTTTTTTCTTCTTTTTCAAATGAAATATAACAAAATCAGCTATATTTTTTTTTATTTTCTTCTTTTTCCAATGAGACAACAAAATCAGCTATATATTTTTTCATTTTCTTCTTTTTCAAATGAAAAATAACATAGCAGCTATATTTTTCTTTATTTTCTTATTTTTCAAATGCAAAATTACAAAATCAGCTATATTTTTCTTTATTTTCTTCTTTTTCGAATGACAAAGAACAAAATCAGCTATGTTTTTCTTTATTTTCTTCTTTTTCAACTGAAAAATAACAAAATCATCTATATTTTTTTAAATTTTCTTCTTTTTCAAATAATAAATAACAAAATCAGCTATATTTTTCTTTTTCTTCTTTTTAAATGAAAAATAACACAATCATTTTTCCTTAATTTCTGCTGTAGCCAATAAACAATAACAAAATGAGCTATATTTTTCTTTATTTTCTTCTTTTTTAAATGAAAAACAACAAAATAAGCTATATATGTCCTTATGTCCTCCTTTTCCAAATGAAAAATAACAAAATCTACTATATTTTTCTTTATTTTCTTCTGTTTCAAATGTAAAATTACAAAATTATATTTCTCTTTATTTTTGTTTGTTAAATGAAAAATAACAAAATATGCTACATTTATCCTTAATATCTACTTTATTAAATGAAAAATAAGAAAATTAGCTATAATTCTCATTTTCTTCTTTTTCATATGAAAATAACAAAATCAGCTATAGTTCGGCTGATTTTCTTCTTTTTCCAAGAAAAAATAATGAAATCAGCTATATTTTTCCTTATTGTCTCCATTTTCAAAAGAAAAATAACAACAATCATCTATTTTTCTACCTTTTCTGCTTTATCAATTTAAAAATAACAAAATTAGCTCTATTTCTCATTTTTTTCTCCATTTTCAATTGAAAAATAACAAAATCAGCTATATTTTTCTTTATTTTCTTCTTTTTCAAATGAAAAATAAAAAATACGATATATTTCTGCTTTGTTACTCATTTTTCAAATGAAAAATAGAAGAAGATGATATATTTCTCTTCATTTTCTTCTTTTTTTAAAAATACTGTTGGGGAGTCACCCTTGTTTACATACATAAATGAACTCGTCTAAGGTATACAAATGATCCTGTCTGCAGAGTATGGCAGTGTGTGTAAAACAGTGAGTGGGAATCACGTTCAGTGAGTACACGGAATGTTTAGTTGTTGTTTGGATTTTGTATGTTTGTCTGTTTTTGTATTTGATCGTCTTCTGTTACATCTTTCTTGGACTCCTTTTGTTTGTGTCGTTTTGCGGGGAGACGAAGACAATATGGCTTTGTCTCCCCAGCCTTCTATTTCAAAGGATACACCGACGGTGACACCATCACCATCGGCTTGGAATCAGGCCCTACAAAGAGGGATTCCAGCTATTACGTGCTAATGCAGAGCAAGTATAAGGAGTTCATAAAGGAAAATGAACTAATCGTTATCCTTGAAGTGGGCAAGGAAATTTCCACTAAGACGATCTCCCTGCTAACATCAGACCCCAAAACTCGGGAATTCATGGGAGTAAGCAGGGAGAATATGGAGGAGGCCATAAGAAGTTTAGGGATCAACCCAAAAGTTCTGGTGAGAAGGTCCCGAACCATGTGGGATGTCCTCCTTGGCTCGGAGGAAGAATCCAAAAAGTTGGCGGGCACTTGTTTACAGGTGAATGGTATTCAAATGCAAACCGAATACATGGGTACTAGACGTACCTGAATATTGATATACGGTGTGCCATTAGAAATTCATTGCGACCATGTGGGGGCCTTTTCGGCCCAATTTGGAGAAGTGGAGGAGGTAAACCGAGTGGTCAGCAAGACGGGAATGTCGATGGAGGATGTCAGTGCATTCATCATCGTAGACAGGTTGAACTTCTTGAGGATAGCTGATGTCATCATGTGCAAAGAGAGAAAGCTATTTGTCGCTGTGGAGGTGCGCAGACCACACTGTTGGTTCTGCGGAACAGCTGACCATTTGGCAAAAAACGTGCCTCTTTGGGAATCAAGAATAAATAGCGGAGGCTACTCAGAAGACACAGTAAACAGCAACAACATCTGTGACATCAGCATCACCGACGGAGCAGTTGGTAAAAGCAAACACATTAGCAGCAACAGAGTGGACAGAGGTTGTTAAGAAAGGGAAGAAGCACGGCTTTCCATTCTTCTAAGCATGATTCCCCGTCCAAGAAAGCTTCTTCTCCCTCCAAAAAAGAGAAGAAGCAAAAGCAGCAGCAGCTTTAACAGCAACGGTGGAAGCAGCAGCAGCAGCAGTGGCAAAAACAGCAACAACAACAGTAGCAGCAACAGCAGCAGCTACAACAAAGCCCTGAGACGGAAATGGAGGTGGAGGAGATGCCCTCTCCGCGGTCCTCATCCCTGAACAGAGGACATGAAGAGGAGGAGAAGGACGGAGCTAAGAAGAAGGGCAAGATAGAAAGCAGTGTCTCCTGCAAGAACTCAAAATGTTAAGGGGAGGAGTCAGTCTGCCTCCCATGTGAGACGTATTCGTCTTCTTTCTTCACTTCACTCTCCCAACCAGAAGCACCCCCTGAAGCCCCCTCTTAACAGACCACCCCCTCTCAACAAGAAACTCCCTCCCAACAAGAAACTCCCTCCAACAAGCATCTATCCCGAAGAGGAAGGAAAGAAAGAAGAGGGTAAATCCCTTCAACAAGTAGGAGGTCTACAAAATAAACAGACCGGCCTTAGAGAGGGACCATACCTCGCAGAGAAAGGCCCTCCTACGGCCTTTGTTCAAACTGACCTCAGTCGATGGAATGTCGACTGAGGACCCGGCAAATTTCCCCGATGCCCCCGGAGTTCTCACACTAGTAAGGAACAAGGGAGGTCATTTAAAGATCTGGGACATGATAGAGGGGGCAATCGCCGCATTTCCTAAAATCACCATGGTGCAGATTAGGACTGAAAATCTACACAAATTGTCAAAATATTGTGCGGGGGGGTCCCTGTTATCCTTCACACCTCTCTTAAAGCTAACTTTTACCACGGACGTTGGCGGCATTGTTCAGGAAGAAAGAATTACGTCCGATATCGGATCAGGAAGCCTGGGACAATCCGTCGGGGTTCCTACTGCCATAGATTTCCGTTCTGTACGTGACCAGAAGTAATTTTTCTCTTGCTTTTTTCAGATTTAAAAGATGGCAATTAAGTTAGTCTGTTTGAATGCGAGAGGCCTGAGGAATCAGAGTAAGGCTGCTCACTTGCTTCGGGACCACTTGTCCTTCGGCGTGAATGTCGCCTCGATCCAAGAGACTCACTTTGTTTGCAAGGCCGATGCTTGTATACTGTCTTTGTCGTTTATTCAGCATATGGGAACCGGCTGGCCAGAGAAGTATCTTTGCTGGTTAAGCGTACCCTGGACGCGAAGGTGGATCTTGTCCATGTCGGTGCTGAGGGCCGGCTGATCGTGGTCGATATTTCAGTGAAAAGCAATGTGTTTCGACTGGTTGCGGTTTATGTGCCCAATGAACGGGAGGAGCGCGTCTCGTTTTTTCGGCGGTTGGAGCCCTTCCTGGTGTATTCAACGCGACTCGTCTTAGTGGTGGACTGGGATGCCATCCTGGACCCCAAGCTGGATAGAGGGGGGAGCTAGCGGGAAGGCACGTGATCGTAGCTTGGTTGATTTCATCGAAGAGTACTAGCTCGTCGATAGATACCGGGTCGATCACAAGGGTGGGAGAATGTGAACGTGGGCTAATAGTTGGCCTTTCACCCAGGTGGTTAGCTACCTGGATAGAATGTTAGTTCGTGAAGCAGACGTAGATATTTTAGATTGTCCCACGTTCCACTGGTTAGGCTACTCGGACCACAAACTCGTTTGTGCCCGGGCAGATTTAGAAAATAAGCCTAGAATGGCTGGTTACTGGAAGTTCAACGTGTTCTTACTGGACAGGCGGGACTTTTGGCGCCAGCTAATTAACTTAGTGCAGCAGGTGTTAACTGGGGAAGTCATTGGGAATAAGTGGTGTTGGGAGAACCTTAAGAATAGTATTAGGTCTTTCACTACCAAGTTCAGCAAACGGCTCAAACTAGATAAGGCTGAAAAAGTGAAGACGCTTAGAGCTAATTACTCCCAGGCGGAGGCTGGTGGGGATCCTCTTGAGATAACCTTAGCTAAGGAGGCCCTGGAGCGTTCGACTAGCGAGCGTTACATGGTTAAGGTAGTTCTCTTTTGTGTACCTAGTTAATGTGAATGAATGTGTTCCTAGCCTGTACCCGGCTTTCTTTTTTTGTTATGATCGAAGTCGAGATTCCCAACCTCCCCAGTTTGTTTTGGTCTCCTTTTTATCTCGGCTGGGTCAGCTTTTGATTTTCCCATTCCATTAATTATTTTACCTTCTCCCACTACCTTAGCGAGTGCACCTCTTGATTTTGCCGCCTCGCGAAATACAGCGGCCACTCTTTTCTGGGTTGGACGGGTTTTACTAACATGTATTTTATTTTAATTTAAAATATTGTTGTATTTTAGTTTGTTTTTGGGTTCATCCCCCTCCAATCATTTCATTTTTCGTAAAATATTTTAAATTATATATTATATTGTATATAACTACATTTTTATTGTCATGGGTTTTTCCACTTTTTAGGTGTCCCTTGTAAATTGTATTGTGGTGTGTGAAGGATTGGAAGGTGATGGATGGGTTCTTGTGTAAATTGTAATGAGTGATTGGATCGTGATAGTGTTTAGCTAGGTATAGGATAGATTACTGATGACCATACTGAGTTTTTGCCCCCCTCCATTTCAGCCTTGTGCCACAATTCATGTATTTTATACTGAATAAATGCTGTGTTTAAAACAGTGAGTGTGTAAGGCAGGGCTTGTAACGCAGTGCTTGTCATGGCAGTTGAACCGCCGCTAGTTGGTCAGCAAGAATATAGACTTTATTACCCGAACTTCTTAGCCACAAGATTGTATATATTTGACTCCTACTAACAAGCATTTCTAGTATTCCTGAATTCTACTAACCGTGTACAGGTTGTATATATCTTGTTCAATATACTTACATTTTTCCTCTCATATCTGTTTAGTGTTATTATTATATTGTGTGGTTTCTAACAAGAATCCACAACAATTTGGCGACGAGGATTCGGACAAGTTCACGCGGAGAGGAATAATACGTTCTCAAGTCAGTCACCAAACAAAGATTTGGCGACGTGGATTTTTGACAAGTTCACGCGGGACAAAAAAAAATACGTTTTTTTTACGTCAGATTTTGTTAATTTTCATTTGAAAAAGAAAAAAATAACACAAAATATAGCTGATTTTGTTAATTTTCATTTGAAAAAGAAGAAAATAGACAAAAATATAGCTGATTTTGTTAATTTTCATTTGGAAAAGAAGAAAATAACACAAAATATAGCTGATTTTGTATATTTTCATTTGAAAAAGAAGAAAATAACACAAAATATAGCTGATTTTGTTAATTTTCATTTGAAAAAGAAGAAAATAGAGAAAAATATAGCTGATTTTGTATATTTTCATTTGAAAAGGAAGAAAATAACACAAAATATAGCTGATTTTGTATATTTTCATTTGAAAAAGAAGAAAATAACACAAAATATAGCTGATTTTCTTAATTTTCATTTGAAAAAGAAGAAAATAGAGAAAAATATAGCTGATTTTGTTAATTTTCATTTGAAAAAGAAAAACATAACACAAAATATAGCTGATTTTGTTAATTTTCATTTGAAAAAGAAGAAAATATAGAAAAATATAGCTGATTTTGTATATTTTCATTTGGAAAAGAAGAAAATAACACAAAATATAGCTGATTTTGTATATTTTCATTTTGAAAAAAATAACACAAATATAGCTGATTTTATTTAGTTTTCATTGAAAAAAGGAAAAATAGAGAAAAATATAGCTGATTTTGTTAATTTTCATTTGAAAAATAACAAATATAGCTGAATTTGTATATTTTCATTGAAAAGTGAAAATATAACTGATTTTGTATATTTTTCATTTGAAAAAAGGAAAATAACACAAAATATAGCTGATTTTGTATATTTTCATTTGAAAAAGAAAAAAATAACACAAAATATAGCTGATTTTGTTAATTTTCATTTGAAAAAGAAAATAACACAAAATATAGCTGATTTTCTTAATTTTCGTTTGAAAAAGAAAATAAAGAAAAATATAGCTGATTTTGTTAATTTTCATTTTGAAAAATAACAAAATATAGCTGATTTTGTATATTTTTCATTTGAAAAAAAGAGAAGTAAGAAAATAACTGATTTTGTGTATTTTCATTTGAAAAAGAAGAAAATAACACAAAATATAGCTTATTTTGTATGTTTTCATTGAAAAAAAAAAAAATAACACAAGATATGTGATTTTATTAATTTTCATTTGAAAAGAAAGAAAATGAAAAATGTAGCTGAATTTTGTTAATTTTCATTTGAAAAAGAAGAAAATAACACAAAATATGGCTGATTTTTGTATATTTCATTTGAAAAAGAAAGAAAATAACATAAAATATAGCTGATTTTCTTAATTTTCATTTGAAAAAGAAGAAAATAGAGAAAAATATAGCTGATTTTGTTATTTTCATTTGAAAGAAGAAAATAACACATAATATAGCTGATTTTGTTAATTTTCATTTGAAAAATAAAAATATAGCTGATTTTGTTAATTTTCATTTGAAAAGAAAATAACACAAAATAAAGCTGATTTTGTATATGCCCGTTTGAAAAAGAAGAAAATAGACAAAAATATAGCTGATTTTATTAATTTTCATTTTGGAAAAGAAAAATAACACAAAATATAGCAGATTTTGTATATTTTCATTTGAAAAAGAAGAAAATAACACAAAATATAGCTGATTTTGTATATTTTCATTTGAAAAAGAAAGAAAATAACAGAAATATAGCTGATTTTGTTAATTTTCATTTGAAAAAGAAAGAAAATAATACAAAATATAGCTGATTTTCACATGCTCTTCATTTGAAAAGAAGAAAATAAAAAAAAAAAAAAAAAGAAAAATATAGCTGATTTAGCATATTTTCATTTGAAAAAGAAAATAACACAAAATATAGCTGATTTTGTTAATTTTCATTTGAAAAAGAAGAAAATAGAGAAAAATATATAATGATTTTGTTAATTTTCAATTGAAAAAGAAGAAAATAGAAAAATATAGCTGATTTTATTAATTTTCATTTGAAAAAGAAGAAAATAACACAAAATGTAGCTGATTTTGTATATTTCATTTGAAAAAGAAGAAAATGACACAAAATATAGCTAATTTTGTATATTTTCATTTGAAAAAGAGAAAATAACACAAAATATAGCAGATTTTGAATATTTTCATTTGAAAAAGAAGAAAATAACACAAAAATGTATTGATTTTGTTAATTTTCATTTGAAAAAGAAGAAAATAACACAAAATATAGCTGATTTTGTATATTTTCACTTGAAAAAGAAGAAAATAACACAAAATATAGCTGATTTTGTTAATTTTCATTTGAAAATGAAAAAAATAACACAAAATATAGCTGATTTTGTATATTTTCATTTGAAAAAGAAGGAAATAACACAAAATATAGCTGATTTTTTATATTTTCAATTGAAAAAGAAGAAAATAGAGAAAAATATAGCTGATTTTGTTAATTTTCATTTGAAAAACAAGAAAATAACAAAATATAGCTGATTTTGTATATTTTCATTTGAAACAGAAGTAGAGAAAATATAGCTGATTTTGGATAATTTCATTTGAAAAAGAAGAAAATAACACAAAATATAGCTTATTTTGTATATTTTCATTTGGAAAAGAAGAAAATAACACAAAATATAGCTGATTTTGTATATTTTCATTTGAAAAGAAGAAAATAACACATAATATAGCGGATTTTGTTAATTTTCATTTGAAAAAGAAGAAAATAAAGAAAAATATAGCTGATTTTGTTAATTTTCATTTGAAAAAGAAAATAACACAAAATAAACCTGATTTTGTATATTTTCATTTGAAAAAGAAGAAAATAGACAAAAATATAGCTGATTTTGTTAATTTTCATTTGGAAAAGAAGAAAATAACACAAAATATAGCTGATTTTGTATATTTTCATTTGAAAAAGAAGAAAATAGAGAAAAATATAGCTGATTTTGTTAATTTTCATTTGAAAAAGAATAAAATAACACGAAATATAGCTGATTTTGTTAATTTTCATTTGAAAAAAAGAAAATAACACAAAATATAGCTGATTTTCTAAATTTTCATTTGAAAAAGAAGAAAATAGAGAAAAATATAGCTGATTTTGTTAATTTTCATTTGAAAAAGAAGAAAATAACAAAATATAGCTGATTTTGTATATTTTCATTTGAAAAAGTAGAGAAAATATAACTGATTTTGTATATTTTCATTTGAAAAAGAAGAAAATAACACAAAATATAGCTTATATTGTATATTTTCATTTGAAAAAGAAAAAAATAACACAAAATATAGCTGATTTTGTTAATTTTCATTTGAAAAAGAAGAAAATAACACAAAATATAGCTGATTTTCTTCATTTTCATTTGAAAAAGAAGAAAATAGAGAAAAATATAGCTGATTTTGTTAATTTTCATTTGAAAAAGAAGAAAATAACACAAAATATAGCTCATTTTGTATATTTCTATTTGAAAAAGAAGAAAAATAACATAAATTACCTGATTTTGTATAGTTTCATTTGAAAAAGAAGAAACAGAGAAAAATATAGCTGATTTTGTATATTTTCATTTGAAAAAGAAGAAAATAACACATAATATAGCTGATTTTAAGTTAATTTTTATTTGAAAAGAAGAAAATAAAGAAAAATATAGCTGATTTTGTTAATTTTCATTTAAAGAAAATAACACAAAATAAAGCTAATTTTGTATATTTTCATTTGAAAAAGAAGAAAAATAGACAAAAATATAGCTGATTTTGTTAATTTTCATTTGGAAAAGAAGAAAATAACACAAAATATATTGATTTTGTATATTTTCATTTGAAAAGAAGAAAAATAGAGAAATATGAAGGATTTTGTATATTTTCTATTTGAAAAAGAAGAAAATAACACGAAATATAGCTGATTTTGTTAATTTTCATTTGAAAAAGAAGAAAAATAATACAAAATATAGTCGATTTTGTACATTTGAAAAAGAAGAAAAATAAAGAAAAATATAGCTGATTTAGCATATTTTCATTTGAAAAAGAAGAAAATAACACAAAATATAGCTGATTTTATATTCTCATTTGAAAAGAAGAAAATAGAGAAATATAGTTGATTTTGTTAATTTTCAATTGAAAAGAAGAAAATAGAGAAAAATATAGCGCTGATTTGTTAATTTTCATTTGAAAAAGAAGAAAATAACACAAAATATAGTTTATTTTGTATATTTTCATTTTGAAAAGAAGAAAAATGACACGTGCCTAGCTAATTTTGTATATTTTCATTTGGAAAAGAAGAAAATAACACAAAATATAGCAGATTTTGAATATTTTCATTTGAAAAAGAAGAAAATAACACAAATAGACTGATTTTGTATATTTTCATTTGAAAAGAAGAAAAATAACACAAAATATATTGATTTTGTTAATTTTTCATTTGAAAAATGAAAAATAACATGCATTATAGCTGATTTTGTATATTTTCATTTGAAAAAGAAGGAAATAAACAAAATATAGCTGATTTTTTATATTTTCAATTGAAAAAGAAGAAAACAGAGAAAAATATAGCGATTTTGTTAATTTTCATTTGAAAAACAAGAAAATAACAAAATATGTATTGATTTTGTATATTTTCATTTTAAACAGAAGTAGAGAAAATATAGCTGATTTTGGATATTTTCATTTGAAAAAGAAGAAAATAAAACAAAATATAGCTTATTTGTATATTTCCTTTTCATTTGGAAAAGAAGAAAAAATAACACAAAATATAGCTGATTTGTATATTTTTCATTTGAAAAAAAGAAGAAAATAACACACAATATAGCTGATTTTGTTAATTTTCATTTGAAAAAGAAGAAAATAAAGAAAATATAGCTGATTTTGTTAATTTTCATTTGAAAAGAAAATAACACAAAATAAAGCTAATTTTGTATATTTTCATTTGAAAAAGAAGAAAATAGACAAAAATATAGCTGATTTTGTTAATTTTCATTTGGAAAAGAAGAAAATAGAGAAAATATAGCTGATTTTGTTAATTTTCATTTGAAAAAGAATAAAATAACACGAAATATAGCTGATTTTGTTAATTTCTTTATTTGAAAAAGAAGAAAATAACACAAAATATAGCTGATTTTGTATATATTTTCATTCTGAAAAAGAAAAAATAACATTTGATAGTTGATTTTTGTTAATTTTTCATTTGAAAAAGAAGAAAAATAACACAAAATATAGCTGATTTTCTTAATTTTCATTTGAAAAAGAAGAAAATAGAGAAAAATATAGCTGATTTTGTTAATTTTCATTTGAAAAGTATTAGAAAAATAACACAAAATATATTGATTTTGTATATTTTCATTTGAAAAAAGAAGAAAATAACATAAAATTACCTGATTTTGTATAGTTTCATTTGAAAAAGAAGAAAAATAGAGAAAACATAGCTACTTGTATATTTTCATTTGAAAAAGAAGAAAAATAACATAATATAGCTGATTTTCGTTAATTTTCATTTGAAAAGAAGAAAATAAAGAAAAATATAGCTGATTTTGTTAATTTTCATTTCGAAAAAGAAAATAACACTAAAATAAAGCTGATTTTGTATATTTTCATTTGAAAAAGAAGAAAATAGACAAAACATGTCAATTTTGTTAATTTTCGATTGAAAAAGAAGAAAATAACACAAAATATAGCTGATTTTGTATATTTTCATTTGAAAAAGAAGAAAATAGAGAAAAATATAGCTGATTTTGTATATTTTCATTTGAAAAAGAAGAAAATAACACGAAATATAGCTGATTTTGTTAATTATTTGAAAAAGAAGAAAATAATACAAAATATAGCTGATTTTGTATATTTTCATTTGAAAGAAGAAAAATAAAGAAAATGTAGCTGATTTAGCAAATTTTCATTTGAAAAGAAGAAAATAACACAAACATAGCTGATTTTGTTAATTTTCATTTGAAAAAGAAGAAAATAGAGAAAAATATAGCTGGATTTTGTTAATTTTCAATTGGAAAAGAAGAAAAATAGATAAATATAGCTGATTTTGTTAATTTTCATTTGAAAAAAGAAGAAAATAACACAAAATATAGCTGATTTTGTATATTTTCATTTGAAAAAGAAGAAAAAATGACACAAAATATAGCTAATTTGTATATTTTCATTTGAAAAAGAAGAAAATAACACAAAATATACAGTAGATTTTGAATATTTTCATTTGAAAAAGAAGAAAATAAACAATAAAATATAGCTGATTTTGTTAATTTTCATTTGAAAGAAGAAAATAATACAAAAATATAGCTGATTTTGTATATTTTCATTTGAAAAAGAAGAAAATAACACAAATATAGCTGATTTTGTTAATTTGAATATTTGAAAATGAAAAAAAAATAACACAAAATATAGCTGATTTTGTATATTTTCATTTGAAAAAGAAGAAAATAGAGAAAAATATAGCTGAATTTTTTTATATTTTCAATTGAAAAAGAAGAAAATAGAGAAAATATAGCTGATTTTGTTAATTTTCATTTGAAAACAAGAAAATAAAATATAGTCAGATTTTGTATATTTTCATTTGAAAAAGAAGTAGAGAAAATATAACTGATTTTGTATATTTTCATTTGAAAAGAAGAAAATAACACAAAATATAGCTTATTTTGTATATTTTCATTTGAAAAAAGAAAAATAACACAAAATATAGCTGATTTTGTTAATTTTCATTTGAAAAAGAAGAAAATAGAGAAAATATAGCTGATTTTGTTAATTTTCATTTGAAAAAAGAAGAAAATAACACAAAATATAGCTGATTTTGTATATTTTCATTTGAAAAAGAAGAAAATAACATAAAATATAGCTGATTTTCTTAATTTTCATTTGAAAAAGAAGAAAATAGAGAAAAATATAGTTGATTTTGTTAATTTTCATTTGAAAAGAAGAAAATAACACATAATATAGCTGATTTTGTTAATTTTCTATTTGAAAAAGAAGAAAATAAAGAAAAATATAGCTGATAATTAAACTTTTATTTGAAAAAAGAAAATAACACAAAATAAAGTTTACTTGCATATTTTCATTTGAAAAAGAAGAAAATAGACAAACAGCTGATTTTGTTAATTTTCATTTGGAAAAGAAGAAAATAACACAAAATATAGCAGATTTTGTATATTTTCATTTGAAAAAGAAGAAAATAACACAAAATATAGCTGATTTTGTATATTTTCATTTGAAAAAGAAGAAAATAACACGAAATATTGATTTTGTTAATTTTCATTTGAAAGAAGAAAACAATACAAATATAGCTGATTTTGTATATTTTCATTTGAAAAGAAGAAAATAAAATAGAAAATATAGCTGATTTAGCATATTTTCATTTGAAAAAGAAGAAAATAACACAAAAATATAGCTGATTTTTGTTAATTTTCATTTGAAAAAGAAGAAAATAGAGAAAAATATAGCTGATTTTGTTAATTTTCAATTGAAAAAGAAGAAAATAGAGAAAAGGGAGTAGCCGATTTTGTTAATTATTTGAAAAAGAAGAAAATAACACAAAATATAGCTGATTTTGTATTATTTTCATTTGAAAAAGAAAACACACAAACATAGCTAATTTTGTATATTTTCATTTGAAAAAGAAGAAAATAACACAAAATATAGTAGATTTAGAATATTTTCATTTGAAAAAGAAGAAAATAACACAAAATATAGCTGATTTTGTTAATTTTCATTTGAAAAAGAAGAAAAATAACACAAAATATAGCTGATTTGTATATTTTCACTTGAAAAAGAAGAAAATAACACAAAATATAGCTGATTTTGTTAATTTTCATTTGAAAATGAAAAAAATAACACAAAATATAGCTGATTTTGTATATTTTCATTTGAAAAAGAAGGAAATAACACAAAATATAGCTGATTTTTTATATTTTCAATTGAAAAAGAAGAAAATAGAGAAAAATATAGCTGATTTTGTTAATTTTCATTTGAAAAACAAGAAAATAACAAAATATAGCTGATTTTGTATATTTTCATTTGAAACAGAAGTAGAGAAAATATAGCTGATTTTGGATAATTTCATTTGAAAAAGAAGAAAATAACACAAAATATAGCTTATTTTGTATATTTTCATTTGGAAAAGAAGAAAATAACACAAAATATAGCTGATTTTGTATATTTTCTTTTATTTGAAAAAGAAGAAAATAACACATAATATAGCGGATTTTGTTAATTTTCATTTGAAAAAGAAGAAAATAAAGAAAAATATAGCTGATTTTGTTAATTTTCATTTGAAAAAGAAAATAACACAAAATAAACCTGATTTTGTATATTTTCATTTGAAAAAGAAGAAAATAGACAAAAATATAGCTGATTTTGTTAATTTTCATTTGGAAAAGAAGAAAATAACACAAAATATAGCTGATTTTGTATATTTTCATTTGAAAAAGAAGAAAATAGAGAAAAATATAGCTGATTTTGTTAATTTTCATTTGAAAAAGAATAAAATAACACGAAATATAGCTGATTTTGTTAATTTTCATTTGAAAAAAAAAGAAAATAACACAAAATATAGCTGATTTTCTAAATTTTCATTTGAAAAAAGAAGAAAATAGAGAAAAATATAGCTGATTTTGTTAATTTTCATTTGAAAAAGAAGAAAATAACAAAATATAGCTGATTTTGTATATTTTCATTTGAAAAAGTAGAGAAAATATAACTGATTTTGTATATTTTCATTTGAAAAGAAGAAAATAACACAAAATATAGCTTATATTGTATATTTTCATTTGAAAAAGAAAAAAATAACACAAAATATAGCTGATTTTGTTAATTTTCATTTGAAAAAGAAGAAAATAACACAAAATATAGCTGATTTTCTTCATTTTCATTTGAAAAAGAAGAAAATAGAGAAAAATATAGCTGATTTTGTTAATTTTCATTTGAAAAAGAAGAAAATAACACAAAATATAGCTGATTTTGTATATTTTCATTTGAAAAAGAAGAAAATAACATAAAATTACCTGATTTTGTATAGTTTCATTTGAAAAAGAAGAAAATAGAGAAAAATATAGCTGATTTTGTATATTTTCATTTGAAAAAGAAGAAAATAACACATAATATAGCTGATTTTGTTAATTTTCATTTGAAAAAGAAGAAAATAAAGAAAAATATAGCTGATTTTGTTAATTTTCATTTGAAAAAGAAAATAACACAAAATAAAGCTAATTTTGTATATTTTCATTTGAAAAAGAAGAAAATAGACAAAAATATAGCTGATTTTGTTAATTTTCATTTGGAAAAGAAGAAAATAACACAAAATATAGCTGATTTTGTATATTTTCATTTGAAAAAGAAGAAAATAGAGAAAAATATAGCTGATTTTGTATATTTTCATTTGAAAAAGAAGAAAATAACACGAAATATAGCTGATTTTGTTAATTTTCATTTGAAAAAGAAGAAAATAATACAAAATATAGCTGATTTTGTATATTTTCATTTGAAAAAGAAGAAAATAAAGAAAAATATAGCTGATTTAGCATATTTTCATTTGAAAAAAGAAGAAAATAACAAAATATAGCTGATTTTGTTAATTTTCATTTGAAAAAGAAGAAAATAGAGAAAAATATAGCTGCTTTTGTTAATTTTCAATTGAAAAGAAGAAAATAGAGAAAATATAGCTGATTTTGTTAATTTTCATTTTAGGTGCAATAGGCACACACAAAATATAGCTGATTTTGTATATTTTCATTTGAAAAGAATAGAGCTAATACAAAATATAGCTAATTTGTATATTTTCATTTTGAAAAGAAGAAAATAACACAAAACATAGCAGATTTTGAATATTTTCATTTTGAAAAGAAGAAAAATAACACAACATAGTTGATTTTGTATATTTTCATTTTGAAAGAAGAAAATAAACACAAAATATATTTACGATTTTGTTAATTTTCATTTGAAAATGAAAAAAAATAACACAAAATATAGCTGATTTTGTATATTTTCATTTGAAAAGTAATACAAATAAACAAAATATATTATTGATTTTTATATTTAATTGAAAAAGAAGAAAATAGAGAAAATATAGCTGATTTTGTTAATTTTCAACAAGGCAAAATGTGAAAATGTATAAAACAACAAAATATAGCTGATTTTGTATATTTTCATTTCCAACAGAAGTAGAGAAAACATATTTATTTTGTATATTTTCATTTGAAAAAAGAAGAAAAACAACATAATATAGCTGCTGATTTTGTTAATTTTTCATTTGAAAAAAAGAAGAAAATAAAGAAAAATATAGCTGATTTTGTTAATTTTCATTTATGAAAAAAATAACACAAAATAAAGTTAATTTTTATATTTTCATTTTGAAAAAGAAGAAAAAAGACAAAAATATAGTTTGATTTTGTTAATTTTCATTTGGAAAAGAAGAAAAATAGAGAAAAAAATATAATATCTTATTAATTTTCATTTGCTAAGAATAAAATAACACGAAATATAGCTGATTTTGTTAATTTTCATTTGAAAAATATATATACCAACACAAAATATATTGATTTTAAAGACATTTTCTATTTGAAAAAAGAAAAAAAAATAACACAAAATATAGCGATCATTTCTTATACTTTCATTTGAAAAAGAAGAAAATAATACAAAATATAATGGATTTTCTTCTTTAATTTATTTCTGAAAAGAAGTTATATTAGAGAAAAAAATATATTGATTTAAAGTATCATCGAAAAAGAAGAAAATAACACAAAATATAAATAATTTTGTATATTTCTATTTGAAAAGAAGAAAATAACATAAAAATTACCTGATTTTTGTATAGTTTCTCATTTGAAAAGAAGAAAATAGAGAAAATATAGCTGATTTTTGTATATTTTCATTTGAAAAAAGAAGAAAATAATATAATATATTGGGATTTTGTTAATTTTCATTTGAAAAAGAAGAAAATAAAGAAAAATATAGTTTGATTTTGTTAATTTTCATTTCATAGAAAATACAAAGCTGATTTTGTATATTTTCATTTGAAAAGAAAATAGACAAAAAAGACAGAAGAAGCCAATTTTGTTAATTTTCATTTGAAAAATAGTTGTTAGCACACAAAATATAGCTGATTTTGTATATTTTCATTTGAAAAAGAAGAAAATAGAGAAAAATATAGCTGATTTTGTATATTTTCATTTGAAAAAGAAGAAAATAACACGTAAATATAATAATTTTGTTAATTTTCTTATTTGAAAAAGAAGAAAATAATACAAAACATAGCCGATTTTGTATATTTTCATTTGAAAAAAGAAGTAAAAATAAAGAAAATGGGCTGATTTAGGCAAATTTTCATTTGAAAAAGAAGAAAATAACACAAAATATATTGATTTTGTTAATTTTTATTTGAAAAGAAGAAAATGAGAAAAATATAATGATTTTGTTAATTTTCACTGAAAAAGAAGCAGCAGACAACATAGCTGATTTTGTTAATTTTTCATTTGAAAAGAAAGAAAATAACACAAAATATAGCTGATTTTGTATATTTTCGATTTGAAAAAGAAGAAAAATGTATTAACAAGAGAAGCATAATTTTGCATATTTTCATTTGAAAAAGAAGAAAATAACACAAAATATAGCATTTTGAATATTTTCATTTGAAAAAAGAAGAAAATAATGTCATTACCACAAAATAGGAGTTGATTTCAGCATTTTCATTTGAAAAAGAAGAAAATAATACACAAAAATATAGCTGATTTGTATATTTTCATTTGAAAAGAAGAAAACAATACAAAAATATATTATTTTGTTAATTGTATTTTGAAAATGAAAAAAATACAAAATATATTGATTTTGATATTTTTCATTTAGAAAAAGAAGAAAATAGAGAAAAAAATATAGTTGAATTTTTATATTTTCAATTGAAAAAGAAGAAAATATAAAACAGAACATTTTGTTAATTTCATTGAAAAACAAGAAAAAATAAATAAAATATATTGATTTGCATATTTTCATTTGAAACAGAAGTAGAGAAAATATATTGATTTTGATATTTTCATTTGAAAAAGAAGAAAATAAACAAAAATATAGCTTATTTTGTATATTTTCATTTGAAAAGAAAAAAATAATTCAGGAAGAGAAGAAAGGATTTTTGTTAATTTTCATTTGAAAAAGAAGAAAATAACACAAAATATAGCTGATTTTCTTAATTTTCATTTGAAAAAGAATAAAAATAGAAAATACAGCTGATTTTGTTAATTTTCATTTCGGAAAGAAGAAAATAACATGCAACATAGTTGATTTGTATATTTACTGAAAAGAAGAAAATAACACAAAATATAGCTGATTTTGTTAATTTACATTTGAAAATAAAAAAATAAACACAAAATATAGCTGATTTTGCATATTTTCATTTGAAAAGAAGAAAATAGAGAAAAATATAGCTGATTTTTTATATTTTCAATGAGTACAGTGTGAGAAAATATAGTTGATTTTGTTAATTTTCATTTGAAAACAAGAAAATAACAAAATATAGCTGATTTTTGTGTATTTTCATTTGAAACAGAAGTAGAGAAATATATTGACTTTTTTGGATATTTTCATTTGAAAAAGAAGAAAATAAAACAAAATATAGCTTATTTTGTATATTTTCATTTTTTGAAAAAGAAAAAAATAACGTGTAATATAGCTGATTTTGTTAATTTTCATTTGAAAAAGAAAAATAACACAAAATATAGTTTATTTTCTTTAATTTTCATTTGAAAAAGAAGAAAATAAAGAAAAATATAGCCGATTTTGTTAATTTTCATTTGAAAAAGAAAATAACACAAAATAAAGCTGATTTTGTATATTTTCATTTGAAAAGTATATAGACAAAATATTGTCAATTTCGTTAATTTTCATTTGAAAGAAGAAAAAATAAACAAAATATAGTAGATTTTGTATATTTTCATTTGAAAAGAAGAAAATAGAAAAATATAGCTGATTTTGTGTATTTTCATTTGAAAAGAAGAAAAAATAACACTAAATATATTGATTTTGTTAATTTTCATTTGAAAAAGAAGAAAATAATACAAAATATAGCTGATTTTGTATATTTTCATTTGAAAAAGAATAAAATAAAGAAAAATATAGCTGATTTATATATTTTTCATTTTAAAAAGAAGAGAAAATAACAATAAAACATAGCTGATTTTGTATATTTTCATTTGAAAAAGAAGAAAATAGAGAAAAATATAGCTGGATTTTGTATATTTTCATTTGAAAAAGAAGAAATGACACAAAAATATATTAATTTTGTATATTTTCATTTGGAGTAAAGAAAATAACACAAAATATAGCAGATTTTGAATATTTCTCATTTGAAAAAGAAGAAAATAACACAAAATATATATTGATTTTGTTAATTTTCATTTGATGTTAGTAAAATAACATAAAATATAGCTGATTTTGTATATTTTCGTTTATAAAAGAAGCAAGAAAATAGAGAAAAAATATAGCTGGTTTTGTATATTTTCATTTGAAAAGAAGAAAATATAGAAAAATATAATATTGATATTTCTATATTTTCATTTGAAAAAGAAGAAAAATAACACAAAATATAGCTGATTTTTATATTTTCAATTGAAAAAGAAGAAAATAGAGAAAATATAGCTGATTTTGTTAATTTTTCATTTGAAAAACAAGAAAATAACGAAATATAGCTGATTTTGTATATTTTCATTTGAAACAGAAGTAGAGAAAATATAGCTGATTTTGGATATTTTCATTTGAAAAAGAAGAAAATAAAACAATATATAGCTTATTTTGTATATTTCCATTTGAAAAAGAAAAAAATAACGCAGAATATAGCTGATTTTGTTAATTTTCATTTGAAAAAGAAGAAAATAACACAAAATATAGCTGATTTTCTTAATTTTCATTTGAAAAAGAAGAAAATAGAGAAAAATATAGCTGATTTTGTTAATTTTCATTTGAAAAAGAAAAAAATAAAACAAAATATAGCTGATTTTGTTAATTTTCATTTGAAAAAGAATAAAATAGAGAAAAAATACAGCTGATTTTGTATATTTTCATTTGGAAAAGAAGAAAATAACACAAAATATAGCTGATTTTGTATATTATCATGTGAAAAAGAAGAAAATAACACAAAATATAGCTGATTTTTTTAATTTTCATTTGAAAAAGAAGAAAATAACACAAAATATAGCTGATTTTGTATATTTTCATTTGAAAAAGAAGAAAATAGAGAAAAATATAGCTGATTTTGTTAATTTTCATTTGAAAAAGAAGAAAATAACACAAAATATAGCTGATTTTGTATATTTTCATTTGAAAAAGAAGAAAATAACACAAAATATAGCTGATTTTGTATATTTTCATTTGAAAAAGAAGAAAATAGATAAAAATATAGCTGATTTTGTTAATTTTCATTTGAAAAAGAAGAAAATAACACAAAATATAGCTGATTTTGTTAATTTTCATTTGAAAAAGAAGAAAATAAAGAAAAATATAGCTGATTTTGTTAATTTTCATTTGAAAAAGAAAATAACACAAAATATATCTGATTTTGTATATTTTCATGTGAAAGAGAAGAAAAGAGAGAAAAATATAGCTGATTTTATTAATTTCCATTTGAAAAAGAAGAAAATAACACAAAATATAGCTGATTTTGTATATTTTCATTTGAAGAAAATATGGAAAAATATAGCTGATTTTGTTAATTTTCATTTGAAAAAGAAGAAAATAACACGAAATATAGCTGATTTTGTTAATTTTCATTTGAAAAAGAAAATAATACAAAATATAGCTGATTTTGTATATTTTCATTTGAAAAAGAAGAAAATAAAGAAAAATATAGCTGATTTAGTATATTTTCATTTGAAAAAGAAGAAAATAACACAAAATATAGCTGATTTTGTTAATTTTCATTTGAAAAAGAAGAAAATAGAGAAAAATATAGCTGATTTTGTTAATTTTCAATTGAAAAAGAAGAAAAGAGAGAAAAATATAGCTGATTTTATTAATTTTCATTTGAAAAAGAAGAAAATAACACAAAATATAGCTGATTTTGTATATTTTCATTTGAAAAAGAAGAAAATAACACAAAATATAGCTGATTTTGTATATTTTCATTTGAAAAAGAAGAAAATAACATAAAATATAGCTGATTTTGTATATTTTAATTTGAAAAAGAAGAAAATAGAGAAAAATATAGCTGATTTTGTTAATTTTCTTTTGAAAAAGAAGAAAATAACACAAAATATAGCTGATTTTGTTAATTTTCATTTGAAAAAGAAAAAAAAATGGAGAAAAATATAGCTGATTTTGTATATTTTCATTTGAAAAAGAAGAAAATAACACAAAATATAGCTGATTTTGTATATTTTCATTTGAAAATGAAGGAAATAACACAAAATATAGCTGATTTTATTAATTTTCATTTGAAAAAGAAGAAAATAACACAAAATATAGCTGAGTTTGTATATTTTCATTTGAAAAAGAAGAAAATAGAGAAAAATATAGCTGATTTTGTTAATTTTCTTTTGAAAAAGAAGAAAATAACACAAAATATAGCTGATTTTGTTAATTTTCATTTGATAAAGAAGAAAATAACACAAAATATAGCTGATTTTGTATATTTTCATTTGAAAAAGAAGAAAATATAGAAAAATATAGCTGATTTTGTATATTTTCATTTGAAAAAGAAGAAAATAGGGAAAAATATAGCTGATTTTGTTAATTTTCATTTGAAAAAGAAGAAAATAACACAAAATATAGCTGATTTTTTATATTTTCATTTGAAAAAGAGGAAAATATAGAAAAATATAGCTGATTTTGTTAATTTTCATTTGAAAAAGAAGAAAATAACACAAAATATAGCAGATTTTGTTAATTTTCATTTGAAAAAGAAGAAAATAGAGAAAAATATAGCTGATTTTGTTAATTTTCATTTAAAAAGAAGAAAATAGAGAAAAATATAGCTGATTTTATTAATTTTCATTTGAAAAAGAAGAAAATAACACAAAATATAGCTGATTTTGTATATTTTCATTTGAAAATGAAGGAAATAACACAAAATATAGCTGATTTTATTAATTTTCATTTGAAAAAGAAGAAAATAACACAAAATATAGCTGAGTTTGTATATTTTCATTTGAAAAAGATGAAAATAGAGAAAAATATAGCTGATTTTGTTAATTTTCTTTTGAAAAAGAAGAAAATAACACAAAATATAGCTGATGTTGTACATTTTCATTTGAAAAAGAAGAAAATATAGAAAAATATAGCTGATTTTGTATATTTTCATTTGAAAAAGAAGAAAATGGGGAAAAATATAGCTGATTTTGTTAATTTTCATTTGAAAAAGAAGAAAATAACACAAAATATAGCTGATTTTTTATATTTTCATTTGAAAAAGAGGAAAATATAGAAAAATATAGCTGATTTTGTTAATTTTCATTTGAAAAAGAAGAAAATAACACAAAATATAGCAGATTTTGTTAATTTTCATTTGAAAAAGAAGAAAATAGAGAAAAATATAGCTGATTTTGTTAATTTTCAATTGAAAAAGAAGAAAATAGAGAAAAATATAGCTGATTTTGTTAATTTTCATTTGAAAAAGAAGAAAATAACACAAAATATAGCTGATTTTGTATATTTTCATTTGAAAAAGAAGAAAATGACATAAAATATAGCTAATTTTGTATATTTTCATTTGAAAAAGAAGAAAATAACACAAAATATATCAGATTTTGAATATTTTCATTTGAAAAAGAAGAAAATAACACAAAATATAGCTGATTTTGTATATTTTCATTTGAAAAAGAAGAAAATAACACAAAATATAGCTGATTTTGTTAATTTTCATTTGAAAATGAAAAAAATAACACAAAATATAGCTGATTTTGTATATTTTCATTTGAAAAAGAAGGAAATAACACAAAATATAGCTGATTTTTTATATTTTCAATTGAAAAAGAAGAAAATAGAGAAAAATATAGCTGATTTTGTTAATTTTCATTTGAAAAACAAGAAAATAACAAAATATAGCTGATTTTGTATATTTTCATTTGAAACAGAAGTAGAGAAAATATGGCTGATTTTGGATATTTTCATTTGAAAAAGAAGAAAATAAAACAAAATATAGCTTATTTTGTATATTTTCATTTGAAAAAGAAAAAAGTAACGCAGAATATAGCTGATTTTGTTAATTTTCATTTGAAAAAGAAGTAATTAGAGAAAAATATAGCTGATTTTGTTAATTTTCATTTGAAAAAGAAAAAAATAACACAAAATATAGCTGATTTTGTTAATTTTCATTTGAAAAAGAATAAAATATAGAAAAATACAGCTGATTTTGTATATTTTCATTCGGAAAAGAAGAAAATAACACAAAATATAGCTGATTTTGTATATTTTCATTTGAAAAAGAAGAAAATAACACAAAATATAGCTGATTTTTTATATTTTCATTTGAAAAAGAGGAAAATATAGAAAAATATAGCTGATTTTGTTAATTTTCATTTGAAAAAGAAGAAAATAACACAAAATATAGCAGATTTTGTTAATTTTTATTTGAAAAAGAAGAAAATAGAGAAAAATATAGCTGATTTTGTTAATTTTCAATTGAAAAAGAAGAAAATAGAGAAAAATATAGCTGATTTTGTTAATTTTCATTTGAAAAAGAAGAAAATAACACAAAATATAGCTGATTTTGTATATTTTCATTTGAAAAAGAAGAAAATGACATAAAATATAGCTAATTTTGTATATTTTCATTTGAAAAAGAAGAAAATAACACAAAATATATCAGATTTTGAATATTTTCATTTGAAAAAGAAGAAAATAACACAAAATATAGCTGATTTTGTATATTTTCACTTGAAAAAGAAGAAAATAACACAAAATATATTGATTTTGTTAATTTGAAAATGAAAAAAATAACACAAAATATATTGATTTTGTATATTTTCATTTGAAAGAAGGAAATAACACAAAATATAGTTGATTTTTTATATTTTCAATTGAAAAAGAAGAAAATAGAGAAAATATAGCTGATTTGTTAATTTTCATTTGAAAAACAAGAAAATAACAAAATATAGCTGATTTTGTATATTTTCATTTGAAACAGAAGTAGAGAAAATATAGCTGATTTTGGATAATTTCATTTGAAAAAGAAGAAAATAACACAAAATATAGCTTATTTTGTATATTTTCATTTGGAAAAGAAGAAAATAACACAAAATATAGCTGATTTTGTATATTTTCATTTGAAAAAGAAGTAATTAGAGAAAAAATATAGCTGATTTTGTTAATTTTCATTTGAAAAAGAAAAAATAACACAAAATATATTGATTTGTTAATTTTCATTTGAAAAAGAATAAAATATAAAATACAGCTGATTTTGTAGCTTCACTAAGAAGAAAATGTAACACAAATATAGCTGATTTGTATATTTTCATTTGAAAAGAAGAAAATAACACAAAATATAGCTGATTTTTTATATTTTCATTTGAAAAAGAGGAAAATATAGGAAAATATAGCTGATTTTGTTAATTTTCATTTGAAAAAGAAGAAAATACCACAAAATATAGCAGATTTTGTTAATTTTCATTTGAAAAAGAAGAAAATAGAGAAAAATATAGCTGATTTTGTTAATTTTCAATTGAAAAAGAAGAAAATAGAGAAAATATAGCTGATTTTGTTAAATTTTCATTTGAAAAAGAAGAAAATAACACAAAATATAGCTGATTTTGTATATTTTCTCATTTGAAAAAGAAGAAAATGACATAAAATATAGCTAATTTTGTATATTTTCATTTGAAAAAGAAGAAAATAACACAAAATATATCAGATTTGAATATTTTCATTTGAAAAAGAAGAAAATAACACAAAATATAGCTGATTTTGTATATTTTCATTTGAAAAAGAAGAAAATAACACAAAATATAGCTGATTTTGTTAATTTTCATTTGAAAATAAAAAAAAATAACACAAAAAATATAGCTGATTTTGTATATTTTCATTTGAAAAAGAAGGAAATAACACAAAATATAGCTGATTTTTTATATTTTCAATTGAAAAGAAGAAAATAGAGAAAAATATAGCTGATTTTGTTAATTTTCATTTGAAAAACAAGAAAATAAACAAAAATATAAAGCTTGATTTTGTATATTTTCTGAAACAGAAGTAGAGAAAATATGGCTGATTTTGGATATTTTCATTTGAAAAAGAAGAAAATAAAACAAAATATAGCTTTATTTTTGTATATTTTCATTTGAAAAAGAAAAAAGTAACGCAGAATATATTACTGATTTTGTTAATTTTCATTTGAAAAAGAAGTAATTAGAGAAAAATATAGCTGATTTTGTTAATTTTCATTTGAAAAAGTAAAAAAAATAACACAAAATATAGCTGATTTTGTTAATTTTCATTTGAAAAAGAATAAAATATAGAAAAATACAGCTGATTTTGTATATTTTCATTCGGAAAAGAAAATAACACAAAATATATTATTTGAAAAAGAAGAAAATAACACAAAATATAGCTGATTTTTTTAATTTTCATTTGAAAAAGAAGAAAATAACATATATGCAAAATATAGTTGATTTTGTATATTTTCATTTGAAAAAGAAGAAAATAGAGAAAAATATAGCTGATTTTGTTAATTTTCATTTGAAAGAAGAAAATATCACAAAATATAGCTGATTTTGTATATTTTCATTTGAAAAAGAAGAAAATAACACAAAATTAGCTGATTTTGTATATTTTCATTTGAAAAAGAAGAAAATAGAGAAAAAATATAGCTGATTTTGTTAATTTTCATTTGAAAAAGAAAATAACACAAAATATAGCTGATTTTGTTAGTTTTCATTTCAGAAAGAAGAAAAAAAAAATATAGCTGATTTTGTTAATTTTTTATTTAAAAAATGTCAAAAAATATATCTGATTTGTATATTTTCATGTGAAAAAGAAGAAAAGAGAGAAAAATATATTTATTCTATTATTTTATTAAAAAGAAATAATAAAAATACATGATTTTGTATATTTTCATTTGAAAAAGAAGAAAATATAGAAAAATATAGCTGATTTTGTTAATTTTCATTTGAAAAGAAGAAAATAACACGAAATATAGCTGATTTTGTTAATTTTCATTTGAAAAGAAAAAAATAATACAAAATATAGCTGATTTTGTATATTTTCATTTGAAAAAGAAGAAAATAACACAAAATATAGCTGATTTAGTATATTTTCATTTGAAAAAGAAGAAAATAACACAAAATAAAGCTGATTTTGTTAATTTTCATTTGAAAAAGAAGAAAATAGAGAAAAATATAGCTAGATTTTGTTAATTTTCAATTGAAAAAGAAGAAAAGAGAGAAAAAATATAGCTGATTTTGTTAATTTTCATTTGAAAAAGAAGAAAATAACATAAAATAAAATTGATTTATATTTTATTTTTGAAAAGAAGAAAAATACAAAAATATATTGATTTTACATTTCATCTGAAAAGAAGAAAATGTTTAAAAAATGTTTGAATTTAAAAGGTTTTTAATTTTAAAAAGAAGAAAATATATATGCAAAATTTATATTTAATTTTGTTAATTTTCTTTGAAAAAGATGAAAATAACACAAAATATAGCTATTTTTGTTAATTTTCATTTGAAAAAGAAAAAATGGAGAAAAATAAAACTTTATTTCTACATATTTTCATTTG
Source organism: Ascarosepion bandense (assembly GCA_037127315.1). Taxonomy (NCBI): domain Eukaryota; kingdom Metazoa; phylum Mollusca; class Cephalopoda; order Sepiida; family Sepiidae; genus Ascarosepion; species Ascarosepion bandense. The sequence continues at coordinate 63,912 of JBBBDQ010002330.1, forward strand.
AAAAAGAAGAAAATAACACAAAAATATACAATCTTGTATATTTACATTTGAAAATGAAGGAAATAACACAAAATACAGCTGATTTTATTAATTTTCATTTGAAAAAGAAGAAAATAACACAAAATATAGCTGAGTTTGTATATTTTCATTTGAAAAAGATGAAAAAATAGAGAAAAATATAGCTGAGTTTGTTAATTTTCTTTTGAAAAAGAAGAAAATAACACAAAATATAGCTGATTTTGTTAATTTTTCATTTGATATATTAAAAAAAAAATATATTTGATGTTGTATATTTTCATTTGAAAAAGAAGAAAATAGAAAAATATAGCTGATTTTGTATATTTTCATTTGAAAAAGAAGAAAATGGGGAAAAATATAGCTGATTTTGCTAATTTTCATTTGAAAAAGAAGAAAATAACACAAAAATATAGCTGATTTTTTATTTTCATTTGAAAAAGAGGAAAATATAGAAAATATAGCTGATTTTGTTAATTTTCATTTGAAAAATAAGAAAATAACACAAAATATAGCAGATTTTGTACATTTTATTTTAATAAAACATGTAAAATGAAAATAATGTACATGGCTGGATTTGGACATTTTCAAATGAAAGAAGAAAATAACACAAAATATAGCTGATTTTGTTAATTTTCATTTGAAAAGAAGAAAAAATAACAGAAAATATAGCTGATTTGTATATTTTCATTTGAAAAAGAAGAAAATAACACAAAATATAGCTGATTTTATTAATTTTCATTTGAAAAAGAAGAAAATAACACAAAATATAGCTGATTTTGTATATTTTCATTTGAAAAAGAAGAAAATAGAGAAAATATAGATGATTTTGTTAATTTTCTTTTGAAAAAGAAGAAAATAACACAAAATATAGCTGATTTTGTTAATTTTCATTTGATAAAGAAGAAAATAACACAAAATATAGAAGATTTTGTATATTTTCATTTATAAAAGAAGAAAAATAGAGAAAAATATAGCTGGTTTTGTTAATTTTCATTTGAAAAAAGTATATATAACACAAAATATAGCTGATTTTGTTAATTTTCATTTGAAAAAGAAGAAAATAAAGAAAATATAGCTGATTTTGTTAATTTTCATTTGAAAAGAAAAATAACACAAAATATATCTGATTTTGTATATTTTCATTTGAAAAGAAGAAAAGAGAAAAATATAGCTGATTTTATTAATTTCCATTTGAAAAAGAAGAAAATAACAAAATATAGCTGATTTTGTATATTTTCATTTGAAAAAAGAAGAAATAACACAAAATATAGCTGATTTTGTTAATTTTCATTTGAAAAAGAAGAAAATAGAGAAAAATATAGCTGATTTTGTTAATTTTCAATTGAAAAAGAAGAAAAGAGAGAAAAATATAGCTGATTTTGTTAATTTTCATTTGAAAGATGAAAATAATAAAATATATTTGATTTATATTTTATTTTCATGAAGAAAAACAAATTACAAACAAAGTTTATTTTATTAATTTTCATTTGATAAAGAAAGAAAATAGTCAAAAATAAGTATTTGATATGTATTTCATTATGTATATAATAAAAAATTATGTTTGATTTTGTATTTTTATTTAAAAAATAAAGAAAAAATAGGGAAAAATATAGCTGATTTTGTTAATTTTCATTTGAAAAAGAAGAAAATAACACAAAATATAGCTGATTTTTTATATTTTCATTTGAGAAAGAGGAAAATATAAAAATATAGCTGATTTTGTTAATTTTCATTTGAAAAAGAAGAAAATAACACAAAATATAGCAGATTTTGTTAATTTTCATTTGAAAAAGTAGAAAATAACACAAAATATGGCTGATTTTGTATATTTTCATTTGAAAAAGGAGAAAATAAAGAAAAATATAGCTGATTTTGTTAATTTTCATTTGAAAAAGAAGAAAAATAACAGAAAATATAGCTGATTTTGTATATTTTTCATTTGAAAGAAGAAGAAAATAACACAAAATATATTGATTCTATTAATTTTGTTCTGAAAAAAGACAAAACAAACAAAATATTTATTCATATTTTCATTTGAAAAAGAAGAAAATAGGGAAAAATATAGCTGATTTTGTTAATTTTCTTTGAAAAAAGAAGAAAATAACACAAAACATAGCTGATTTTGTTAATTTTCATTTGATAAAGAAGAAAATAACACAAAATATAGAAGATTTTGTATATTTTCATTTATAAAAGAAGAAAAAATAGAGAAAAATATAGCTGGATTTGTTAATTTTCATTTGAAAAAGAAGAAAATAACACAAAAAATACATTTGTTCCATTAATTTTCATTTGAAAAGAAGAAAATAAAGAAAAATATAGCTGATTTTGTTAATTTTCATTTGAAAAAAGTAACACAAAATATATCTGATTTTGTATATTTTCATTTGAAAAAGAAGAAAAGCGAGAAAAATATAGCTGATTTTATTAATTTCCATTTGAAAAAGAAGAAAATAACACAAAATATAGCTGATTTTGTTAATTTTCATTTGAAAAAGAAGAAAATAACACAAAATATAGCTGATTTTGTATATTTTCATTTGAAAAAGAAGAAAATAGAGAAAAATATAGATGATTTTGTTAATTTTCAATTGAAAAAGAAGAAAAGAGAGAAAAATATAGCTGATTTTGTTAATTTTCATTTGAAAAAGAAGAAAATAACACAAAATATAGCTGATTTTGTATATTTTCATTTGAAAAAGAAGAAAATAACACAAAACATAGCTGATTTTGTATATTTTCATTTGAAAAAGAAGAAAATAACATAAAATATAGCTGATTTTGTATATTTTAATTTGAAAAAGAAGAAAATAGAGAAAATATAGCTGATTTTGTTAATTTTCTTTTGAAAAAGAAGAAAATATCACAAAATATAGCTGATTTTGTTAATTTTCATTGGAAAAAGAAAAAAATGGAGATAAATATAGCTGATTTTGTATATTTTCATTTGAAAAAGAAGAAAATAACACAAAATATAGCTGATTTTGTTTATTTTCATTTGAAAATGAAGGAAATAACACAAAATATAGCTGATTTTATTAATTTTCATTTGAAAAAGAAGAAAATAAAGCAAAATATAGCTGATTTTGTTAATTTTCATTTGAAAAAGAAAATACAAAATATATCTGATTTTGTATATTTTCATTTGAAAAAGAAGAAAAAGAGAGAAAAATATAGCTGATTTTATTAATTTCCATTTGAAAAAGAAGAAAATAACACAAAATATAGCTGCTTTTGTATATTTTCATTTGAAAATGAAGGAAATAACACAAAATATAGCTGATTTTATTAATTTTCATTTGAAAAAGAAGAAAATAACACAAAATATAGCAGAGTTTGTATATTTTCATTTGAAAAAGAAGAAAATAGAGAAAAATATAGCTGATTTTTTTAATTTTCTTTTGAAAAAAGAAGAAAATAACACAAAATATAGCTGATTTTGTTAATTTTCATTTGATAAAGAAGAAAATAACACAAAATATAGCTGATTTTGTATATTTTCATTTGAAAAAGAAGAAAATAGAGAAAAATATAGCTGATTTTGTATATTTTCATTTGAAAAAGAAGAAAATAGGGAAAAATATAGCTGATTTTGTTAATTTTCATTTGAAAAAGAAGAAAATAACACAAAATATAGCTGATTTTTTATATTTTCATTTGAAAAAGAGGAAAATATAGAAAAATATAGCTGATTTTGTTAATTTTCATTTGAAAAAGAAGAAAATAACACAAAATATAGCTGATTTTGTTAATTTTCATTTGAAAAAGAAGAAAATAACACAAAATATGGCTGATTTTGTATATTTTCATTTGAAAAAGGAGAAAATAAAGAAAAATATAGCTGATTTTGTTAATTTTCATTTGAAAAAGAAGAAAATAACAGAAAATATAGCTGATTTTGTATATTTTCATTTGAAAAAGAAGAAAATAACACAAAATATAGCAGATTTTATTAATTTTCATTTGAAAAAGAAGAAAATAACACAAAATATAGCTGATTTTGTATATTTTCATTTGAAAAAAGAAGAAAATAGAGAAGAATATAGCTGATTTTGTTAATTTTCTTTTGAAAAAGAAGAAAATAACACAAAATATAGCTGATTTTGTTAATATTCATTTGATAAAGAAGAAAATAACACAAAATATAGCTGATTTTGTATATTTTCATTTATAAAAGAAGAAAATAGAGAAAAATATAGCTGGTTTTGTTAATTTTCATTTGAATAAGAAGTAAATAACACAAAATTAGCTGATTTTGTATATTTTCATTTTAAAAAGAAGAAAATAGAGAAAAATATAGCTGATTTTGTTAATTTTCATTTGAAAAAGAAGAAAATAACACAAAATATAGCTGATTTTGTTAATTTTCATTTGAAAAAGAAGAAAATAAAGAAAAATATAGCTGATTTTGTTAATTTTCATTTGAAAAAGAAAATAACACAAAATATATCTGATTTCGTATATTTTCTTTTGAAAAAGAAAAAGAAAAGAGAGAAAAATATAGCTGATTTTATTAATTTCCATTTGAAAAAGAAGAAAATAACACAAAATATAGCTGATTTTGTATATTTTCATTTGAAAAAGAAGAAAATAGAGAAAAATATAGCTGATTTTGTTAATTTTCATTTGAAAAAGAAGAAAATAACACGAAATATAGCTGATTTTGTTAATTTTCATTTGAAAAAGAAAATAATACAAAATATAGCTGATTTTGTATATTTTCATTTGAAAAAGAAGAAAATAAAGAAAAATATAGCTGATTTAGTATATTTTCATTTGAAAAAGAAGAAAATAACACAAAATATAGCTGATTTTGTTAATTTTCATTTGAAAAAGAAGAAAATAGAGAAAAATATAGCTGATTTTGTTAATTTTCAATTGAAAAAGAAGAAAATAGAGAAAAATATAGCTAATTTTGATATTGTTAATTTGAGAAAGAAGAAAATAACACAAAATATAGCTGATTTTGTATATTTTCATTTGAAAAAGAAGAAAATAACACAAAATATAGCTGATTTTGTATATTTTCATTTGAAAAAGAAGAAAATAACATAAAATATAGCTGATTTTGTCTATTTTAATTAGAAACAGAAGAAAATAGAGAGAAAAATATAGCTGATTTTGTATATTTTCTTTTGAAAAAGAAGAAAATAACACAAAATATTGCTGATTTTGTTACTTTTCATTTGAAAAAGAAGAAAATAGAGAAAAATATAGCTGATTTTGTATATTTTCATTTGAAAAAGAAGAAAATAACACAAAATATAGCTGAGTTTGTATATTTTCATTTGAAAAAGAAGAAAATAGAGAAAAATATAGCTGATTTTGTTAATTTTCTTTTAAAAAAGAAGAAAATAACACAAAATATAGCTGATTTTGTTAATTTTCATTTGAAAAAGAAAATAACACAAAATATATCTGATTTCGTATATTTTCTTTTGAAAAAGAAGAAAATAGAGAAAAATATAGCTGATTTTATTAATTTCCATTTGAAAAAGAAGAAAATAACACAAAATATTGCTGATTCTGTTAATTTTCATTTGAAAAAGAAGAAAAATAGAAAAATATAGCTGATTTTGTTAATTTCTTTATTTGAAAAAAGAAGAAAATAACACAAAATATAGCTGATTTTGTATATTTTCATTTGAAAAAGAAGAAAATAGAAAAAAATATAGCTGATTTTGATAATTTTCATTTGAAAAAGAAGAAAATAACACAAAATATAGCTGATTTTGTATATTTTCATTTGAAAAAGAAGAAAATAACACAAAATATAGCTGATTTTGTATATTTTCATTTGAAAAAGAAGAAAATAGAGAAAAATATAGCTGATTTTGTATATTTTCATTTGAAAAAGAAGAAAATAGGGAAAAATATAGCTGATTTTGTTAATTTTCATTTGAAAAAGAAGAAAATAACACAAAATATAGCTGATTTTTTACATTTTCATTTGAAAAAGAGGAAAATATAGAAAAATATAGCTGATTTTGTTAATTTTCATTTGTAAAAGAAGAAAATAACACAAAATATAGCAGATTTTGTTAATTTTCATTTGAAAAAGAAGAAAATAACAGAAAATATAGCTGATTTTGTATATTTTCATTTGAAAAAGAAGAAAATAACACAAAATATAGCAGATTTTATTAATTTTCATTTGAAAAAGAAGAAAATAACACAAAATATAGCTGATTTTGTATATTTTCATTTGAGAAAGAAGAAAATAGAGAAGAATATTGCTGATTTTGTTAATTTTCTTTTGAAAAAGAAGACAATAACACAAAATATAGCTGATTTTGTTAATTTTCATTTGATAAAGAAGAAAATAACACAAAATATAGCTGATTTGTATATTTTCATTTATAAAAGAAGAAAATAGAGAAAAATATAGCTGGTTTTGTTAATTTTCATTTGAAAAAGAAGTAAATAACACAAAATTAGCTGATTTTGTATATTTTCATTTTAAAAAGAAGAAAATAGAGAAAAATATAGCTGATTTTGTTAATTTTCATTTGAAAAAGAAGAAAATAACACAAAACATAGCTGATTTTGTTAATTTTCATTTGAAAAAGAAGAAAATAAAGAAAAATATAGCTGATTTTGTTAATTTTCATTTGAAAAAGAAAATAACACAAAATATATCTGATTTCGTATATTTTCTTTTGAAAAAGAAGAAAAGAGAGAAAAATATAGCTGATTTTATTAATTTCCATTTGAAAAAGAAGAAAATAACACAAAATATAGCTGATTTTGTATATTTTCATTTGAAAAAGAAGAAAATAGAGAAAAATATAGCTGATTTTGTTAATTTTCATTTGAAAAAGAAGAAAATAACACGAAATATAGCTGATTTTGTTAATTTTCATTTGAAAAAGAAAATAATACAAAATATAGCTGATTTTGTTAATTTTCATTTGAAAAAGAAGAAAATAACAAACAAAAATATAGCTGATTTAGTATATTTTCATTTGAAAAACAACAAAATAACACAAAATATAGCTGATTTTGTTAATTTTCATTTGAAAAAGAAGAAAATAACACAAAATATAGCTGATTTTGTATATTTTCATTTGAAAAAGAAGAAAATAACATAAAATATAGCTGATTTTGTATATTTTAATTTGAAACAGAAGAAAATAGAGAGAAAAATATAGCTGATTTTGTATATTTTCTTTTGAAAAAGAAGAAAATAACACTAAATATAGCTGATTTTGTATATTTTCATTTGAAAAAGAAGAAAATGACATAAAATATAGCTGATTTTGTATATTTTAATTTGAAACAGAAGAAAATAGAGAGAAAAATATAGCTGATTTTGTATATTTTCTTATGAAAAAGAAGAAAATAACACAAAATATTGCTGATTTTGTTACTTTTCATTTGAAAAAGAAGAAAATAGAGAAAAATATAGCTGATTTTGTATATTTTCATTTGAAAAAGAAGAAAATAACACAAAATATAGCTGATTTTGTATATTTTCATTTGAAAATGAAGGAAATAACACAAACTATAGCTGATTTTATGAATTTTCATTTGAAAAAGAAGAAAATAACACAAAATATAGCTGAGTTTGTATATTTTCATTTGAAAAAGAAGAAAATAGAGAAAAATATAGCTGATTTTGTTAATTTTCATTTGAAAAAGAAGAAAATAACACGAAATATAGCTGATTTTGTTAATTTTCATTTGAAAAAGAAGAAAATAACACAAAATATAGCTGATTTTTTATATTTTCATTTGAAAAAAGAGGAAAATATAGAAAAATATAGCTGATTTTGTATATTTTCATTTGAAAAAGAAGAAAATAAAGAAAAAAATAGCTGATTTAGTATATTTTCTATTTGAAAAAAATAAAAAAATAACAATAAAAATTATAGCTGATTTTGTATATTTTTTTTTTTTATTTGAAAAAGGAAGGAAAATAGAGAAAAAATATATTGATTTTGTATATCTCTTTTGGTTTGAAAAAGAAGAAAATAGGGAAAAAATATAGCCGATTTTATGGCTAATTTTCATTTGGAAAAAGAAGAAAAAATAAATATTAAAAAATATAGCTGATTTTTTTTTACATTTTTCATTTTGGAAAGAGGAAAATATAGAAAAATATAGCTGATTTTGTTAATTTTCATTTTGAAAGAAGAAAATAACACAAAATATAGCAGATTTTGTTAATTTTCATTTTGAAAAAGAAGAAAATAACACCAAATATGGCTGATTTTGTATATTTTCATTTTGAAAGGGGAGAAAAATAAAGAAAAATATAGCAGATTTTACAATTTTCATTTGAAAAAGAAGAAAATAAATATGAAAATATAGCTGATTTTGTATATTTTCATTTGAAAAAGAAGAAAATAAAGAAAAATATAGCAGATTTTATTAATTTTTATTTGAAAAAAAAAAAAAAAAAGAAGCAAAAATAAATTAATAAAAAATATAGCTGATTTGTTAATTTTCATTTGATAAAGAAGAAAATAACACAAAATATAGCTGATTTTCTATATTTTCATTTATAAAAGAAGAAAATAGAGAAAAATATAGCTGGTTTTGTTAATTTTTCATTTGAAAAAGAAGCAATGCATTTAATAAGAAATTAGCTGATTTTGTATATTTTCATTTTAAAAAGAAGAAAAATAGAGAAAAAATATAGTCGATTTTGTTAATTTTCATTGAAAAAAGAAGAAAATACAACACAAAATATATTGATTTTGTATATTTTCATTTTGAAAAAGAAGAAAATAGAGGAAAATATAGCTGATTTTGTATATTTCTCATTGAAAAAGAAGAAAAATAAATGATAAATATAGCTGATTTTGCATATTTTCATTTGAAAAAGAAAAAAGAGAAAAATATAGCTTTGTTAATTTTCATTTGAAAGTAAAGAGAAGGAAATAACACAAAATATAGCTGATTTTGTATATTTTCATTTGAAAAAAGAAGAAAATAGAGAAAAATAGAGGGAAGATTTTATTAATTTTCAATTGAAAAAAGAAGAAAATAGAGAAAAGTTTAGCTGATTTTGTTAATTTTCATTTGAAAAAGAAGAAAATAAACATAAAAATATAGCTGATTTTCTTAATTTTCATTGAAGAAGAAAATAGAGAAAAAATATAGTTGATTTTGTTAATTTTCATTTGAAAAAGAAGAAAATAGGAGAAAATATAGTTGATTTTAATAATTTTCATTTGAAAAAGAAAATAACACAAAAATTATTGATTTTGTATATTTCATTTAAAGAAGAAAATAGAGAAAAATATAGTTGATTTTGTTAATTTTCATTTGAAAAAGAAGAAAATAACACAAAATAAGTAGCTTGATTTTGTTAATTTTCATTTGAAAAAGAAGAAAATAACAGAAAATATAGCTGATTTTGTATATTTTTCATTTGAAAAATGAAGAAAAATAACACGAATATATTTTCGATTTTATTAATTTTTCATTTGAAAGAAGAAAATAAAAATTACTTCTCCATTTGTATATTTTCATTTGAAAAAGAAGAAAATAGAGAAAATATAGCTGATTTTGTTAATTTTTGAAAGAAGAAAAATAACACAAAATATAGCTGATTTTGTTAATTTTCATTTGAAAAAGAAGAAAATAATTAATAAAATATAGCTGATTTTGTATATTTTCATTTATAAAAAAACAAAATAGCGAAAATATAGCTGGTTTTGTTAATTTTCATTTGAAAAAAAGAAGAAATAACACAAAATATAGCTGATTTTGTATATTTTCATTTGAAAAAGAAGAAAATAGACAAAATATAGCTGATTTTGTTAATTTTCATTTGAAAGAAGAAAATAACACAAAATATAGCTGATTTTGTATATTTTCATGAAAAAAAAGAAGACAAATAACACAAAATATATTGATTTGGTCATTTTCATTTGAAAAAGAAGAAAATAACACAAAATATAGATGATTTTTTTGTATATTCTCTCCTTTGAAAAAAAAGCAGTACAGAAAAATATAGCTGATTTTGTATATTTTCATTTGAAAAAAGCAGAAAATAAAGAAAAATATATTGATTTTGTTAATTTTCATTTGAAAAAGAAGAAAATAACACAAAATATATTGACTTTTTGGAGATATTTCATTTGAAAAAGAAGAAAATAGAGGAAAATATAGCTTGATTTTGTATATTTTCATTTGAAAAAGAAGAAAAGAATATAAGAGTATATTGATTTGTATATTTTCATTTGAAAGAAAAAAGAGGAAAAATATAGCTTTGTTGAATTTTCATTTGAAAAGAAGGAAATAACACAAAATATAGTTGATTTTGTATATTTTCATTTGAAAAAGAAGAAAATAGAGAAAAATATAGTTGATTTTATTAATTTTCAATTGAAAAAGAAGAAAATAGAGAAAAGTTTAGCTGATTTTGTTAATTTTCATTTGGAAAAGAAGAAAATAACACAAAATATAGCTGATTTTAATTTTCATTTTGGAAGAAGAAAAATAGAGAAAAATTTGATTTTGTTAGATTTCATTTTTTTGAAAAAGAAAATAGAGAAAAATTATGGAAATTGATTTTACACTTTTCATTCTGAAAAAAAAAAAAGGAAGTAAATAACACAAAATTAGCTGATTTTGTATATTTTCATTTTAAAAAGAAGAAAATAGAGAAAAAATATAGCTGATTTTGTTAATTTTCATTTTGGAAAAAAGAAGAAAATAAACACAAAATATATTGATTTTGTTAATTTTCATTTGAAAAAGAAGAAAATAACAGAAAATATAGCTGATTTGTATATTTTCATTTGAAAAATGAAGGAAAATAAATTAATGCAAATATAGCTGGGATTTTACACTTTTCATTAAAAAGAAGAAAATAATAAAATTACCTGATTTTTTTTTGCATATTTTTCATTTAAAAAGAAGAAATAGAGAAAATATAGCTGATTTTGTTAATTTTTCTTTTAAGAAAGAAGAAAATAATGACAAATATAGCTGATTTTGTTAATTTTCATTTTGAAAAAGAAGAAATAAACACAAAAATAAGTAGTTGTGACGGTATATTTTCACGAGTAAAACAAAATAGCGAAAAATATAGCTGGTATTGTTAATTTTCATTTGAAAAAGAAGAAAATAACACAAAATATAGCTGATTTTGTATATTTTCATTTGAAAAAGAAGAAAATAGACAAAAATATAGCTGATTTTGTTAATTTTCATTTGAAAAAGAAGAAAATAACACAAAATATAGCTGATTTTGTATATTTTCATTTGAAAAAGAAGACAATAACACAAAATATAGCTGATTTTGGTCATTTTCATTTGAAAAAGAAGAAAATAACACAAAATGTAGATGATTTTGTATATTTTCATTTGAAAAAGGAAAATATAGAAAAATATAGCTGATTTTGTATATTTTCATTTGAAAAAGCAGAAAATAAAGAAAAATATAGCTGATTTTGTTAATTTTCATTTGAAAAAGAAGAAAATAACATAAAATATAGCTGATTTTGTATATTTTCATTTGAAAAAGAAGAAAATAGAGGAAAATATAGCTGATTTTGTATATTTTCATTTGAAAAAGAAGGAAATAACACAAAATATAGCTGATTTTGTATATTTTCATTTGAAAAAGAAGAAAATAGAGAAAAATATAGCTGATTTTGTTAATTTTCAATTGAAAAAGAAGAAAATAGAGAAAAGTATAGCTGATTTTGTTAATTTTCATTTGAAAAAGAAGAAAATAACACAAAATATAGCTGATTTTCTTAATTTTCATTTGAAGAAGAAAATACAGAAAAATATAGCTGATTTTGTTAATTTTCATTTGAAAAAGAAGAAAATAGAGAAAAATATAGCTGATTTTATTAATTTTCATTTGAAAAAGAAGAAAATAACACAAAATATAGCTGGTTTTGTATATTTTCTTTTGAAAAAGAAGAAAATACAGAAAAACATAGCTGATTTTGTTAATTTTCATTTGGAAAAAGAAGAAAAATACCACAAAATATATTGAGGGCATTTTCATTTGAAAAAAGAAGAAAAATAGAGAAAAAATTATATTGATTTTGTTAATTTTTGAAAAAAGAAGCAAAATAACACAAAATATAGCTGATTTTGTTAATTTTCATTTGATAAAAAAAGAAGAAAAATAACTCAAAATATAAGTTGATTTTGTATATATTTTTCAGCTTTTGGAAAAAAGAAGAAAAATACAGAAAAATATAGCTGAGTTTGTTAATTTTCATTTTGGAAAAAGAAGAAAATAGAGAAAAAAATATAGCTGATTTTGTATATTTTCATTTGAAAAAAAAAAAGAAGAAAATAACACAAAAAATATAAAGCAGATTTTGTTAATTTTCATTTGAAAAAAGATTTTTAAAAATAACACAAAATATGCAGATTTTGTATATTTTAATTTGAAAAAAGGAGAAAATAAAGAAAAATATATGATTTTGTTAATTTTCATTTGAAAAAGAAGAAAATAACACAAAAAATATAGCTGATTTTGTATAATTTCATTTGAAAAAGAAGAAAATAACACAAAATATATTGATTTTATTAATTTTCATTTTAAAAAAAAAAAGAAGAAAATAACACAAAATATAGATGAGTTTGTATATTTTCATTTGAAAAAAGAAGAAATTAGAGAAATATATAGATGATTTTTGCTAATTTTCTTTTTCAAAAAGGAAGAAAATAACACAAAATATATATGAAATTTTTGTTAATTTTCATTTGAAAAATTGAAAATATAGCTGATTTTGTATATTTTCATTTGAAAAAGAAGAAAATAACACAAAATATAGCTGATTTTGTATATTTTCATTTTACGAAAGAGGAAATAACATAAAATATAACTGATTTTTTATATTTTCATTTGAAAAAAGAAGAAAATAGAGAAAAATATAGCTGATTTTGTATATTTTCATTTGAAAAGAAGAAAATAACACAAAATATGGCTGATTTTGTATATTTTCATTTGAAAAAGGAGAGAGAAAATAAAAGAAAATATAGCTGATTTTGTTAATTTTCATTTGAAAAGAAATTAACAGAAAATATAGCTGATTTTGTATATTTTCATTTGAAAAAGAAAATAACACAAAATATAGCTGATTTTATTAATTTTCATTTGAAAAAGAAGAAAATAACACAAAATATAGCTGATTTTGTTAATTTTCATTTGAAAAAGAAAATAGAAAAATATAGCAATTTTTGTATATTTTCATTTGAAAAGTAAATAACACAAAATATAGCTGATTTTGTATATTTTCATTTTGGAAAAGAAAGAAAATAACACAAAATATAGCTGATTTTCTTAATTTTCATTTTGAAAAAGAAGAAAATGGAGAAAAATATAGCTGATTTTGTTAATTTTTTCATTTGAAAAAGAAAAAAATAACACAAAATATAGCTGATTTTGTTAATTTTCATTTGAGAAAAATAATGCAGATTTTGTTAATTTTCTGATTTGAAAAAGAAGAAAATAACACAAAATATAGCTGATTTTGTAAATTTCATTTGAAAAGAAGAAAATAAATACAAAATATGTTGATTTTGTATATTTTCATTTGAAAAAGAAGAAAATAGAGAAAAATATAGCTGATTTTGTTAATTTTCATTTGAAAAAGAAGAAAATAACACAAAATATAGCTGATTTTGTATATTTTCATTTGAAAAAGAAGAAAATAGAGAAAAATATATCTGATTTTGTTAATTTTCATCTGAAAAAGAAGAAAATAACACAAAATATAGCTGATTTGATTAATTTTCATTTGAAAAAGAAGAATATAACACAAAATATAGCTGATTTTGTATATTTTCATTTGAAAAAGAAGAAAATAACACAAAATATAGCTGATTTGTTAATTTTCATTTGAAAAAAAAAAAAAAAAAAAAATTTTTAATTTTCATTTGAAAAAGAAGAAAATAGAGAAAAATTTAGCTGATTTTGCTAATTTTCATTTGAGAAAGAAGAAAATTACACAAAATATTGCTGATTTTGTATATTTTCATTTGAAAAGAAGAAAAAAGAGAAAAATATAGCTGATTTTGATAATTCTCATGTGAAAAAGAAGAAAATAAGACAAAAATATAGCTGATTTTGTATATTTTCATTTGAAAAAGAAGAAAAATAACACAAAAAATAGCTGATTTTATATTTTCATTTATAAAAGAAGAAAATAGGGGAAAAATATAGCTGATTTTGTTAATTTTCATTTGAAAAAGAAGAAAAAATAACACAAAATATAGCTGATTTTGTAAATTTCATTTGAAAAAGAAGAAAATAACACAAATATAGTTGATTTTGTATATTTTCATTTGAAAAAGAAGAAAATAGAGAAAAATATAGTTGATTTTGTTAATTTTCATTTGAAAGAAGAAAAATAACACAAAATATAGCTGATTTGTATATTTTCATTTGAAAAGAAGAAAATAACACAAAATATAGCTGTTTTTGTATATTTTCATTGAAAAAAGAAGAAAATAACACAAAATATAGCTGATTTTGTATATTTTCATTTGAAAAAGAAGAAAATATAGAAAAATATAGCTGATTTTGTTAATTTTCATTTGAAAAAGAAGAAAAATAACACAAAATATAATGATTGTGTATATTTTTCATTTGAAAAAGAAAAAATGGAAAAATATAGCTGGTTTTGTTAATTTTCATTTGAAAAAGAAGAAAATAAATACAAAATACAGCTGATTTTGTTAATTTTCATTTGGAAAAGAAGAAAATAACACAAAATATAGCTGATTTTGTATATGTTCTTCAGAAAAAGAAGAAAATAACACAAAATATAGCTGATTGAGTATATTTTCATTTGAAAAAGAAGAAAAATAACACAAAATATAGCTGATTGTGTATATTTTCATTTGAAAAAGAAGAAAATAACACAAAATACAGCTGATTTTGTATATTTTCATTTGAAAAAGAAGAAAAATAGAGAAAAATATAGCTGATTTTGTATATTTTCATTTGAAAAGAGGAAAATATAGAAAAATATAGCTGAATTTGTTAATTTCATTTGAAAAAGAAAATAACACAAAATTTAGTTGATTTTGTATATTTTCATTTGAAAAAGAGGAAAATATAGAAAAATATTATCTGAAATCACTAATTTTCATTTGACAAAGAAGAAATAACACAAAATATCGCTGATTTTGTTAATTTTCATTTTGAAACAAAAAGTTCAAGCAATACATTAAATATAGCTGATTTTGTATATTTCAATGAAAAAAGAAGAAAAATATCACAAAATATAGCTGATTTTGTTAATTTTCATTTGGAAAGAAGAAAAATTACAAAATATAGCTGATTCTGTTAATTTTCATTTGGAAAAGAAGAAAATAGAGAAAAATTTAGCTGATTTTGTTAATTTTCATTTGAAAAAGAAGAAAATTACACAAAATATAGCTGATTTTGTATATTTTCATTTGGAAAAGAAGAAAAAAGAGAAAAAATATAGCTGATTTTGATAATTTCATAAAAGAAAAAAGAGAAAATAAGACAAAATATAGCTGATTTTGTATATTTTCATTTGAAAAAGAAGAAAATAACACAAAATATAGTTTAGATTTTGTACATTTTCATTTATAAAAGAAGAAAATAGGGAAAATATAGCTGATTTGTTAATTTTCAGTTTGAAAAAGAAGAAAAATAGAGAAAATATAGCTGATTTTGTAAATTTCATTTGAAAAAGAAGAAAATAAATACAAACATAGCTGATTTTGTATATTTTCATTTGAAAAAGAAGAAAATAGAGAAAAATATAGCTGATTTTGTTAATTTTCATTTAAAAGAAGAAAATAAGACAAAATATAGCTGATTTTTGGCATTTTCATTTGAAAGAAGAAAAATAACACAAAATATATTTTTGATTTGTTAATTTTCCCGTTTGAAAAAACAAGAAAATAACGCAAAATATAGCTTATTTTGTATATTTTCATTAAAAAAAGAAGAAAATAACACAAAATATTAAATTAATTTTACATCTGAAAGAAGAAATAACACAAAATATAGCTGTTTTTTGTATATTTTCATTGAAAAAGAAGAAATATAGAGGTCATAGCTGATTTTGTCAATTTTCATTTGAAAAAGAAGAAAATAGAGAAATGTACATATAGCTGATTTTGTTAATTTCATTTGAAAAAGAAGAAAACACAAAAATTGTCGAATCGTACATTTTCATTTGAAAAAGAGGAAAAATATAAAAAAATATATTTTGAATTTGTTAATTTTCATTTAAAAAAGAAAATAACACAAAATTTAGCTGATTTTGTATATTTTCATTTGAAAAGAGGAAAATATAGAAAAATATAGCTGAATTTGTTAATTTTCATTTGACAAAGAAGAAAATAACACAAAATATTCTGATTTGTTAATTTTATTTGAAAAGAAGAAATAACAATAAAATATAGCTGATTTTGTATATTTTCATTTGAAAAGAAGAAAATAACACAAAATATAGCTGATTTTGTTAATTTTCATTGAAAATGAAGAAAATAACACAAAATATAGCTGATTCGTTAATTTTCATTTGAAAAGAAGAAAATAGAGAAAAATTTGTTAGATTTATGCTAAGTTTCATTTGAAAAAGTTATTGAAAATTACACAAAATATAGCTGATTTTGTATATTTTCATTTGAAAAAGAAGAAAAAAGAGGAAAATATATTGATTTGATAATTTCAGGCAAAGAAGAAAATAAGACAAAATATAGCTGATTTGTGTATATTTACGAAAAAGAAGAAAATAATACAAAATATAGCTGATTTTGTATATTTTCATTTATAAAAGAAGAAAATAGAAAATATAGCTGATTTTGTTAATTTTTCATTTGAAAAAGAAGAAAATAGAGAAAATATAGCTGATTTTGTATATTTTCATTTGAAAAAGAAGAAAAATAACACAAAATATAGCTGATTTTGTTAATTTTCATTTGAAAAAGAAGAAATAACACAAAATATAGCTGATTCTTGTTAATTTTCATTTGAAAAAGAAGAAAATAGAGAAAATTTAGTTGATTTTGTTAAGTTTCATTTGAAAAAGAAGAAAATTACACAAAATATAGCTGATTTTGTATATTTTCATTTGAAAAAGAAGAAAAAAGAGAAAATATAGCTGATTTTGATAATTTATGAAAAAGAAGAAAATAAGACAAAAATATATAGCTGATTTTGTATATTTTCATTTGAAAAAGAAGAAAATAACAATGTTTGGTATTGATTTTGTATATTTTCATTTATAAAAGAAGAAAATAGGGAAAAATATATTGATTTTGTTAATTTTCATTTGAAAAAGAAGAAAATAGAGAAAATATAGCTGATTTTGTAAATTATGAAAGAGAAAATACAAAATATTGATTTTGTATATTTAATTTGAAAAAGAAGAAAATAGAGAAAAATATAGCTGATTTTTGTTAATTTTCATTGAAAAAGAAGAAAATAAGACAAAATATAGGCCATTTTGTATATTTTCATTTGAAAAAAGAAGAAAATAACACAAAATATAGCTGATTTTAATTTCATTTGAAAACAAGAAAATAACGCGAAAATATAGCTTATTTTGTATATTTTCATTTGAAAAGAAGAAAATAACACAAAAATATAGCTGATTTTGTATATTTTCATTTGGAAAGAAGAAAATAACACAAAATATAGCTGTTTTTGTATATTTTCATTTGAAAAAGAAGAAAATATAGAAAAATATAGCTGATTTTGTATATTTTCATTTGAAAAAAAAAAAAGAAGAAAATAAATACAAAATATAGCTGTTGTTAATTTTCATTTGAAAAGAAAATAACACAAAATTTAGCTGATTTTGTATATTTTCATTTGAAAAAGAGGAAAATATAGAAAAATATAGCTGAATTTGTTAATTTTCATTTGACAAAGAAGAAAATAACACAAAATATCTCTGATTTTGTTAATTTTCATTTGAAAAAGAAGAAAAAATAACACAAAATATAGCTGATTTTGTATATTTTCATTTGAAAAAGAAGAAAATAACACAAAATATATTGGATTTTGTTAATTTTCATTTGAAAAAGAAGAAAATAACACAAAATATACGCATCTTGTTAATTTTTCATTTGAAAAAGAAGAAAATATAGAAAAATTTAGCTGATTTTGTTAAGTTTCATTGAAAAAGAAGAAAAATTACACAAAATATAGTTGATTTGTATATTTTCATTTGAAAAAGAAGAAAAAAGAGAAAATATAAATGATTTTGATAATTCTCATGTGAAAAAGAAGAAAATAAGAGACAAAATATAGCTGATTTGTATATTTTCATTTGAAAGTACATAAAATAACACAAAATATATTGATTTTATATTTTTCATTTATAAAGAAGAAAAATAGGAAAAATATAGCTGATTTTGTTAATTTTCATTTGAAAAAGAAGAAAATAGAGAAAAATATAGCTGATTTTGTAAATTTCATTTGAAAAAGAAGAAAATAACACAAAATATAGCTGATTTTGTATATTTTCATTTGAAAAAGAAGAAAATAGAGAAAAATATAGCTGATTTTGTTAATTTTCATTTGAAAAAGAAGAAAATAAGACAAAATATAGCTGATTTTGTATATTTATTTGAAAAAGAAGAAAATAACACAAAATATAGCTGATTTTGTTATTATTGAAAAATAATATGTACGTACGCAAGTTATGGCTTATTTTGTATATTTTCGTTTGTGAAGAAATAATGCAAATATATGATTTTGTATATTTTCATTTGAAAAAGAAGAAAATACCACAAAATATAGCTGTTTTTGTATTTTCATTTGAGAAGAAATATAGAAAATATAATGGATTTTGTCAATTTTCATTTGAAAAAGAAGAAAATAGAGAAAAAAATATAGCTGATTTTGTATATTTTCATTTGAAAAAGAAGAAAATAACACAAAATATAGCTGATTTTGTATATTTTCATTTATAAAAGAAGAAAATAGAGAAAAAAAATATAGCTGATTTTGTTAATTTTCATTTGAAAAAGAAGAAAATAGAGAAAAAAATAATGCAGATTTTGTTAATTTTCATTTGAAAAAGAAGAAAATAAACACAAAATATAGCTGATTTTGTAAATTTCATTTGAAAAAAGAAGAAAATAACACAAAATATAGCTGATTTTGTATATTTTCATTTGAAAAAGAAGAAAATAGAGAAAAATATAGCTGATTTTGTTAATTTTCATTTGAAAAAGAAGAAAATAACACAAAATATAGCTGATTTTGTATATTTTCATTTGAAAAAGAAGAAAATAGAGAAAAATATATCTGATTTTGTTAATTTTCATCTGAAAAAGAATAACACAAAATATAGCTGATTTGATTAATTTTCATTTGAAAGAAGAATATAACAATAAAATATAGCTGATTTTGTATATTTTCATTTGAAAAAAGAAGAAAATAACACAAAATATAGCTGATTTTGTTAATTTTCATTTGAAAAAGAAGAAAATAACACAAAATATAGCTGATTCTGTTAATTTTCATTTGAAAAAGAAGAAAATAGAGAAAAATTTAGCTGATTTTGTTAATTTTCATTTTGAGAAAGAAGAAAATTACATAATATTGCTGATTTTGTATATTTTCATTTGAAAAAGAAGAAAAAAGGAGAAAAATATAGTTGATTTTGATAATTCTCATGTGAAAAGAAGAAAATAAGACAAAATATAGCTGATTTTGTACATTTTGATTTGAAAAAAAGAAGAAAATAACACAAAAAATAGCTGATTTTGTATATTTTCATTTATAAAAGAAGAAAATAGGGAAAATATAGCTGATTTTGTTAATTTTCATTTGAAAAAAAGAAGAAAATAACACAAAATATAGCTGATTTTGTAAATTTCATTTGGAAAAGAAGAAAATAACACAAAATATAGCTGATTTTGTATATTTTCATTTGAAAAAGAAGAAAAATAGAGAAAAAATATAGTTGATTTTGTTAATTTTCATTTGAAAGAAGAAAATAACACAAAATATATTGATTTTGTATATTTTCATTTGAAAAAGAAGAAAATAACACAAAATATAGCTGTTTTTGTATATTTTCATTTGAAAAAGAAGAAAATAAATATAGCTGATTTTGTATATTTTCATTTTGAAAAGAAGAAAATATATAGAAAAATATAGCTGATTTTGTTAATTTTCATTTGAAAAGAAGAAAATAACACAAAATATAGCTGATTGTGTATATTTTTCATTTGAAAAAGAAAAAAATGGAAAAATATAGCTGGTTTTGTTAATTTTCATTTGAAAAAGAAGAAAATACGTAAAAATACAGCTGATTTTGTTAATTTTCATATTTGAAAAAGAAGAAAATAACACAAAATATAGCTGATTTTGTATATGTTCTTTCAGAAAAAGAAGAAAATAACAATAAAATATAGCTGATTGAGTATATTTTCATTTGAAAATAATAAAAATAACACAAAATATAGCTGATTGTGTATATTTTCATTTGGAAAAGAAGAAAATAACACAAATATAGCTGATTTGTATATTTTCATTTGAAAAGAAGAAAATGGGGAAAAAAAAAAAAAATATAGTTGGTTTTATTAATTTTCATTTCTGAAAAGATGAAAATAACACAAAATATAGTTGATTTTGTATATATTTTCATTTGAAAAAAGAAGAAAATAACACAAAAAATAGCTGATTTTGTATATTTTCATTTATAAAAGAAGAAAATAGGGAAAAATATAGCTGATTTTGTTAATTTTCATTTGTTATATTAAAATAACAATAAAATATAGCTGATTTTGTAAATTTCATTTTGAAAAAGAAGGCTAAAAATAACACAAAATATAGCTGATTTTGTATATTTTCATTTGAAAAAGAAGAAAATAGAGAAAAATATAGCTGATTTTGTTAATTTTCATTTGAAAAAGAAGAAAATAACACAAAATATAGCTGATTTTGTATATTTTCATTTGAAAAAGAAGAAAATAGAGAAAAATATATCTGATTTGTTAATTTTCATCTGAAAAAGAAGAAAATAACACAAAATATAGTTTATTTTATTAATTTTCATTTGAAAAGAAGAATATAACACAAAATATAGCTGATTTTGTATTTTCATTTTGAAAAAGAAGAAAATAACACAAAATATAGCTGATTTTGTTAATTTTCATTTGAAAAAGAAGAAAATAACACAAAATATATTGATTCTGTTAATTTTCATTTGAAAAAGAAGAAAATAGAGAAAAATTAGCTGATTTTGTTAATTTTCATTTGAGGAAAAGAAGAAAATTACACAAAATATTGTTGATTTGTATATTTTCATTTGAAAAAGAAGAAAATAGAGAAAAAAATATAGCTGATTTTGATAATTCTCATGTGAAAAGAAGAAAATAAGACAAAATATAGCTGATTTTGTATATTTTCATTTGAAAAAGAAGAAAATAACACAAAAAATATTGATTTTGTATATTTTCATTTATGGGTAAGAAGAAAATAGGGAAAAATATAGCTTGATTTTGTTAATTTTCATTTGAAAAAGAAGAAAAATAACACAAAATATAGCTGATTTGTAAATTTCATTTGAAAAAGAAGAAAAATAACACAAAATATAGCTGATTTTGTATATTTTCATTTGAAAAAGAAGAAAATAGAGAAAATATAGCTGATTTTGTTAATTTTCATTTGAAAAAGAAGAAAATAACACAAAATATAGTTGATTTTGTATATTTTCATTTGAAAAAGAAGAAAATAACATAAAAATATAGCTGTTTTTGTATATTTTCATTTGAAAAAGAAGAAAATAAATATGTATACAGCTGATTTTGTATATTTTCATTTGAAAAAGAAGAAAAATATAGAAAAATATAAAGGATTTGCTAATTTTCATTGAAAAAGAAGAAAATAACACAAAATATATTGGATTGTGTATATTTTTCATTTGAAAAAGAAAAAAATGGAAAAATATAGTTTATTGTTAATTTTCATTTGAAAAAGAAGAAAAATAACACAAAATACAGCTGATTTTGTTAATTTTCATTTGAAAGAAGAAAATAACACAAAATATAGCTGATTTTGTATATGTTCTTCAGAAAAGAAGAAAATAACACAAAATATAGCTGATTGGAGTATATTTTTCATTTGAAAAAGAAGAAAATAACACAAAATATAGTTTTATTTTGTATATTTTCATTTGAAAAGGAAGAAAATATAGAAAAATATAGGTGACTTTGTATATTTTCATTTGAAAAAGAAGAAAACACAAATAGCTGTTGATTTTGTAATTTTCATTTGAAAGAAGAAAATAACACAAAATATAGCTCATTTTGTTAATTTTCATTTGAAAAAGAAGAAAATAACAAAAAATATAGCTGATTTTGTATATTTTCATTTGAAAAAGGAAAATAAACATAAAATATAGCTCATTTTGTTAATTTTCATTTGAAAAAAAAAGAAAGAAAATAACAAAAAAATATAGCTGATTTTGTATATTTTCATTTGAAAAAGAAGAAAATAGAGAAAAATATAGCTGATTTTGTTAATTTTCATTTGAAAAAGAAGAAAATGTAGAAAAATATAGCTGATTTTGTTAATTTTCATTTGACAAAGAAGGAAATACCATAAAATATAGCTGATTTTGTATATTTTCGTTTGAAAAAGAAGAAAATAACTCGTAATATATTTTCGATTTTGTTAATTTTCATTTGAAAAAGAAGAAAATAACAAAAAATATAGCTGAATTTGTATGTTTTCTTTTGAAAAAGAAGAAAATAAATCAAAAAATCTAGCTGATTTTGGATAATTTCTATTTGAGAAAGTAGAAAATAGAGAAAATATAGCTGATTTACACATCTGAAAAGAAGAAAATAACACAAAATATAGCTGATTTTATGTTAATTTTCATTTGAAAAAAGAAGAATATAACAATAAAATATAGCTGATTTTGTATATTTCATTGAAAGAAAGAAAAATAACACAAAATATAGCTGATTTTGTTAATTTTCATTTGAAAGAAGAAAATAACAAAAAATATAGTTTACTCCTGTTAATTTTCATTGAAAGAAGAAAATAGAGAAAAATTTAGCTGATTTTGTTAATTTTCATTTGAGAAAGAAGAAAATTACAAAAATAAAAATATTGCTGATTTTGTATATTTTCATTTGAAAAAGAAGAAAAAAGAGAAAAATATAGCTGATTTTGATAATTCTCATGTGAAAAAGAAGAAAATACAAAATATAGCTGATTTTGTATATTTTGATTTGAAAAGAAGAAAATAACACAAAAAAATAGTTGATTTTGTATATTTTCATTTATAAAAGAAGAAAATAGGAAAAATATAGCTGATTTTGTTAATTTTCATTTGAAAAGAAGAAAATAACACAAAATATAGCTGATTTTGGAAATTTCATTTGAAAAAGAAGAAATAACACAAAATATAGCTGATTTTGTATAGTTTCATTTGAAAAAGAAGAAAATAGAGAAAAATATAGCTGATTTTGTTAATTTTCATTTGAAAAAGAAGAAAATAACACAAAATATAGCTGATTTTGTATATTTTCATTTGAAAAGAAGAAAATAACACAAAATATAGCTTTTTTTGTATATTTTCATTTGAAAGAAGAAAATAACACAAAATATGTTGATTTTGTATATTTTCATTTGAAAAAGAAGAAAATATAGAAAAATATAGCTGATTTTGTTAATTTTCATTTGAAAAGAAGAAAATAACACAAAATATAGCTGATTGTGTATATTTTTCATTTGAAAAAAGAAAAAATGGAAAAATATAGCTGGTTTTTGTTAATTTTCATTTGAAAAAGAAGAAAATAACACAAAATACAGCTGATTTTATAATTTTCATTTGAAAAAGAAAATAACACAAAATATAGCTGATTTGTATATGTTCTTCAGAAAGAAGAAAATAAATTACTGTAAAATATAGCTGATTGAGTATATTTTCATTTGAAAAAGAAGAAAATAAATACAAAATATAGCTGATTGTGTATATTTTCATTTGAAAAGAAGAAAATAACACAAAATATAGTTGATTTTGTATATTTTCATTTGAAAAAGAAGAAAATGGGGAAAAATATAGCTGTCATTAATTTTCATTTGAAAAAGATGAAAATAACACAAAATATAGCTGATTTTGTATATTTTCATTTGAAAAAGAAGAAAATAACACAAAAAATAGCTGATTTTGTATATTTTTTCATTTATAAAAGAAGAAAATAGGGAAAAATATAGTTGATTTTGTTAATTTTCATTTGAAAAAGAAGAAAATAACACAAAATATGTTTATTTTGTAAATTTCATTTTCAGGTGTTAGGCTAAGAAAATAACAAAATATAGCTGATTTTGTATATTTTCATTTGAAAAGAAGAAAATAGAGAAAAATATAGCTGATTTTGTTAATTTTCATTTGAAAAAGAAGAAAATAACACAAAATATAGCTGATTTTGTATATTTTCATTTCTGAAAAGAAGAAAATAGAGAAAAAATATATCTGATTTTGTTAATTTTCATCTGAAAAAGTAGAAAATAACACAAAATATAGCTGATTTTATTAATTTTCATTTGAAAAAGAAGAATATAACACAAAATATAGCTGATTTTGTATATTTTCATTTGAAAAAGAAGAAAATAACACAAAATATAGCTGATTTTGTTAATTTTCATTTGAAAAAGAAGAAAATAACACAAAATATAGCTGATTCTGTTAATTTTCATTTGAAAAAGAAGAAAATAGAGAAAAATTTAGCTGATTTTGTTAATTTTCATTTGAGAAAGAAGAAAATTACACAAAATATTGCTGATTTTGTATATTTTCATTTGAAAAAGAAGAAAAAAGAGAAAAATATAGCTGATTTTGTTAATTTTCATTTGAAAAAGAAGAAAATAACACAAAATATAGCTGATTTTGTAAATTTCATTTGAAAAAGAAGAAAATAACACAAAATATAGCTGATTTTGTATATTTTCATTTGAAAAAGAAGAAAATAGAGAAAAATATAGCTGATTTTGTTAATTTTCATTTGAAAAAGAAGAAAATAACACAAAATATAGCTGATTTTGTATATTTTCATTTGAAAAAGAAGAAAATAACACAAAATATAGCTGTTTTTGTATATTTTCATTTGAAAAAGAAGAAAATAACACAAAATATAGCTGATTTTGTATATTTTCATTTGAAAAAGAAGAAAATATAGAAAAATATAGCTGATTTTGTTAATTTTCATTTGAAAAAGAAGAAAATAACACAAAATATAGCTGATTGTGTATATTTTTCATTTGAAAAAGAAAAAAATGGAAAAATATAGCTGGTTTTGTTAATTTTCATTTGAAAAAGAAGAAAATAACACAAAATACAGCTGATTTTGTTAATTTTCATTTGAAAAAGAAGAAAATAACACAAAATATAGCTGATTGTGTATATTTTCATTTGAAAAAGAAGAAAATAACACAAAATATAGCTGATTTTGTATATTTTCATTTGAAAAAGAAGAAAATGGGGAAAAATATAGCTGGTTTTATTAATTTTCATTTGAAAAAGATGAAAATAACACAAAATATATCTGATTTTGTATATTTTCATTTGAAAAATAAGAAAATAACACAAAATACCGCTGATATTGTATATTTTCTTTTGAAAAAGAAGAAAATAACAAAAAATATAGCTGATTTTGTATATCTTTATTTGGAAAAGTAGAAAATAGAGAAAAATATAGCTGATTTTGTTAATTTTCATTTGAAAAAGAAGAATATAACACAAAATATAGCTGATTTTGTATATTTTCATTTGAAAAAGAAGAAAATATAGAAAAATATAGCTGATTTTGTACATTTTCATTTGAAAAAGTAGAAAATACAGCAAAATAATGCAGATTTTACACTATTTGAAAGAAGCAGCAGAGAGCATATAGTTGATTTTGTTAATTTCCATTTGAAAGAAGAAAATAACACAAAATATAGTTGATTTGTATATTTTCATTTGAAAAAGAAGAAAATATAGAAAAGATAGCTGATTTTGTTAATTTTCATTTGAAAAAGAAGAAAAAAATATATTGATTTAGATATTTTCATTTGAAAAAGAAGAA
Source organism: Ascarosepion bandense (assembly GCA_037127315.1). Classification (NCBI taxonomy): domain Eukaryota; kingdom Metazoa; phylum Mollusca; class Cephalopoda; order Sepiida; family Sepiidae; genus Ascarosepion; species Ascarosepion bandense. The sequence goes on from JBBBDQ010002330.1 coordinate 89,943, forward strand.
AATAGAGAAAAATATATCTGATTTTGTATATTTTCATCTGAAAGAAGAACATAACACAAAATATAGCTGATTTTGTTAATTTTCATTTGAAAAAGAAGAAAATAACACAAAATATATTGATTTTGCATATTTTCATTTATAAAAGAATAAAATAGAGAAAAATATAGCTGGTTTTGTTAATTTTTGTTTGAAAAGAAGAAAATAGAGAAAATATAACTGATTTTATTAATTTCATTTGAAAAAGCATAAAATAAGACAAAATATAGCTGATTTGTATATTTTCATTTGAAAAAGAAGAAAATAACATAAAATATAGCTGATTTTGTTAATTTTCATTTGAAAAAGAAGAAAATATAGAAAAATATAACTGATTTTGTTAAGTTTCATTTTGAAAAAGAAGAAAATTACACAAAATATATCTGATTTTGTATATTTTCATTGAAAAGAAGAAAATATAGAAAAATATAGCTGATTTTGTTAATTTTCATTTGAAAAAGAAGAAAGAATACAAAATATAACTGATTTTTATATTTTCATTTGAAAAGAAGAAAATCGAGAAAAATATAGCTGATTTTGTTAATTTTCATTTGAAAAACAAGAAACTAACACAAAATATAGCTTATTTTGGTTAATTTTTATTTGAAAACTAAGTAAAAATAACACAAAATATAGCTGATTTCGTTAATTTTCTATTTGAAAAGAAGAAATAACACAAAAATATAGCTGACTTTGTTAATTTTCATTTGAAAAAGAAGAAATAGAGAAAAATATAGCTGATTTTGTTAATTTTCATTTCAGTAGTAAAATACAAAATATAGCTGATTTTGTATATTTTCATTTGAAAAGAAGAAAAAAAGAGAAAAATATAGCTGATTTTGATAATTTTCATGTGAAAAAGAAGAAAAATAAGACAAAATATAGCTGATTTTGTATATTTTCATTTGGTTAAAGAAAATAAACACAAAATATAGCTGATTTTGTATATTTTCATTTATAAAAGAAGAAAATATAGAAAAATATAGCTGATTTTGTTAATTTTTCATTTGAAAAGAAGAAAATAGAGAAAAATATAGCTGATTTTGTAAATTTCATTTTGAAAGAAGAAAATTAAATACAAAATTTAGCTGATTTTAGAGCATTTTCGTTTGAAAAAGAAGAAAATGTAGAAAAATATAAGTGATTTTGTTAATTTTCATTTGAAAAAGAAGAAAATAACACCAAAATATAGTTGATTTGTATATTTTCATTTGAAAAAGAAGAAAATAGAGAAAAAATATAGCTGATTTTGTTAATTTTCATTTGAAAAGAAGAAAATAAGACAAAATATAGTCATTTTGTATATTTTCATTTGAAAAAGAAGAAAATAATACAAAATATAGCTGATTTTGTTAATTTTCATTTGAAAAACAAGAAAATAACGCAAAATATAGCTTATTTTGTATATTTTCATTTGAAAAAGAAGAAAATAATGATAAAATATATCTGATTTTGTATATTTTCATTGGAAAAAGAAGAAACAGAAAAACATAGCTGTTTTGTTATTTTTATTTGAAAAAGAAGAAAATAAATACGAAAATATGAAGCTGATTTTATAGTTTCATTTGAAAAAGAAGAAAATAGAGAAAAATATAGCTGATTTTGTTAATTTTCATTTTAAAAAGATCGAAAAGTAATACAAAATAGCAGCTGATTTTGTATATTTTCATTTGAAAAAGAAGAAAATAACAAAATATAGCTGATTTTGTTAATTTTCATTTGAAAAAGAAGAAAATAACACAAAATATAGTTTATTTTGTATATTTTGATTTATAAAAGAAGAAAATAGACAGAAAAATATAGCAGTGATTTATTTAATTTTCATTTGAAAAAAGAAAAAATAACACAAAACATAGCTGATTTTGTATATTTTTATTTTGAAAAGTAGAAAATAGAGAAAAATATAGCTGATTTTCTTAATTTTTACTGAAAAAAAGAAAATAAATAAACATAGCTGATTTTGTATATTTAGACGGAAAGAAGAAAATATAGAAAAATATAGTTGATTTTGTTAATTATCAAAAAAAGAAGAAAATAACACAAAAATATAGTCAGTTTTGTATATTTTCATTCTGAAAAGAAGAAAATATAGAAAAACAGGCAGCTGATTTTGGCAATTTTTCATTTGAAAAAGAAGAAAAAAAATATATTGATTTTGTATATTTTCATTTGAAAAGAAGAAAATAACACAAAATATATTGATTTTGTATATTTTCATCTGAAAGAAGAACATAACACAAAAATATAGCTGATTTCTATAATTTTCATTTGAAAAAAGAAGAAAAATAACACAAAATATAGCTGATTTTGTATATTTTCATTTATAAAAGAAGAAAAATAGGGAAAATATAGTTGATTTTATATCATTTGAAAAAGAAGAAAATAGAGAAAATATAGCTGATTTTGTAAATTTCATTTGAAAAAGAAGAAAATAACACAAAATTTAGCTGATTTTGTATATTTTCATTTGAAAAAGAAGAAATGTAGAAAAATAAGGATTTTAATTTTCATTTGAAAAGAAGAAAAATAACACAAAATATAGCTGATTTTGTATATTTTCATTTGAAAAGAAGAAAAATAGAGAAAAATATATTGATTTTGTTAATTTTCATTTGAAAAAGAAGAAAATAAGACAAAAAATATATGGATTTGTATATTTTCATTTGAAAAAGAATAAGAAAATAACACAAAATATAGCTGATTTTGTTAATTTTTTAATTTGAAAAACAAGAAAATAATTTAAAAATATAGCTTATTTTGTATATTTTCATTTGAAAAAGAAGAAAATAACACAGTAAATATAGCTGATTTTGTATATTTTCATTTGAAAAAGAAGAAAATAACACAAAAATATAGCTGTTTTTTGTATATTTTCATTTGAAAAAGAAGAAGAAAACAACACAAAATATAGCTGATTTGTATAGTTTCATTTGAAAAAGAAGAAAATAGAGAAAAATACAGCTGATTTTGTTAATTTTCATTTGAAAGATCAAAATAACACAAAATATAGCTGATTTTGTATATTTTCATTTGCAAGAAGAAAATAAATACAAAATATAGCTGATTTTGTTAATTTTCATTTGAAAAAGAAGAAAATAACACAAAATATAGCTGATTTTGTATATTTTCATTTATAAAAGAAGAAAATAGAGAAAAATATAGCAGATTTATTTAATTTTCATTTGAAAAAGAAAAAATAACACAAAATACAGCTGATTTTGTATATTTTTATTTGGAAAAGTAGAAAATAGAGAAAATATATTTGATTATTTTTAATTTTCATTTGAAAAAAGAAATAACAAAATATAGCTGATTTTGTATATTTGCATTTGAAAAAGAAGAAAATTATAGAAAAATATAGCTGATTTTATAATTTTCATTTGAAAAAGAAGAAATAACACAAAATATAGCTGATTTTGTTAATTTTCATTTGAAAAGGAAGAAAATAACAAAATATAGCTGACTTTGTATATTTTCATTTGAAAGAAGAAAATAACACAAAATATAGCTGATTTTGTATATTTTCATTTGAAAAAGAAGAAAATAACACACAAAACATAGCTGATTTTGTAATTTTCTTATTTGAAAAAGAAGAAAATAGAGAAAAATATAGCTGATTTTAGCATTACTTGAAAAAGAAGAAAAAAATATAGCTGGATTTCTGTATATTTCTATTGAAAAAGAAGAAAATAACACAAAATATAGCTGATTTGCATATTTTCATCTCGAAAAAGAAGAACATAACACAAAATATATTGATTTTGTTAATTTTCATTAGAAAAAGAAGAAAATAACACAAAATATAGCTGATTTTGTATATTTTCATTTATAAAAGAATAAAATAGAAAAATATAGCTGGTTTTGTTAATTTTCATTTGAAAAAGAAGAAAATAGAGAAAAATATAACTGATTTTGTTAATTTTCATTTGAAAAGGAATAAAATAAAATGAAATATAGCTGATTTTGTATATTTTCATTTGAAAAAGAAGAAAATAACATAAAATATGGCTTGATTTTGTATTAATTTTCATTTGAAAAAGAAGAAAATATGAAAAATATAACTGATTTTGTTAAAGTTTCCATTTGAAAAAGAAAAGTGCTAAAATATATCTGATTTTGTATATTTTCATTGGAAAAAGAAAGAAAAATATAGAAAAATATAGCTGATTTTGACTGTTCATTTGAAAAAGAAGAAAATAACACGAAATATAACTAGTTTTATATTTTCATTTTGAAAAAGAAGAAAATCGAGAAAAATATAGCTGATTTTGTTAATTTTCATTTGAAAAGAAGAAACTAACACAAAATATAGCTGATTTTGTTAATTTTTATTTGAAAACTAAAGAGAAATAACACAAAATATAGCTGAGTTTTGTTAATTTTCATTTGAAAAAGGAGAAAACAACACAAAATATAGCTGATTCTGTTAATTTTCATTTTGAAAAATAGAAAAATATAGCTGATTTTGTTAATTTTTCATTTGAAAAAGAAAGAAAAATTACACAAAATATAGCTGATTTTGTATATTTTCATTTGAAAAAGAAGAAAAAAGAGAAAAATATGGCTGATTTTGATAATTCATGTGAAAAAGAAGAAAATAAGACAAAATATAGCTGATTTTGTATATTTTCATTTGAAAAAGAAGAAAATAACCTGAAATATATATTGATTTTTTGTATATTTTCATTTATAAAAAAAAGAAGAAAATAGGGAAAAATATAGCTGATTTTGTTAATTTTCATTTGAAAAGAGAAGAAAAATAGAGAAAAATATAGCTGATTTTGTAAATTTCATTTGAAAAGAAGAAAATAACACAAAATTTAGCTGATTTTGTATATTTTTTTTCATTTGAAAAAGAAGGAAATGTAGAAAAATATAAGTGATTTTGTTAATTTCCATTTTGAAAAAGAAAGAAAATAACACAAAAATATAAAGCTGATTTTGTATGTATTTTCATTTGAAAAAGAAGAAAATAGAAAAATATGGTGAGTTTTGTTAGTTTTTCATTTGAAAAAGAAGAAAAATAAGACAAAATATAGCTACAATTTTGTATATTTTCCATTTGAAAAAGAAGAAAAATAACACAAAATATAGCTGATTTTGTTAATTTCATTGAAAAACAAGAAAAATAACGCAAAATATAGCTTATTTTGTATATTTTCATTGAAAAAGAAAGAAAATAACACAAAATATAGCTGATTTTGTATATTTTCATTGAAAAAGAAAGAAAATAGAGAAAAATATAGCTGTTTTGTATTTTCATTTTGAAAAAGAAAGAAAATAACACAAAATATAGCTGATTTTGTATAGTTTCATTGAAAAAAGAAAATAGAAAAATATAGCTGATTTTGTTAATTTTCATTTGAAAAAGATCAAAATAACACAAAATATAGCTGATTTTGTATATTTTCATTTGAAAAAAGAAAGAAAATAACACAAAATATAGCTGATTTTGTTAATTTTCATTTTGAAAAAGAAGAAAATAACACAAAATATAGCTGATTTTGTATATTTTCATTTAAAAAGAAGAAAATAGAGAAAAATATAGCAGATTTATTTAATTTTCATTTGAAAAAGAAAAAAAATAACACAAAATATAGCTGATTTTATGTTTTTGTTGGAAAAGTAGAAAATAGAGAAAAATATAGCTGATTTGGTAATTTTCATTTGAAAAAGAAGAAAATAACAAAATATAGCTGATTTTGTATATTGCATTTGAAAAAGAAGAAAATATAGAAAAATATAGCTGATTTTGTTAATTTTCATTTGAAAAAGAGAAGAAAATAACACCAAAAATATAAGCCGATTTTGTATATTTTCATTTGAAAAAGAAAGAAAATATAGAAGAAAATATAGCTGATTTTGTTAATTTTCATTTGAAAGAAAAATGCCTGAAAAATATAAAGCTGATTTTGTTAATTTTCATTGAAAAAGAGGAAAATAGAAAAATATAGCTGATTTTTGTATATTTTCATTTGAAAAAGAAAGAAAATAACACAAAATATAGCTGATGTTGTTAATTTTTCATTTTTAAAAGAAGAAGAAAATAACACAAAATGTAGCTGATTTTGTATATTTTCATTTGAAAAAGAAGAAAATATAGAAAAATATAGCTGATTTTGTATATTTTCATTCATAAAAGAAGAAAATAGAGACAAATATAGCTGATTTTGTTAATTCTCATTTGAAAGAGAAGAAAATAACACAAAATATAGCTGATTTTGTTAATTTTCATTTGAAAAAGTAGAAAATAACAAAAAATATAGCTGATTTTGTATATTTTCATTTGAAAAAATAGTAAATAACACAAAATATAGCTGATTTTGTATATTTTCATTTGAAAAAAAGAAAATAACACAAAATATAGCTGATTTTGTTAATTTTCTTTAGAAAAAGAAGAAAATGACACAAAATATAGTTGATTTTGTATATTTTATTTGAAAAAGGAGAAAATAAAGAAAAATATAGCTGATTTTGTTAATTTTCATTTGAAAAAGAAGAAAATAACACAAAATATAGCTGATTTTGTATATTTTCATTTGAAAAAGAAGAAAATAGAGAAAAATATAGCTGATTTTGTTAATTTTCTTTTGAAAAAGAAGAAAATAGAGAAAAATATAACTGATTGTTAATTTTCATTTGAAAAAGAAGAAAATAACACAAAATATAGCTGATTTTGTAAATTTTCACTTGAAAAAGAAGAAAATAACACAAAATATAGCTGATTTTGTATATTTTCATTTGAAAAAGAAGAAAATAACACAAAATATAGCTGATTTTGTTAATTTTCATTTGAAAAAGAAGAAAATAACATAAAATATAGCTGATTTTGTATATTTTCATTTGAAAAAAAAGAAAGTGGAGAAAAATATAGCTGGTTTTGTTAATTTTAATTTGAAAAAGATGAAAATAACACAAAATATAGCTGATTTTGTATATTTTCATTTGAAAAAGAAGAAAATAGAGAAAAATAATGCAGATTTTGTTAATTTTCATTTGAAAAAGAAGAAAATATAGAAAAATATAGCTGATTTTGTTAATTTTCATTTGAAAAAGAAGAAAATAACACAAAATATAGCTGATTCTGTTAATTTTCATTTGAAAAAGAAGAAAATGGAAAAAAATATAGCTGGTTTTGTTAATTTTCATTTGAAAAAGAAGAAAATAACACAAAATATAGCTGATTTTGTATATTTTCTTTTGAAAAAGAAGAAAATAACACAAAATATAGCTGATTTTGTATATTTTCATTTGAAAAAAGAAGAAAATAACACAAAATATAGCTGATTTTGTTAATTTTCATTTGAAAAAGAAGAAAATAACACAAAATATAGCTGATTTTGTATATTTTCATTTGAAAAAGAAGAAAATGGAGAAAAATATAGCTGGTTTTGTTAATTTTAATTTGAAAAAGAAGAAAATAACACAAAATACAGCTGATATTGTATATTTTCTTTTGAAAAAGAAGAAAATAACAAAAAATATAGCTGATTTTGTATATTTTTATTTGAAAAAGAAGAAAATAACACAAAATACAGCTGATATTGTACATTTCTTTTTGAAAAAATAACAAAAAATATAGCTGATTTGGCATATTTTCATTTATAAAAAAAAGAAGAAAATAAGGAAAAAAATATAGCTGATTTTGTTAATTTTCATTTGAAAAAGAAGAAAATGGAGAAAAATATAGCTGATTTTGTATATTTTCATTTGAAAAAGAAGAAAATAACTGCAAAATATAGCTGATTTTGTATATTTTCATTGAAAAAGAAAATAACACAAAATATAGCAGTTTGTATATTTTCATTTATAAAAGAAGAAAATGAGAAAAAAATAGCTGATTTTGTTAATTTTCATTTGAAAAAGAAGAAAATAACACAAAATATAACTGATTTTTATATTTTTCATTTGAAAAGGAAAATAAGAAGGAAAAAAATGGCTAGTTTTGTTAATTTTCACATTGAAAAAGAAAAAGAAATAACACAAAATATAGCTGATTTTGTATATTTTCATTGAAAAAGAAAAAATAACACAAAATATAGCTGAGTTTGTATATTTTCCCTCGAAAAATAAACACAAAATATAGCTTATTTTGTATATTTTCATTTGAAAAAGAAAGAAAATAACTTTAAAATATAGTACAGATTTTGTTAATTTTCATTTGAAAAAAGAAGAAAATAACACAAAATATAAGCTGATTTTGTATATTTTCATTTTGAAAAAGAAGAACTATAACACAAAATATAGCTGATTTTGTTAATTTGCATTTGATAAAGAAGAAAATAACACAAAATATAGCTGATTTTGTATATTTTCATTGAAAAAGGAGAAAATATAAAGAAAAATATAGCTGATTTTGTTAATTTTTCATTTGAAAAAAGAAAGTAACACAAAATATGTGATTTTATATTTTCATTTGAAAAGAGAAAATGAAAAATATAAGCTGATTTTGTTAATTTTCATTTTGAAAAAACTAACACAAAATATAGCTGATTTTGTATATTTTCATTTGAAAAAGAAAGAAAATAGAGAAAAATATAGCTGATTTTTTGTTAATTTTCATTGAAAAAGAAAATAACACAAAATATAGCTGATTGTGTATATTTTCATTTGAAAAGAAGAAAATAACACAAAATATAGCTGATTTTGTATTTTTATTTGAAAAAAAGAGAAAATAACACAAAATACAGCTGATATTGTATATTTTCTTTTGAAAAAGAAGAAAATAACAAAAAATATAGCTGATTTTTGTATATTTTCATTTTATAAAGAAGAAAATAGAAAAAAATATAGCTGATTTTGTTAATTTTCATTTGAAAGAAGAAATATAACACAAAATATAGCTGATTTTGTATATTTTCATTTGAAAAAGAAGAAAATATAGAAAAATATAGCTGATTTTGTTAATTTTCATTTGAAAAGACAATAACAAAATGTAATGATTTTGTACATTTGCATTTGAAAAGAAGAAAATGAAAAATATGACTGAATTTGTTAATTTTAATTTGAAAAAGATGAAAATAACACAAAATATAGCTGATTTTGTATATTTTCATTTAAAAAGAAGAAAATAGAGAAAAATAATGCAGATTTTGTTAATTTCATTTTGAAAAAGAGAAAATATGAAAAATATAAGCTGAATTTTGTTAATTTTCATTTGAAAAGAAGAAAATAACACAAAATATAGCTGATTCTGTTAATTTTCATTTGAAAAAGAAGAAAATGGAAAAAAAAATATAAACTGGTTTTGTTAATTTTCATTTTGAAAAAGAGAAGAAAATAACACAAAATATAGCTGATTTTGTATATTTTCTCCTTTGAAAAAAAAATATAAAAATATGTATTTAATTTTTAACGTTGTAAAAGAAGAAAATGCGGGAAAAGCTGGCGCTGATTTTGATAAATTTCAAACATTGAAAAGCATGAGAAAAAAAAACCTATCGAAAATTTCTAATATTCGGTGTGAAAAATGAAAATAACAAACATAGCCGATTTTGATATTTCACAGAAAAAGGAAGAAAATATATAAAAATATAGCCGAGTACATATATTTTCATTTATAAAAGAAAATAGAGAAAAATATGGCTGATTTTTGTTAATTTTCATTTGAAAAAAAAAATAACACAAAATATAACTGATTTTTATATTTTCATTTGAAAAAGAGAAAATAGAGAAAATATAGCTGATTTTTTGTTAATTTTCATTTGAAAAGAAGAAACTAACACAAAATATAGCTGATTTTGTATATTTTCATTTGAAAAAGAAAAATAACTTACAAAATATAGCTGAGTTTGTATATTTTTCCCTCGAAAAGAGAAAATAACACAAATATAGCTTATTTTGTATATTCATTTGAAAAAGGAAAATAACACAAAATATAGCTGATTTTGTTAATTTTATTTGAAAAAGAGAAAATAACTACAAAATATAGCTGATTTTGTATATTTTCATTTTGAAAAAGAAGAACATAACACAAAATATAGCTGATTTTGTTAATTTGCGTACATTAAAGAAAGAAAATAGCCTGAAAATATAGCGATTTTGTATATTTCATTTGAAAAAGAATATGAAAAATATAGCTGATTTTATTAATTTTCATTGAAAAAGAAGAAAGTAACACAAAATATAGCTGATTTTTATATTTTCATTTGAAAGAAGAAAATGAAAAATGCAAGCTGATTTTGTTAATTTTCATTTGAAAAGAAGAAACTAACACAAGACATGTTGATTTGTATATTTTCATTGAAAAAGAAAATAAGAAAAATATGCTTCAGATTTGTTAATTTTCATTTGAAAAAGAAAATAAACACAAAATATAGCTGATTGTGTATATTTTCATTTGAAAAGAAGAAAATAACACAAAATATAGCTGATTTTATATATTTTATTTGAAAGAAGAAAATAGCAAAATACAGCTGATATTGTATATTTTCTTTTGAAAAAGAAAATAACAAAAAATATAGCTGATTTTGTATATTTTCATTTATAAAAGAAGAAAATAGAAAATATAGCTGATTTTGTTAATTTCATTTGAAAAAGAAGAATATAACAAAATAAGCTGATTTTGTATATTTTCATTTGAAAAAAGAGAAAGAAAAATATGAAAAATATAGCTGATTTGTACAATTTTCATTTGAAAAAAAAGACAATAACAAAATATAGCTGATTTTGTACATTTGCATTTGAAAAAGAAGAAAATATAGAAAAATATAGCTGAATTTGTTAATTTTAATTTGAAAAAGATGAAAATAACATAAAATATAAGCTGATTTTGTGTTCATTTGAAAAAGAAGAAAATAGAGAAAAATAATGCAGATTTTTGTTAATTTTCATTTGAAAAGAAGAAAATATAAGAAAATATAGCTGATTTTGTTAATTTTCATTTGAAAAGAAAGAAAATAACACAAAATATAGCTGATTCTGTTAATTTTTCATTTTGAAAAAGAAAGAAAATGGAAAAAAATATAGCTGGTTTTGTTAATTTTCATTTTGAAAAAGAAGAAAATAACACAAAATATAGCTGATTTTGTATATTTTCTTTGAAAAAGAGAAAAATAACACAAAATGTAACTGATTTGTATATTTTCATTTGAAAATAACACAAAATATAGCTGATTTGTTAATTTCATTTGAAAAAGAAAATAACAAAATATAGCGTTTGTATATTTTCATTTGAAAAAGAAAGAAAATGGAAAAATATAGCTGGTTTTGTTAATTTTAATTTGAAAGAAGAAAATAACACAAAATACAGCTGATATTATATTTTCTTTTGAAAAAGAAGAAAATAACAAAAATATAGCTGATTTTGTATATTTTTATTTGAAAAAGAGAAAATAACACAAAATACAGCAAGCTGATATTGTACATTTTCTTTTGAAAAAGAAGAAAATAACAAAAAATATAGCTGATTTTGTATATTTTCATTTATAAAAGAAGAAAATAGAGAAAAATATAGCTGATTTTGTTAATTTTCATTTGAAAAAGAAGAAAATGGAGAAAAATATAGCTGATTTTGTATATTTTCATTTGAAAAAGAAGAAAATAACACAAAATATAGCTGATTTTGTATATTTTCATTTGAAAAAGAAGAAAATAACACAAAATATAGCCGAGTTTGTATATTTTCATTTATAAAAGAAGAAAATAGAGAAAAATATAGCTGATTTTGTTAATTTTCATTTGAAAAAGAAGAAAATAACACAAAATATAACTGATTTTTATATTTTCATTTGAAAAAGAAGAAAATAGAGAAAAATATAGCTGATTTTGTTAATTTTCATTTGAAAAAGAAGAAACTAACACAAAATATAGCTGATTTTGTATATTTTCATTTGAAAAAGAAAAAATAACACAAAATATAGCTGAGTTTGTATATTTTCCCTCGAAAAAGAAGAAAATAACACAAAATATAGCTTATTTTGTATATTTTCATTTGAAAAAGAAGAAAATAACACAAAATATAGCTGATTTTGTTAATTTTCATTTGAAAAAGAAGAAAATAACACAAAATATAGCTGATTTTGTATATTTTCATTTGAAAAAGAAGAACATAACACAAAATATAGCTGATTTTGTTAATTTGCATTTGATAAAGAAGAAAATAACACAAAATATAGCTGATTTTGTATATTTTCATTTGAAAAAGGAGAAAATATAGAAAAATATAGCTGATTTTGTTAATTTTCATTTGAAAAAGAAGAAAGTAACACAAAATATAGCTGATTTTTATATTTTCATTTGAAAAGAAGAAAATAGAGAAAAATATAGCTGATTTTGTTAATTTTCATTTGAAAAAGAAGAAACTAACACAAAATATAGCTGATTTTGTATATTTTCATTTGAAAAAGAAGAAAATAGAGAAAAATATAGCTGATTTTGTTAATTTTCATTTGAAAAAGAAGAAAATAACACAAAATATAGCTGATTGTGTATATTTTCATTTGAAAAAGAAGAAAATAACACAAAATATAGCTGATTTTGTATATTTTTATTTGAAAAAGAAGAAAATAACACAAAATACAGCTGATATTGTATATTTTCTTTTGAAAAAGAAGAAAATAACAAAAAATATAGCTGATTTTGTATATTTTCATTTATAAAAGAAGAAAATAGAGAAAAATATAGCTGATTTTGTTAATTTTCATTTGAAAAAGAAGAATATAACACAAAATATAGCTGATTTTGTATATTTTCATTTGAAAAAGAAGAAAATATAGAAAAATATAGCTGATTTTGTTAATTTTCATTTGAAAAAGAAGACAATAACAAAATATAGCTGATTTTGTACATTTGCATTTGAAAAAGAAGAAAATATAGAAAAATATAGCTGAATTTGTTAATTTTCATTTGAATAAGAAGAAAATAACACAAAATATAGCTGATTTTGTATATTTTCATTTGAAAAAGAAGAAAATATAGAAAAATCTAGCTGATTTTGTTAATTTTCATTTGAAAAAGAAGAAAATAGAGAAAAATATAGCTGATTTCGTTAATTTTCATTTGAAAAAGAAGAAAATGACAAAAAATATTGCTGATTGTGTATATTTTCATTTGAAAAAGAAGAAAATAACACAAAATATAGCTGATTTTGTATATTTTCATTTGAAAAAATAGAAAATAACACAAAATATAGCTGATTTTGTATATTTTCATTTGAACAAAGAAAATAACACAAAATATTGCTGATTTTGTTAATTTTCTTTTGAAAAAGAAGAAAATAACACAAAATATAGTTGATTTTGTATATTTTCATTTGAAAAAGGAGAAAATAAAGAAAAATATAGCTGATTTTGTTAATTTTCATTTGAAAAAGAAGAAAATAACACAAAATATAGCTGATTTTGTATATTTTCATTTGAAAAAGAAGAAAATAGAGAAAAATATAGCTGATTTTGTTAATTTTCTTTTGAAAAAGAAGAAAATAGAGAAAAATATAACTGATTGTTAATTTTCATTTGAAAAAGAAGAAAATAACACAAAATATAGCTGATTTTGTTAATTTTCATTTGAAAAAGAAGAAAATAACACAAAATATAGCCGATTTTGTATATTTTCATTTATGAAAGAAGAAAATAGAGAAAAATATAGCTGATTTTGTTAATTTTCATTTGAAAAAGAAGAAAATAACACAAAATATAACTGATTTTTATATTTTCATTTGAAAAAGAAGAAAATAGAGAAAAATATAGCTGATTTTGTTAATTTTCATTTGAAAAAGAAACTAACACAAAATATAGCTGATTTTGTATATTTTCATTTGAAAAAGAAAAAATAACACAAAATATAGCTGAGTTTGTATATTTTCCCTCGAAAAAGAAGAAAATAACACAAAATATAGCTTAATTTGTATATTTTCATTAGAAAAAGAAGAAAATAACACAAAATATAGCTGATTTTGTTAATTTTCATTTGAAAAAGAAGAAAATAACACAAAATATAGCTGATTTTGTATATTTTCATTTGAAAAAGAAGAACATAACACAAAATATAGCTGACTTTGTTAATTTGCATTTGATAAAGAAGAAAATAACACAAAATATAACTGATTTTTATATTTTCATTTGAAAAAGAAGAAAATAGAGAAAACTATAGCTGATTTTGTTAATTTACATTTGAAAAAGAAGAAACTAACACAAAATATAGCTGATTTTGTATATTTTCATTTGAAAAAGAAAAAATAACACAAAATATAGCTGATTTTGTTAATTTTCATTTGAAAAAGAAGAAAATAACACAAAATATAGCTTAATTTGTATATTTTCATTTGAAAAAGAAGAAAATAACACAAAATATAGCTGATTTTGTTAATTTTCATTTGAAAAAGAAGAAAATAACACAAAATATAGCTGATTTTGTATATTTTCATTTGAAAAAGAAGAACATAACACAAAATATAGCTGACTTTGTTAATTTGCATTTGATAAAGAAGAAAATAACACAAAATATAGCTGATTTTGTATATTTTCATTTGAAAAAGGAGAAAATATAGAAAAATATAGCTGATTTTGTTAATTTTCATTTGAAAAAGAAGAAAGTAACACAAAATATAGCTGATTTTTATATTTTCATTTGAAAAGAAGAAAATAGAGAAAAATATAGCTGATTTTGTTAATTTTCATTTGAAAAAGAAGAAACTAACACAAAATATAGCTGATTTTGTATATTTTCATTTGAAAAAGAAGAAAATATAGAAAAATATAGCTGATTTTGTTAATTTTCATTTGAAAAACAAGAAAATAACACAAAATATAGCTGATTTTGTATATTTTCATTTGAAAAAGAAGAAAATAACACAAAATATAGCTGATTGTGTATATTTTCATTTGAAAAAGAAGAAAATAACACAAAATATAGCTGATTTTGTATATTTTTATTTGAAAAAGAAGAAAATAACACAAAATACAGCTGATATTGTATATTTTCTTTTGAAAAAGAAGAAAATAACAAAAAATATAGCTGATTTTGTATATTTTCATTTATAAAAGAAGAAAATAGAGAAAAATATAGCTGATTTTGTTAATTTTCATTTGAAAAAGAAGAATATAACACAAAATATAGCTGATTTTGTATATTTTCATTTGAAAAAGAAGAAAATATAGAAAAATATAGCTGATTTTGTTAATTTTCATTTGAAAGAAGACAATAACAAAATATAGCTGATTTTGTATATTTGCATTTGAAAAAGAAGAAAATATAGAAAAATATAGCTGAATTTGTTAATTTTCATTTGAATAAGAAGAAAATAACACAAAATATAGCTGATTTTGTATATTTTCATTTGAAAAAGAAGAAAATATAGAAAAATCTAGCTGATTTTGTTAATTTTCATTTGAAAAAGAAGAAAATAGAGAAAAATATAGCTGATTTCGTTAATTTTCATTTGAAAAAGAAGAAAATGACACAAACTATTGCTGATTGTGTATATTTTCATTTGAAAAAGAAGAAAGTAACACAAAATATAGCTGATTTTTATATTTTCATTTGAAAAGAAGAAAATAGAGAAAAATATAGCTGATTTTGTTAATTTTCATTTGAAAAAGAAGAAAATAACACAAAATATAGCTGATTTTGTATATTTTCATTTGAAAAAGAAGAAAATAAAGAAAAATATAGCTGATTTTGTTAATTTTCATTTGAAAAAGAAGAAAATAACACAAAATATAGCTCATTTTGTTAATTTTCATTTGAAAAAGAAGAAAAAAACACAAAATATAGCTGATTGTGTATATTTTCATTTGAAAAAGAAGAAAATAACACAAATTATAGCTGATTTTGTATATTTTTATTTGAAAAAGATGAAAATAACACAAAATATAGCTGATTTTGTATATTTTCATTTGAAAAAGAAGAAAATAACACAAAATATAGCTGATTTTGTATATTTTCATTTGAAAAAGAAGAAAATAGAGAAAAATATAGCTGATTTTGTTAATTTTCATTTGAAAAAGAAGGAAATAACACAAAATATAGCTGATTTTGTATGTTTTCATTTGAAAAAGAAGAAAATATAGAAAAATATAGCTGATTTTGTTAATTTTCATTTGAAAAAGAAGAAAATAACAAAATATAGCTGATTTTGTATAGTTTCATTTGAAAAAGAAGAAAATATAGAAAAATATAGCTGATTTTGTAAATTTTCATTTGAAAAAGAAGAAAATAACACGAAATATAGCTGATTTTGTAAATTTTCATTTGGAAAAGAAGAAAAAATACACTTGATTTTGTTAATTTTCATTTGAAAAAAAGAAAATAACACAAAATATAACTTTGTATATTTTCATTTGAAAAAGAAGAAAATAGAGAAAACTATAGCTGATTTTGTTAATTTTCATTTGAAAAAGAAGAAAACACAAAATATAGCTGTTTTTGTATATTTTCATTTGAAAAAGAAGAAAATATAGAAAAATACAGCTGATTTTGTTAATTTTCATTTGAAAAAGAAGAAAATAACAGAAAATATTGCCGATTTTGTATATTTTCATTTGAAAAAGTAGAAAATAAAGAAAAATATAGCCATTTTGTTAATTTTCTTTCAAATAATAAGAAAATAAACGAAAATGTAGCTTTTTTTGTTATTTTTCATTGAACAGAGATGAAAATAAAGCAAAATATAGCGGATTTTGTTAGTTTACATTTGAAAAAAAAGAAAATAAAGAAAAATATTGCTGATTTTCCTAATGTTCATTTGAAAAAGAAGAAAATAAAGCCAAACAGAGCTGATTCTGTTAATTGTAATTTGAAAAGGAAGAAAATGAAGAAAAAAATAGCTGATTTTGTTAATTTTCATTTGAAAAAGAAGAAAATGCAGCAAAATATAGCTGATTTTTTAAATTTTTATTTGAAAAACTATATAATGAAAGAAAGTATACCTCTTTTTGTTAAATATTCATTCGCAAATAAGAAAATCAAGAAAAATATAACAGATTTTTTATATTTTCTTTCGAAACAGGAGAAAATAAAGAAAAATATAGCTGATTTTGTATGTTTTCTTTTGAAAAAGAAGAAAATAACACAAAATATAGCTGATTTTGTTAATTTTCATTTGAAAAAGAAGAAAATAAAGCAAAATATAGCTGATTTTAACTTTCATTTGAAAAATACGAAAATGAAGGACATTATTGCTGATTTTGTTAATTTTCATTTGAAAAATAAGAAAATAAAGAAACATATAGATGATTTTGTTAATTTTCAGTTGAAAAAGGAGAAAAAGAAAAAGCTGATTTTCTTAATATTCTTTCGAAAAATAAGAAAATAAATGTAGCTGATTTTATTAATTTTCTTTAGAAAAAGATGAAAATATAGAAAAATAAAACTGCTTTTCTCGATGTTCATTTAAAAAGAAGAAAATAAAGCAAAATAGTGCTGATTTACTTAATTTTTATATTAAAAAGAAAAAAATGAAGAAAAATATAGCTGATTTTGTTAATATTTTTCAAAAATTCATTTGAAAACAAGACAATAAAGAAAAATATAACTTTTGATTTTAAATATTTTCCCTCAAAACAGAAGAAAATAGAGAAAAATATGGCTGATTTGTTAATTTTCATTTGAAAAAGAAGAAAATAAAGAAAAATAAAGCTGATTTTGTTAATTTTCATTTGAAAAAAAGAAAATATAGAAAATTAAGCTGATATTGTTAATTTTCATTTGAAAAAGAAGAAAATAAAGAAAAATATAGGTGATTTTGTTAATTTTCATTTGAAAAATGAGAAAATAAAGAAAAATAAATCTGATTTTGTAAATTTTCATTTGAAAAAGATGAAAATGGAGAAAATTATAGCTGATTGTGTTAATTTCCATTTGAGAAAGAAAAAAATAAAGAAAAATATAGCTGATTTTGAAATTTTCATTTGAAAAAGAAGAAAATAAAGAAAAATATAGCTGATTTTGTTAAATTTCATTTGAAAAAAAATATAATGAAGAAAGTGTAGCTGATTTTGTTAAATATTCATTCGAAAAGACGAAAATATAACTAATTTTGTATATTTTCTGTCGAAACAGGAGAAGATAAAAAAATATAGCTGATTTTGTTAATTTTCTTTTGAAACAGCAGAAAACAGTGAAAAATATGGCTGATTTTGTTAATTTCCATTTGAAAAAGAAGAAAATAAAGCAAACTATGGCTGATTTTGTTAATTTTCATTTGATAAAAAATAAAATAAAAAGAAATTTAGATGATTTGGTTAATTTTCATTTGAAAAAGAAGAAAATAAAGAAAAATATAGCTGACTTTGTTAACTTTCATTTGAAAAACTATATAATGAAGGAAAGTGTAGCTGATTTTGTTAAATATTCATTGGAAAATAAGAAAATAAACGAAAATGTGTCTGATTTTGTATATTTTCTTTCGAAACAAAAGAAAATAGAGAAAAATATAGCTGATTGTGTTAATTTTCATTTGAAAAAGAAGAAAATAAAGCAAAATATAGCTGATTTTAATAATTTTCATTTGAAAAAAAAAAGTAATTTATATGATTTTGTTAATTTTCATTTGAAAAAGAAGAAAATAAAGAAAAATATAGCTGATTTTTAAAATTTTCATTTGAAAAACTATATAATGAAGGATTGTGTAGCTGATTTTGTTATTCATTCGAAAATAAGAAAATAAATAAAAATGTTTTTGATTTTGTATATTTTCTTTCGAAACAGAAGAAAATAGAGAAAAATATAGCTGAGTTTGTTAATTTTTATTTGAAAAAGAAAATAAAAGAAAATATAGCTGATTTTGTAAATTTTCATTTGAAAAGGAAAAAAATAAAGAAAAATAAAGCTGATTTTGTTAATTTTCATTTGAAAAGAAGAAAATAAAGAAAAATATAGCTGATTTTGTTAATTTTCATTTGAAAAACTATATAATGAAGGAAAGTGTAGCTGAGTTTGTTAAATATTCATTCAAAAATAAGAAAATAAAGAAAAATATAGCAGATTTTGTATATTTTCTTTCAAAACAGAAGAAAATAGAGAAAAATATAGCTGAGTTTGTTAATTTTTATTTGAAAAAGAAGAAAATAAAGAAAAATTTAGATGATTTTGTAAATTTTCATTTGAAAAAGAAGAAAGTAAATAAAAATATACGTGATTTTGTTAATTTTTGTTTGAAAAAGAAAATTAAGAAAAATATAACTGATTTGGTAAATTTTCATTTGAAAAAGAAGAAAATAAAGAAAAGTATAGCTGATTTTGTTAATTTTCATTTGAAAAAGAAGAAAATAAAGAAAAATATAGCTGATTTTGTTAATTTTCATTTGAAAAAGAAGAAAATAAAGAAAAATAAAGCTGATTTTTGTTAATTTTCAGTTGAAAAAGAAGAAAATAAATAAAAATATAGCAGATTTTGTTAATTTTCATTTGAAAACCTATATAACAAGAAAGAAAGTGTAGCTGATTTTCTTAAATATTCATTTGAAAATAAGAAAATAAACAAAAATGTATCTGATTTTGTATATTTTCTTTCGAAACAAAAGAAAATAGAGAAAAATATAGCTGATTGTGTTAATTTTCATTTGAAAAAGAAAATAAAGCAAAATATAGCTGATTTTGTAAATTTTCATTTGAAAAAGAAGAAAATGAAGAAAAATAAAGCTGATTTTGTTAATTTTCATTTGAAAAGAAGAAAATAAAGAAAAATATAGCTGATTTTGTTACTTTCCATTTGAAAAACTATATAATGAAGGAAAGTGTAGCTGATTTTGTTAAATATTCATTCAAAAATAAGAAAATAAAGAAAAATATAGCTGATTTTGTATATTTTCTTTCAAAACAGAAGAAAATGAGAAAAATATAGCTGAGTTTGTTAATTTTTATTTGAAAAAGAAGAAAATAAAGAAAAATTTAGATGATTTTGTTAATTTTCATTTGAAAAAGAAGAAAGTAAATAAAAATATACGTGATTTTGTTAATTTTTTGTTTGAAAAAGAAAATTAAGAAAAATATAGCTGATTTTGTAAATTTTCATTTAAAAAAAGAAGAAAATAAAGAAAAATAAAGCTGATTTTGTTAATTTTCATTTGAAAACCTATATAACGAAAGAAAGTGTAGCTGATTTTCTTAAATATTCATTTGAAAATAAGAAAATAAACAAAAATGTATCTGATTTTGTATATTTTCTTTCGAAACAAAAGAAAATAGAGAAAAATATAGCTGATTGTGTTAATTTTCATTTGAAAAAAGAAAATACAGAAAAATATAGTTGATTTTTTAAATTTTCATTAAAAAAAAAGAAAATAAAGAAAAAATGGATGATTTTGTTAATTTTCATTTGAAAAAGAAGAAAATAAAGAAAAATATAGCTGATTTTTTAAATTTTCATTTGAAAATCTATATAATGAAGTATTGTGGAGCTGATTTTGTTAAATATTCATTTGAAAATAAGAAAATATATAAAAATGTTTTTAATTTTGTATATTTTCTTTCGAAACAGAAGAAAATAGATAAAAATTTAGCTGAGTTTGTTAATTTTTATTTGAAAATGAAAATAAAGCAAAATATAGCTGATTTTGTAAATTTTCATTTGAAAAAGAAGAAAATAAAGAAAAATAAAGCTGATTTTGTTAATTTTCATTTGAAAAACTATATAATGAAGGAAAGTGTAGCTGATTTTGTTAAATATTCATTCAAATATAAGAAAATAAAGAAAAATATAGCAGATTTTGTATATTTTCTTACAAAACAGAAGAAAATAGAGAAAAATATAGCTGATATATACGTGATTTTGTTAATTTTTGTTTGAAAAAGAAAATTAAAAAAATATAGCTGATTTTGTAAATTTTCATTTGAAAAAGAAGAAAATAAAGAAAAATTCAGATGATTTTGTTAATTTTCATATGAAAAAGAAGAAAATAAAGAAAAATGAAGATGATTTTGTTAATTTTCATTTGAAAACGAAGAAAATAAAGAAAAATTTAGATGATTTGGTTAATTTTCATTTGCAAAAGAAGAAAATAAAGAAAAATAAAGTTGATTTTGTTAATTTTCATTTGGAAAAGAAGAAAATAAAGAAAAACTTATTCGATTTTGTTAATTGTCATTTGAAAAAGTAGAAAATAAAGAAAAATAAAGCTGATTTTGTGAATTTTCACTTGAAAAAGGAGAAAATAAATTTAAATATAGCTGATTTTGTTAATTTTCATTTTAAAAGAAAATAAGAAAAATAAAGAAAAATATAGAGGATTTTGTCAATTTTCATTTTCAAAGAAAAATAAAGGAAAAATTTATTGATTTTGTTAAATTTTCATTTGAAAAACTATATAATGAAAGAAAAGTGGAGCTGATCTTTTTTAAATTTTCATTCGAAAGTAAGAAAATAAAGAATTATATCAGTGATTTTGTATGTTTTGTTAATTTTCACCTTGAAAAAGAAAAATAAAGAAAAATTTGAAATGATTTGGTTAATTTTCATTTTGAAAAACTCATATAATGAAGGAAAATTGTGGCAGATTTTGTTAAATATTCATTCAAGGAAAACTAAGAAATTGAAAATAAAGAATAATACAACAGATTTTGTATATTTTTTTGAAACATAAAGAAAATAGAGAAAAATCCTAAGGCTAATTTTGATAGATTTCCATTTGAAAAAGAAGAAAATACAGCAAAATATAGCTGATTTTGTTAATTTTCTTTTGAAAAAAGAAGAAAATAAACAAAAATAAAGCTGAAACATAAATATAATTTTCATTTTACAAAAAGGAGAAAAACAAAATATGGTTAAAATAACAGTGAATTTTTCATGTAAAAAAAGAAAATGAAAATTTTAGATGATTTTGTTAGTTTTAATTTAAAAAAGTGATTGTGTGGAATTTACATTGAAAATAGCTGATTGTCTTAGTTACATTCGAAAAAAAAGGAAAATAAAGAAAAATATAGATGATTTGGTTAATTTTCTTTGAAAAAGAAGAAAATAAAAAAATATAGCTAGGTTACATTAATTTTCATTTGAAAAACTGTATATAATGTGAGAAAAGTGTAGCTGATTTTGTTAAATATTAATTTGAAAATAAAAATAAATAAAAATATATATTGATTTTTGTACATTTTCTATTGAAACAGAAAGAAAATAGAAAAATATACATTACAGTTTTTTGTTAATTTTCATTTGAAAAGAAAATAAAGAAAAATAAAAATGATTTTGTAGATTTTCATTTTAAAAGAAAATAAAAATATATTGATTTTGGTAATTTTCAGTTCAAAAAGAAAAAGAAAAATAAAGTAAATATGGCTGATTTTTGTTGAATTTTCATTTGAAAAAAGAAAAATAAGAAAATATACCTGATTTTGTTAACATTTGAAAGAGCTATAATGAAGGAAAGTGTAGCTGGGTTTTTTTTTGTTAAAATATTCATTGGAAAATAAGAAAATAAACGAAAATGGTAATGGGTTGCAGCATATTTTCTTTGAAAGAAAAGAAAATAGAAAGAAAAATATGGCTGATTGTGTTAATTTCATTTGAAAAAAAGAAGAAAATAAAACAAAATATAGCTGATTTTAATAATTTTCATTTGAAAAAAAAAAGTAATTTATGAGTTTTGTTAATTTTCATTAGAAAAAGAAGAAAATAAAGAAAAATGTCTTAGCTGATTTGCCAAAATTTTCATTTGAAAAACTCTGTAATGAAAGATTAATATAGCTGATTTTTATTCTAATTCGAAAATAAGAAAATAAATAAAAATGTTTTGATTTGTGTCTTTTTAAAACAAGAAGAAAATAGAAGAAAAAATATAGCTGAGTTTGGTAATTTTTTATTTGAAAAAAAGAAAATAAAAGAAAATATAGCTGATTTTGTAAATTTTCATTTTGAAAAAGAAAAAAAATAGAAGAAAAATAAAAGCTGATGTTGTTAATTTTCATTTATGAAAAACTATATAATGAAGGAAAATTAAAAAGCTGAGTTTGTTAAATATTCATTCAAAAATAAGAAAAATATAAAGAAAAATATGGCAGATTTTGTATATTTTCTTTCAAAACAGAGAAAGAAAATAGAGAAAAATATAAAGCTAATTTTATTGAATTTTTATTTACAGAAAAGAAAAATAAAGAAAAAGTTTAGATGATTTTTTGTAATTTTCATTTGAAAAAGAAGAAAGTAAATAAAAATATGTTGATTTTTGTGATAGTTTTTTTGTTTTGAAAAAAGAAAATTAAGAAAAATAATATAACTGATTTGGTAAATTTTCATTTGAAAAAGAAGAAAATAAAGAAAAATATAATGATTTGACTTAATTTTCATTTGAAAAAGAAGAAAATAAGAAAATATGCTTAAATTTTGTTGAATTTTTATTTGAAACAGAGAGAAAATAAAAGAGAGAGAGAAAAATAAAGTAGATTTTGTTAATTTTCATTTTGAAAAAAAGAAGAAAATAAAGAAAAATAAACTGATTTTGTTAATTTTCAGTTGAAAAAGAAGAAAATAAATAAAAATATAGCAGATTTTGTTAATTTTCATTTTTAAAAAAGAAAAAAAATAAAGAAATATGAAAGCTGATTTTTATTTAATTTTTTTTCAATTCAAAAAAGAAGAAAATAAAGTAAATATGACTGATTTTTGATAATTTTCATTTGAAAAAATAAAAAAATGTGTACCTGATTTGATAACTTTCATTGAAAAACTATACATAATGAAGGAAAATTGTGTCGATTTTTGTTAAATATTCATTGGAAAATAAAAATAAGCGAGTATTATTGGGTTTTGTATATTTTCTTTTGAAAAAATGAGAAAAATATAGCTGATTTAATATTAAATTTTCATTTGAAAAAGAAGAAAAATAAAGCAAAATATGAAAGCTGATTTTTTAATAATTTTCATTGAAAAAAAAAAGTAAATTTTAAGTTTTATTGAATTTTGTTTGAAAAAGAAGAAAGCAAAGAAAAATAATAGGTTTTTAAATTTTCTTAGTTTGAAAAACTATTATTGAAGAGTTTGTGCTGGTAGAGTTTTGTTATTCATTGAAAATAAAGTAAATGAAAATGTTTTGATTTTTGACATATTTCTTTGAAAATGAAGAAAATGAAAGAAAAAATATAAACTAAATTTGTTCAATTTTATTTGAAAAATAAAAGAAAATATAGCTGATTTTGTAAATTTTCATTTGAAAGAAAAAAATAAAGAAAAATAAAGCTGATGTTGTTAGACATAGTTGAAAAACTATGTAATGAAGAAGGGTATGGCTGATTTGTTAAATATTCATTCAAAAACTAAAGAAAAAATAAAGAAAAATACTAATAGTTTTGTATTTCTTTAAAAACAGGGGGAAAGAAAATAGAGAAAAAGAAAATATGGCCAAAAAATTTGTTAATTTTGTTGAAAAAAAAATAAAGAAAAATTGTAAGGATGATTTTATCAGAGATTTTTAGACTTTGAAAAGAAAGTAAATAAAAATATCGATGATTTTGTTAATTTTGTTTGAAAAAGAAAATTAGAAAAATATAACCTGATTTATTGATTTTCAATTTGAAAAAGGAAAATAAAGAAAAATATAGCTGATTTTGTTAATTTTCATTTGAAGAAAAAAATAAAGAAAAATATAATGAGTTTTTTGTTAATTTTTTATTTGAAACGGAAAAATAAGAAAAATAAAGCTGATTTTGTTAATTTCATTTGAAAAGAAGAAAATGAAAAATATAGCTGATTTTGTTAATTTTTCATTTGAAAAAGAAGAAAATAGAAAATAAAGCCCAGTTTTGTTAATTTTCAGTTGAAAAAATAGTAAAAATATAGCAGATTTTGTTAATTTTTCATTTTAAAAAGAAGAAAAATAAAAAATACAATGATTTTGTTGATTTTTCGAGTTCAAAAAAGAAAATAAAAAAGTAAAATATAGCTGATTTTTGATGATTTTTGTTTTGAAAAAAGAAAAATAAAAGAAAATGTGATTTTATTCAACTTTCATTTGAAAACTATATAATGAAGGAGAAGTGTAGCTGATTTTGTTAAATAATGCATTGGAAAATAAGAAAAATAAACAAAAATGTTAAATGAGTTTTGTATGTATTTTCTTTAGAAAAATATAAGGAAAAATATAGCTGATTCGTATTAATTTTCATTGAAAAAGAAAAATAAAGCAAAATATAGCTGATTTTAATAATTTCATTTGAAAAAAAATAATTTATATGATTTTGGAAACAATTTTCATTTGAAAAAGAAAAATAAAGAAAAATATATTTGATTTTAAAATTTTCATTTGAAAAACTATAATGAAGTTGTGTGGCAAGTTTTATTATTCATTCGAAAATAGAAAAATAAATAAAAATGTTTACAGTTTTGTATTTCTTTTGATAGAAAAATAGAGAAAAATATAGCTAGTTTGTTGATTTTTATTTGAAAAATAAAGAAAATATAGTAATTTTGTAAATTTTCATTGAAAAAGAAAAAATAAAGAAAAATAAGCTGATAGTGTTGTTAAATTTTCATTTGAAAAACTATATAATGAAGGAAAATTGTGGCTGGTTTGTTAAAAATATTCATTCAAAAATAAGAAATAAGAAAATATAGCAGATTTTGTATATTTTCTTTCAAAACAAGGGAAAAATAAGGAAAAATACATAGCTGAGTTTGTTAATTTTCATTTGAAGAAAATAAAGAAAAATTTGAATGATTTTGTGAAGTTTTCATTTGAAAAAGAAGAAAGTAAATAAAAATATCATTGATTTTGTTAATTTTTGTTTGAAAAAAAATTAAGAAAAATATAACTGATTTGAAGTAAATTTTCATTTGAAAAAAGAAGAAAATAAAAATATGGCAAATTTTGTTAATTTCATTTGAAAAAAGAAGAAAATAAGAAAAATATGGCTGATTTTGTTAATTTTTATTTGAAACAGAAAAGAAAATAAAGAAAAATAAAGCTGATTTTTGTTAATTTTCATTTGAAAAAGAAGAAAATAAAGAAAAATAGCTGATTTTGTTAATTTCATTTTGAAAAAGAAAGAAATAAAGAAAAATAAAAACAGTTTTGTTAATTTTCAGTTGAAAAAGAAGAAAATAAATAAAAATATAGCAGATTTTGTTAATTTTCATTTAAAAGAAGAAAATAAAGAGAAATAACAGTTTTTGTTAATTTTTCAGTTCAAGAAAAGAAAATAAAGTAAAATATGACCAGAAAGTTTTGTTAATTTTCATTTGAAAAAGAAAATAAAGAAAAGTATACCTGATTTTGTTAACTTTCATTTGAGAAAACTATATAATGAAGGAAAGTGTAGCTGATTTTGTTAAATATTCATTGGAAAATAAGAAAATAAACGAAAATGTGTCTGATTTTGTATATTTTCTTTAGAAAGAAAAAGAAAATAGAAAAATATAGCTGATTGTGTTAATTTTCATTTGAAAAAAGAAAGAAAAATAAAAGCAAAATATAGCTGATTTTAATAAATTTCATTTGAAAAAAAAAAGTAATTTATATGATTTTGTTAATTTTCATTTTGAAAAAGAAAGAAAATAAAGAAAAATATAGTAACTGATTTTTTAATTTTCATTTGAAAAACTATGTAATGAAGGATTACCGTAGCTGATTTTGTTATTCATTCGAAAATAAGAAAATAAATAAAAATGTTTTTGATTTTGTATATATTTTCTTTAAAAACAGAAGAAAATAGAGAAAAATATGGCTTCAAATTTTGTTAATTTTTTATTTGAAAAAGAAAATAAAAGAAAATATAGCTGATTTTGTAAATTTTCATTTGAAAAAGAAAAAATAAAGAAAAATGAAAGCTGATGTTGTTAATTTTCATTTGAAAAACTATATAATGAAGGAAAGTGTATGGCTGTGAGTTTGTTAAATATTCATTCAAAAATAAGAAAATAAAAAAAAATATTAACAGATTGCTTGTTATATTTTCTTTCAAAACAGAAAGAAAGAAATAAGAAAAATATAGCTGAGTTTGTTAATTTTTATTTGAAAAAGAAGAAAATAAAGAAAAATTTAGATGTTTTTGTAAATTTTCATTTGAAAAAGAAGAAAGTAAATAAAAATATACGTGATTTTGTTAATTTTTGTTTGAAAAAGAAAATTAAGAAAAATATAACTGATTTGGTAAATTTTCATTTGAAAAAGAAGAAAATATAGAAAAATATAGCTGATTTTGTTAATTTTCATTTGAAAAAGAAGAAAATAAAGAAAAATATAGCTGATTTTGTTAATTTTTATTTGAAACAGAAGAAAATAAAGAAAAATAAAGCTGATTTTGTTAATTTTCATTTGAAAAAGAAGAAAATAAAGAAAAATATAGCTGATTTTGTTAATTTTCATTTGAAAAAGAAGAAAATAAAGAAAAATAAAGCTGATTTTGTTAATTTTCAGTTGAAAAAGAAGAAAATAAATAAAAATATAGCAGATTTTGTTAATTTTCATTTTAAAAGAAGAAAATAAAGAGAAATATAGCTGATTTTGTTAATTTTCAGTTCAAAAAGAAGAAAATAAAGTAAAATATAGCTGATTTTGTTAATTTTCATTTGAAAAAGAAAATAAAGAAAAGTATACCTGATTTTGTTAACTTTCATTTGAAAAACTATATAATGAAGGAAAGTGTAGCTGATTTTGTTAAATATTCATTGGAAAATAAGAAAATAAACGAAAATGTGTCTGATTTTGTATATTTTCTTTCGAAAGAAAAGAAAATAGAGAAAAATATAGCTGATTGTGTTAATTTTCATTTGAAAAAGAAGAAAATAAAGCAAAATATAGCTGATTTTAATAATTTTCATTTGAAAAAAAAAGTAATTTATATGATTTTGTTAATTTTCATTTGAAAAAGAAGAAAATAAAGAAAAATATAGCTGATTTTTTAAATTTTCATTTGAAAAACTATATAATGAAGGATTGTGTAGCTGATTTTGTTATTCATTCGAAAATAAGAAAATAAATAAAAATGTTTTTGATTTTGTATATTTTCTTTCGAAACAGAAGAAAATAGAGAAAAATATAGCTGAGTTTGTTAATTTTTATTTGAAAAAGAAAATA
Organism: Ascarosepion bandense; assembly: GCA_037127315.1. Taxonomy (NCBI): domain Eukaryota; kingdom Metazoa; phylum Mollusca; class Cephalopoda; order Sepiida; family Sepiidae; genus Ascarosepion; species Ascarosepion bandense. Next base: position 117,923 of record JBBBDQ010002330.1, read on the forward strand.
AATCAAAATATAGCTGATTTTGTAAATTTTCATTTGAAAAAGAAAAAAATAAAGAAAAATAAAGCTGATTTTGTTAATTTTCATTTGAAAAGAAGAAAATAAAGAAAAATATAGCTGATTTTGTTAATTTTCATTTGAAAAACTATATAATGAAGGAAAGTGTAGCTGAGTTTGTTAAATATTCATTCAAAAATAAGAAAATAAAGAAAAATATAGCAGATTTTGTATATTTTCTTTCAAAACAGAAGAAAATAGAGAAAAATATAGCTGAGTTTGTTAATTTTTATTTGAAAAAGAAGAAAATAAAGAAAAATTTAGATGATTTTGTAAATTTTCATTTGAAAATAAGAAAATAAAGAAAAATATACGTGATTTTGTTAATTTTTGTTTGAAAAAGAAAATTAAGAAAAATATAACTGATTTGGTAAATTTTCATTTGAAAAAGAAGAAAATAAAGAAAAATATAGCTGATTTTGTTAATTTTCATTTGAAAAAGAAGAAAATAAAGAAAAATATAGCTGACTTTGATAATTTTCATTTGAAAAAGAAGAAAATAATGAAAAATAAAGCTGATTTTGTTAATTTTCAGTTGAAAAAGAAGAAAATAAATAAAAATATAGCAGATTTTGTTAATTTTCATTTGAAAACCTATATAACGAAAGAAAGTGTAGCTGATTTTCTTAAATATTCATTTGAAAATAAGAAAATAAACAAAAATGTATCTGATTTTGTATATTTTCTTTCGAAACAAAAGAAAATAGAGAAAAATATAGCTGATTGTGTTAATTTTCATTTGAAAAAGAAAATAAAGCAAAATATAGCTGATTTTGTAAATTTTCATTTGAAAAAGAAGAAAATGAAGAAAAATAAAGCTGATTTTGTTAATTTTCATTTGAAAAGAAGAAAATAAAGAAAAATATAGCTGATTTTGTTACTTTCCATTTGAAAAACTATATAATGAAGGAAAGTGTAGCTGATTTTGTTAAATATTCATTCAAAAATAAGAAAATAAAGAAAAATATAGCTGATTTTGTATATTTTCTTTCAAAACAGAAGAAAATAGAGAAAAATATAGCTGAGTTTGTTAATTTTTATTTGAAAAAGAAGAAAATAAAGAAAAATTTAGATGATTTTGTTAATTTTCATTTGAAAAAGAAGAAAGTAAATAAAAATATACGTGATTTTGTTAATTTTTGTTTGAAAAAGAAAATTAAGAAAAATATAGCTGATTTTGTAAATTTTCATTTAAAAAAAGAAGAAAATAAAGAAAAATATAGCTGATTTTGTTAATTTTCATTTGAAAACCTATATAACGAAAGAAAGTGTAGCTGATTTTCTTAAATATTCATTTGAAAATAAGAAAATAAACAAAAATGTATCTGATTTTGTATATTTTCTTTCGAAACAAAAGAAAATAGAGAAAAATATAGCTGATTGTGTTAATTTTCATTTGAAAAAGAAGAAAATAAAGCAAAATATAGCTGATTTTAATAATTTTCATTTGAAAAAAAAAAGTAATTTATATGATTTTGTTAATTTTCATTTGAAAAAGAAGAAAATAAAGAAAAATATAGCTGATTTTTTAAATTTTCATTTGAAAAACTATATAATGAAGGATTGTGTAGCTGATTTTGTTATTCATTCGAAAATAAGAAAATAAATAAAAATGTTTTTGATTTGATTTTCATTTGAAAAAAGAAGAAAATAAGAAAATATAACGATTTTGTTAATTTTTATTTGAAACAGAAAAATAAGAAAAAATAAAAACTGGTATGTTATTCATTTTCTTGAAAAAAGAAGAAAATGAAAAATATAATTGAATTTTTAAATTTTCATTAAAAAAAAGAAAATAAAGAAAAAATGGATGATTTTATTAATTTCATTTGAAGAAGAAAATAAAGAAAAATATAATGATTTTAAATTTTCATTTGAAAATCTATATAATGAAGTATTGTGGAGCTGATTTTGCTTTGAAATATTCATTCGAAAATAAGAAAATATATAAAAATGTTTTGAGCTGTATATTTCTTTCGAAACAGAAAATAAAGAAAAATTTAGCTGAGTTTGTTAATTTTATTTGAAAAGTAAAAATAAAACAAAATATAGCTGATTTTGTAAATTTTTCATTTGAAAAAGAATAAAATAAAGAAAAATAAAGCTGATTTTGTTAATTTTCATTGAAAAACTATATAATGAAGGAAAGTGTAGCTAGTTTATTTAAATATTCATTCCAAATATAAGAAAATAAAAGAAAATATAGCTGATTTTTGTACTATTTTCTTACAAAACAGAAGAAAATAGAAAAAAATATAGCTGATATATACATGATTTTATTTAATTTTTGTTTGAAAAAAGAAAATTAAAAATATATAACTGATTTTGTAAATTTTCATTGAAAAAAAGGAAAAAAATAGAAAAAATTCAGATGATTTTGTTAATTTCATATGAAAAAGAAAATAAAAAATGAAGAAGATGATTTGTTAATTTTCATTTGAAAACGAAGAAAATAAAGAAAAATTTAGATGATTTGATTAATTTTTCATTTGCAAAAGAAAAATAAAGAAAAATAAAGTTGATTTTATTAATTTTCATTTGGAAAAAGAAGAAAATAAAGAAAAACTTATTTTGATTTTGTTAATTGTCATTTGAAAAAGTAGAAAATAAAAAAGAAAATAAAGCTGATTTTTTTGAATTTTCACTTGAAAAAAAAAGGAGAAAATAGAAATTTGTCTGTGATTTTTACAGATTTTCATTTAAAAGAAGAAAATAAAGAGAAATATAGGATTTTGTCAATTTTCATTTCAAAAAGAAGAAAATAAAGAGGAAAATTTAGCTGATTTTGTTAATTTTATTTGAAAACTATATAATGATGGAGCTGATCTTTTTAAAAATTTTCATTCGAAAGTAAGAAAATAAAGAATTATATCAAGTGATTTTACCTTTATGTTTTCATTTAATTTTCATATGAAAGAAGAAAATAAAAGAAAATTTAGATGATTTGATTCAATTTTCATTTGAAAAGAGAAAATAGAAAAATAGCTGATTTTGTTAATTTTCATTTGAAAACTCATATAATGAAGGAAAGTGTAACCAATTTTGTTAAATATTAATTTCGAAAATAAGAGGTAAATAAATAAAAGAATAATACAACCGATTTTTGTATATTTTTTTGAAATAAGAAAATAGAGAAAAATAAGGCTAATTTTGTTAATTTCCATTTGAAAAGAAAGAAATACAGCAAAATATAGCTGATTTTGTTAATTTTCTTTTGAAAAGAAGAGAAAATAAACAAAAATAAACTGATTTTATTAATTTTCATTTGCAAAGAGAAGAAAAGAAAACGTAAAATATAGTTCATGTTAATTTTCATATAAAAAAAAGAAAATAAAGAAAGGTACAGATGATTTTGTTAATTTTCATTAAAACGCGTTGTCTTAATTTTACATTCGAAAATAGCTGATTGTCTTAATTTACATTCGAATAAAAGGAAAATAAAGAAAAATGTAGATGATTTGGTTAATTTTCTTTTGAAAAAGAAGAAAATAAAAAAAAATATAGCTGATTTTGTTAATTTTCATTTGAAAAACTATATAATGAAGGAAAGTGTAGCTGATTTTGTTAAATATTCATTCGAAAATAAGAAAATAAATAAAAATATAAATGATTTTGTACATTTTCTATTGAAACAGAAGAAAATAGAGAAAAATATAGCTGATTTTGTTAATTTTCATTTGAAAAAAGAAGAAAATAAAGAAAAACTTATTCGATTTTGTTAATTGTCATTTGAAAAAGTAGAAAATAAAGAAAAATAAAGCTGATTTTGTGAATTTTCACTTGAAAAAGGAGAAAATAAATTTAAATATAGCTGATTTTGTTAATTTTCATTTTAAAAGAAGAAAATAAAGAAAAATATAGAGGATTTTGTCAATTTTTATTTCAAAAAGAAGAAAATAAAGGAAAATTTAGCTGATTTTGTTAATTTTCATTTGAAAAACTATATAATGAAGGAAAGTGGAGCTGATCTTTTTAAATTTTCATTCGAAAGTAAGAAAATAAAGAATTATATCAGTGATTTTGTATGTTTTGTTAATTTTCATATGAAAAAGAAGAAAATAAAGAAAAATTTAGATGATTTGGTTAATTTTCATTTGAAAAAGAAGAAAATAAAGAAAAATATAGCTGATTTTGTTAATTTTCATTTGAAAAACTCATATAATGAAGGAAAGTGTAGCAGATTTTGTTAAATATTCATTCGAAAATAAGAAATTAAATAAATAAAGAATAATACAACAGATTTTGTATATTTTTTTTTGAAACATAAGAAAATAGAGAAAAATAAGGCTAATTTTGTTAATTTCCATTTGAAAAAGAAGAAAATACAGCAAAATATAGCTGATTTTGTTAATTTTCTTTTGAAAAAGAAGAAAATAAACAAAAATAAAGCTGATTTTATTAATTTTCATTTGCAAAAGAAGAAAAGAAAGCAAAATATAGTTCATCTTGTTAATTTTCATATAAAAAAAAAGAAAATAAAGAAAATTTTAGATGATTTTGTTAATTTTCATTAAAAAAAAAGCTGATTGTCTTAATTTACATTCGAAAATAGCTGATTGTCTTAATTTACATTCGAAAAAAAGGAAAATAAAGAAAAATGTAGATGATTTGGTTAATTTTCTTTTGAAAAAGAAGAAAATAAAAAAAAATATAGCTGATTTTGTTAATTTTCATTTGAAAAACTATATAATGAAGGAAAGTGTAGCTGATTTTGTTAAATATTCATTCGAAAATAAGAAAATAAATAAAAATATATATGATTTTGTACATTTTTTATTGAAACAGAAGAAAATAGAGAAAAATATAGCTGATTTTGTTAATTTTCATTTGAAAAAAGAAGAAAATAAAGAAAAACTTATTCGATTTTGTTAATTGTCATTTGAAAAAGTAGAAAATAAAGAAAAATATAGCAGATTTTGTTAATTTTCATTTTAAAAGAAGAAAATAAAGAGAAATATAGCTGATTTTGTTAATTTTCAGTTCAAAAAGAAGAAAATAAAGTAAAATATAGCTGATTTTGTTAATTTTCATTTGAAAAAGAAAATAAAGAAAAGTATACCTGATTTTGTTAACTTTCATTTGAAAAACTATATAATGAAGGAAAGTGTAGCTGATTTTGTTAAATATTCATTGGAAAATAAGAAAATAAACGAAAATGTGTCTGATTTTGTATATTTTCTTTCGAAAGAAAAAGAAAATAGAGAAAAATATAGCTGATTGTGTTAATTTTCATTTGAAAAAGAAGAAAATAAAGCAAAATATAGCTGATTTTAATAATTTTCATTTGAAAAAAAAAAGTAATTTATATGATTTTGTTAATTTTCATTTGAAAAAGAAGAAAATAAAGAAAAATATAGCTGATTTTTTAAATTTTCATTTGAAAAGCTATATAATGAAGGATTGTGTAGCTGATTTTGTTATTCATTCGAAAATAAGAAAATAAATAAAAATGTTTTTGATTTTGTATATTTTCTTTCGAAACAGAAGAAAATAGAGAAAAATATAGCTGAGTTTGTTAATTTTTATTTGAAAAAGAAAATAAAACAAAATATAGCTGATTTTGTAAATTTTCATTTGAAAAAGAAAAAAATAAAGAAAAATAAAGCTGATGTTGTTAATTTTCATTTGAAAAACTATATAATGAAGGAAAGTGTAGCTGAGTTTGTTAAATATTCATTCAAAAATAAGAAAATAAAGAAAAATATAGCAGATTTTGTATATTTTCTTTCAAAACAGAAGAAAATAGAGAAAAATATAGCTGAGTTTGTTAATTTTTATTTGAAAAAGAAGAAAATAAAGAAAAATTTAGATGATTTTGTAAATTTTCATTTGAAAAAGAAGAAAGTAAATAAAAATATACGTGATTTTGTTAATTTTTGTTTGAAAAAGAAAATTAAGAAAAATATAACTGATTTGGTAAATTTTCATTTGAAAAAGAAGAAAATATAGAAAAATATAGCTGATTTTGTTAATTTTCATTTGAAAAAGAAGAAAATAAAGAAAAATATAGCTGATTTTGTTAATTTTTATTTGAAACAGAAGAAAATAAAGAAAAATAAAGCTGATTTTGTTAATTTTCATTTGAAAAAGAAGAAAATAAAGAAAAATATAGCTGATTTTGTTAATTTTTGTTTGAAAAAGAAAATTAAGAAAAATATAACTGATTTGGTAAATTTTCATTTGAAAAAGAAGAAAATAAAGAAAAATATAGCTGATTTTGTTAATTTTCATTTGAAAAAGAAAATAAAACAAAATATAGCTGATTTTGTAAATTTTCATTTGAAAAAGAAAAAAATAAAGAAAAATAAAGCTGATTTTGTTAATTTTCATTTGAAAAACTATATAATGAAGGAAAGTGTAGCTGAGTTTGTTAAATATTCATTCAAAAATAAGAAAATAAAGAAAAATATAGCAGATTTTGTATATTTTCTTTCAAAACAGAAGAAAATAGAGAAAAATATAGCTGAGTTTGTTAATTTTTATTTGAAAAAGAAGAAAATAAAGAAAAATTTAGATGATTTTGTAAATTTTCATTTGAAAAAGAAGAAAGTAAATAAAAATATACGTGATTTTGTTAATTTTTGTTTGAAAAAGAAAATTAAGAAAAATATAACTGATTTGGTAAATTTTCATTTAAAAAAGAAGAAAATAAAGAAAAATATAGCTGATTTTGTTAATTTTCATTTGAAAAAGAAGAAAATAAAGAAAAATATAGCTGATTTTGTTAATTTTTATTTGAAACAGAAGAAAATAAAGAAAAATAAAGCTGATTTTGTTAATTTTCAGTTGAAAAAGAAGAAAATAAATAAAAATATAGCAGATTTTGTTAATTTTCATTTGAAAACCTATATAACGAAAGAAAGAGTAGCTGATTTTCTTAAATATTCATTTGAAAATAAGAAAATAAACAAAAATGTATCTGATTTTTGTATATTTTCTTTCGAAACAAAAGAAAATAGAGAAAAATATAGCTGATTGTGTTAATTTTCATTTGAAAAAGAAAATAAAGCAAAATATAGCTGATTTTGTAAATTTTCATTTGAAAAAGAAGAAAATAAAGAAAAATAAAGCTGATTTTGTTAATTTTCATTTGAAAAGAAGAAAATAAAGAAAAATATAGCTGATTTTGTTACTTTCCATTTGAAAAACTATATAATGAAGGAAAGTGTAGCTGATTTTGTTAAATATTCATTCAAAAATAAGAAAATAAAGAAAAATATAGCTGATTTTGTATATTTTCTTTCAAAACAGAAGAAAATAGAGAAAAATATAGCTGAGTTTGTTAATTTTTATTTGAAAAAGAAGAAAATAAAGAAAAATTTAGATGATTTTGTAAATTTTCATTTGAAAAAGAAGAAAGTAAATAAAAATATACGTGATTTTGTTAATTTTTGTTTGAAAAAGAAAATTAAGAAAAATATAGCTGATTTTGTAAATTTTCATTTAAAAAAAGAAGAAAATAAAGAAAAATATAGCTGATTTTGTTAATTTTCATTTGAAAACCTATATAACGAAAGAAAGTGTAGCTGATTTTCTTAAATATTCATTTGAAAATAAGAAAATAAACAAAAATGTATCTGATTTTGTATATTTTCTTTCGAAACAAAAGAAAATAGAGAAAAATATAGCTGATTGTGTTAATTTTCATTTGAAAAAGAAGAAAATACAGAAAAATATAGCTGATTTTAGTAATTTTCATTTTGCAAAAGAAGAAAAGAAAGCAAAATATAGTTCATCTTGTTAATTTTCATATAAAAAAAAAGAAAATAAAGAAAATTTTAGATGATTTTGTTAATTTTCATTAAAAAAAAGCTGATTGTCTTAATTTACATTCGAAAATAGCTGATTGTCTTAATTTACATTCGAAAAAAAGGAAAATAAAGAAAAATGTAGATGATTTGGTTAATTTTCTTTTGAAAAAGAAGAAAATAAAAAAAAATATAGCTGATTTTGTTAATTTTCATTTGAAAAACCAAATAATGAAGGAAAGTGTAGCTGATTTTGTTAAATATTCATTCGAAAATAAGAAAATAAATAAAAATATAAATGATTTTGTACATTTTCTATTGAAACAGAAGAAAATAGAGAAAAATATAGCTTATTTTGTTAATTTTCATTTGAAAAAAGAAGAAAATAAAGAAAAACTTATTCGATTTTGTTAATTGTCATTTGAAAAAGTAGAAAATAAAGAAAAATAAAGCTGATTTTGTGAATTTTCACTTGAAAAAGGAGAAAATAAATTTAAATATAGCTGATTTTGTTAATTTTCATTTTAAAAGAAGAAAATAAAGAAAAATATAGTGGATTTTGTCAATTTTCTTTTCAAAAAGAAGAAAATAAAGGAAAATTTAGCTGATTTTGTTAATTTTCATTTGAAAAACTATATAATGAAGGAAAGTGGAGCTGATCTTTTTAAATTTTCATTCGAAAGTAAGAAAATAAAGAATTATATCAGTGATTTTGTATGTTTTGTTAATTTTCATATGAAAAAGAAGAAAATAAAGAAAAATTTAGATGATTTGGTTAATTTTCATTTGAAAAAGAAGAAAATAAAGAAAAATATAGCTGATTTTGTTAATTTTCATTTGAAAAACTCATATAATGAAGGAAAGTGTAGCAGATTTTGTTAAATATTCATTCGAAAATAAGAAATTAAATAAATAAAGAATAATACAACAGATTTTGTATATTTTTTTTTGAAACATAAGAAAATAGAGAAAAATAAGGCTAATTTTGTTAATTTCCATTTGAAAAAGAAGAAAATACAGCAAAATATAGCTGATTTTGTTAATTTTCTTTTGAAAAAGAAGAAAATAAACAAAAATAAAGCTGATTTTATTAATTTTCATTTGCAAAAGAAGAAAAGAAAGCAAAATATAGTTCATCTTGTTAATTTTCATGTAAAAAAAAAGAAAATAAAGAAAATTTTAGATGATTTTGTTAATTTTCATTAAAAAAAAGCTGATTGTCTTAATTTACATTCGAAAATAGCTGATTGTCTTAATTTACATTCGAAAAAAAGGAAAATAAAGAAAAATGTAGAAGATTTGGTTAATTTTCTTTTGAAAAAAAAGAAAATAAAAAAAAATATAGCTGATTTTGTTAATTTTCATTTGAAAAACTATATAATGAAGGAAAGTGTAGCTGATTTTGTTAAATATTCATTCGAAAATAAGAAAATAAATAAAAATATAAATGATTTTGTACATTTTCTATTGAAACAGAAGAAAATAGAGAAAAATATAGCTGATTTTGTTAATTTTCATTTGAAAAAAGAAGAAAATAAAGAAAAACTTATTCGATTTTGTTAATTGTCATTTGAAAAAGTAGAAAATAAAGAAAAATAAAGCTGATTTTGTGAATTTTCACTTGAAAAAGGAGAAAATAAATTTAAATATAGCTGATTTTGTTAATTTTCATTTTAAAAGAAGAAAATAAAGGAAAATTTAGCTGATTTTGTTAATTTTCATTTGAAAAACTATATAATGAAGGAAAGTGGAGCTGATCTTTTTAAATTTTCATTCGAAAGTAAGAAAATAAAGAATTATATCAGTGATTTTGTATGTTTTGTTAATTTTCATATGAAAAATAAGAAAATAAAGAAAAATTTAGATGATTTGGTTAATTTTCATTTGAAAAAGAAGAAAATAAAGAAAAATATAGATGATTTTGTTAATTTTCATTTGAAAAACTCATATAATGAAGGAAAGTGTAGCAGATTTTGTTAAATATTCATTCGAAAATAAGAAATTAAATAAATAAAGAATAATACAACAGATTTTGTATATTTTTTTGAAACATAAGAAAATAGAGAAAAATAAGGCTAATTTTGTTAATTTCCATTTGAAAAAGAAGAAAATACAGCAAAATATAGCTGATTTTGTTAATTTTCTTTTTGAAAAAGAAGAAAATAAACAAAAATAAAGCTGATTTTATTAATTTTCATTTGCAAAAGAAGAAAAGAAAGCAAAATATAGTTCATCTTGTTAATTTTCATGCAAAAAAAAAGAAAATAAAGAAAATTTTAGATGATTTTGTTAGTTTTCATTAAAAAAAAGCTGATTGTCTTAATTTACATTCGAAAATAGCTGATTGTCTTAATTTACATTCGAAAAAAAGGAAAATAAAGAAAAATGTAGATGATTTGGTTAATTTTCTTTTGAAAAAGAAGAAAATAAAAAAAATATAGCTGATTTTGTTAATTTTCATTTGAAAAACTATATAATGAAGGAAAGTGTAGCTGATTTTGTTAAATATTCATTCGAAAATAAGAAAATAAATAAAAATATAAATGATTTTGTACATTTTCTATTGAAACAGAAGAAAATAGAGAAAAATATAGCTGATTTTGTTAATTTTCATTTGAAAAAAGAAGAAAATAAAGAAAAACTTATTCGATTTTGTTAATTGTCATTTGAAAAAGTAGAAAATAAAGAAAAATAAAGCTGATTTTGTGAATTTTCACTTGAAAAAGGAGAAAATAAATTTAAATATAGCTGATTTTGTTAATTTTCATTTTAAAAGAAGAAAATAAAGGAAAATTTAGCTGATTTTGTTAATTTTCATTTGAAAAACTATATAATGAAGGAAAGTGGAGCTGATCTTTTTAAATTTTCATTCGAAAGTAAGAAAATAAAGAATTATATCAGTGATTTTGTATGTTTTGTTAATTTTCATATGAAAAAGAAGAAAATAAAGAAAAATTTAGATGATTTGGTTAATTTTCATTTGAAAAAGAAGAAAATAAAGAAAAATATAGCTGATTTTGTTAATTTTCATTTGAAAAACTCATATAATGAAGGAAAGTGTAGCAGATTTTGTTAAATATTCATTCGAAAATAAGAAATTAAATAAATAAAGAATAATACAACAGATTTTGTATATTTTTTTTTGAAACATAAGAAAATAGAGAAAAATAAGGCTAATTTTGTTAATTTCCATTTGAAAAAGAAGAAAATACAGCAAAATATAGCTGATTTTGTTAATTTTCTTTTTGAAAAAGAAGAAAATAAACAAAAATAAAGCTGATTTTATTAATTTTCATTTGCAAAAGAAGAAAAGAAAGCAAAATATAGTTCATCTTGTTAATTTTCATATAAAAAAAAAGAAAATAAAGAAAATTTTAGATGATTTTGTTAATTTTCATTAAAAAAAAAGCTGATTGTCTTAATTTACATTCGAAAATAGCTGATTGTCTTAATTTACATTCGAAAAAAAGGAAAATAAAGAAAAATGTAGATGATTTGGTTAATTTTCTTTTGAAAAAGAAGAAAATAAAAAAAAATATAGCTGATTTTGTTAATTTTCATTTGAAAAACTATATAATGAAGGAAAGTGTAGCTGATTTTGTTAAATATTCATTCGAAAATAAGAAAATAAATAAAAATATAAATGATTTTGTACATTTTTTATTGAAACAGAAGAAAATAGAGAAAAATATAGCTGATTTTGTTAATTTTCATTTGAAAAAAGAAGAAAATAAAGAAAAACTTATTCGATTTTGTTAATTGTCATTTGAAAAAGTAGAAAATAAAGAAAAATAAAGCTGATTTTGTGAATTTTCACTTGAAAAAGGAGAAAATAAATTTAAATATAGCTGATTTTGTTAATTTTCATTTTAAAAGAAGAAAATAAAGGAAAATTTAGCTGATTTTGTTAATTTTCATTTGAAAAACTATATAATGAAGGAAAGTGGAGCTGATCTTTTTAAATTTTCATTCGAAAGTAAGAAAATAAAGAATTATATCAGTGATTTTGTATGTTTTGTTAATTTTCATATGAAAAAGAAGAAAATAAAGAAAAATTTAGATGATTTGGTTAATTTTCATTTGAAAAAGAAGAAAATAAAGAAAAATATAGCTGATTTTGTTAATTTTCATTTGAAAAACTCATATAATGAAGGAAAGTGTAGCAGATTTTGTTAAATATTCATTCGAAAATAAGAAATTAAATAAAGAATAATACAACAGATTTTGTATATTTTTTTTGAAACATAAGAAAATAGAGAAAAATAAGGCTAATTTTGTTAATTTCCATTTGAAAAAGAAGAAAATACAGCAAAATATAGCTGATTTTGTTAATTTTCTTTTTGAAAAAGAAGAAAATAAACAAAAATAAAGCTGATTTTATTAATTTTCATTTGCAAAAGAAGAAAAGAAAGCAAAATATAGTTCGTCTTGTTAATTTTCATATAAAAAAAAAGAAAATAAAGAAAATTTTAGATGATTTTGTTAATTTTCATTAAAAAAAAAAGCTGATTGTCTTAATTTACATTCGAAAATAGCTGATTGTCTTAATTTACATTCGAAAAAAAGGAAAATAAAGAAAAATGTAGATGATTTGGTTAATTTTCTTTTGAAAAAGAAGAAAATAAAAAAAAATATAGCTGATTTTGTTAATTTTCATTTGAAAAACTATATAATGAAGGAAAGTGTAGCTGATTTTGTTAAATATTCATTCGAAAATAAGAAAATAAATAAAAATATAAATGATTTTGTACATTTTTTATTGAAACAGAAGAAAATAGAGAAAAATATAGCTGATTTTGTTAATTTTCATTTGAAAAAAGAAGAAAATAAAGAAAAACTTATTCGATTTTGTTAATTGTCATTTGAAAAAGTAGAAAATAAAGAAAAATATAGCAGATTTTGTTAATTTTCATTTTAAAAGAAGAAAATAAAGAAAAATATAGCTGATTTTGTTAATTTTCAGTTCAAAAAGAAGAAAATAAAGTAAAATATAGCTGATTTTGTTAATTTTCATTTGAAAAAGAAAATAAAGAAAAGTATACCTGATTTTGTTAACTTTCATTTGAAAAACTATATAATGAAGGAAAGTGTAGCTGATTTTGTTAAATATTCATTGGAAAATAAGAAAATAAACGAAAATGTGTCTGATTTTGTATATTTTCTTTCGAAACAAAAGAAAATAGAGAAAAATATAGCTGATTGTGTTAATTTTCATTTGAAAAAGAAAAAAATAAAGCAAAATATAGCTGATTTTAATAATTTTCATTTGAAAAAAAAAAGTAATTTATATGATTTTGTTAATTTTCATTTGAAAAAGAAGAAAATAAAGAAAAATATAGCTGATTTTTTAAATTTTCATTTGAAAAACTATATAATGAAGGATTGTGTAGCTGATTTTGTTATTCATTCGAAAATAAGAAAATAAATAAAAATGTTTTTGATTTTGTATATTTTTTTTCGAAACAGAAGAAAATAGAGAAAAATATAGCTGAGTTTGTTAATTTTTATTTGAAAAAGAAAATAAAACAAAATATAGCTGATTTTGTAAATTTTCATTTGAAAAAGAAAAAAATAAAGGAAAAATAAAGCTGATTTTGTTAATTTTCATTTGAAAAACTATATAATGAAGGAAAGTGTAGCTGAGTTTGTTAAATATTCATTCAAAAATAAGAAAATAAAGAAAAATATAGCAGATTTTGTATATTTTCTTTCAAAACAGAAGAAAATAGAGAAAAATATAGCTGAGTTTGTTAATTTTTATTTGAAAAAGAAGAAAATAAAGAAAAATTTAGATGATTTTGTAAATTTTCATTTGAAAAAGAAGAAAGTAAATAAAAATATACGTGATTTTGTTAATTTTTGTTTGAAAAAGAAAATTAAGAAAAATATAACTGATTTGGTAAATTTTCATTTAAAAAAGAAGAAAATAAAGAAAAATATAGCTGATTTTGTTAATTTTCATTTGAAAAAGAAGAAAATAAAGAAAAATATAGCTGATTTTGTTAATTTTTATTTGAAACAGAAGAAAATAAAGAAAAATAAAGCTGATTTTGTTAATTTTCAGTTGAAAAAGAAGAAAATAAATAAAAATATAGCAGATTTTGTTAATTTTCATTTGAAAACCTATATAACGAAAGAAAGAGTAGCTGATTTTCTTAAATATTCATTTGAAAATAAGAAAATAAACAAAAATGTATCTGATTTTGTATATTTTCTTTCGAAACAAAAGAAAATAGAGAAAAATATAGCTGATTGTGTTAATTTTCATTTGAAAAAGAAAATAAAGCAAAATATAGCTGATTTTGTAAATTTTCATTTGAAAAAGAAGAAAATGAAGAAAAATAAAGCTGATTTTGTTAATTTTCATTTGAAAAGAAGAAAATAAAGAAAAATATAGCTGATTTTGTTACTTTCCATTTGAAAAACTATATAATGAAGGAAAGTGTAGCTGAGTTTGTTAAATATTCATTCAAAAATTAGAAAATAAAGAAAAATATAGCTGATTTTGTATATTTTCTTTCAAAACAGAAGAAAATAGAGAAAAATATAGCTGAGTTTGTTAATTTTTATTTGAAAAAGAAGAAAATAAAGAAAAATTTAGATGATTTTGTAAATTTTCATTTGAAAAAGAAGAAAGTAAATAAAAATATACGTGATTTTGTTAATTTTTGTTTGAAAAAGAAAATTAAGAAAAATATAGCTGATTTTGTAAATTTTCATTTAAAAAAAGAAGAAAATAAAGAAAAATATAGCTGATTTTGTTAATTTTCATTTGAAAACCTATATAACGAAAGAAAGTGTAGCTGATTTTCTTAAATATTCATTTGAAAATAAGAAAATAAACAAAAATGTATCTGATTTTGTATATTTTCTTTCGAAACAAAAGAAAATAGAGAAAAATATAGCTGATTGAAGAAGAAAAGAAAGCAAAATATAGTTCATCTTGTTAATTTTCATATAAAAAAAAAGAAAATAAAGAAAATTTTAGATGATTTTGTTAATTTTCATTAAAAAAAAGCTGATTGTCTTAATTTACATTCGAAAATAGCTGATTGTCTTAATTTACATTCGAAAAAAAGGAAAATAAAGAAAAATGTAGATGATTTGGTTAATTTTCTTTTGAAAAAGAAGAAAATAAAAAAAAATATAGCTGATTTTGTTAATTTTCATTTGAAAAACCAAATAATGAAGGAAAGTGTAGCTGATTTTGTTAAATATTCATTCGAAAATAAGAAAATAAATAAAAATATAAATGATTTTGTACATTTTCTATTGAAACAGAAGAAAATAGAGAAAAATATAGCTTATTTTGTTAATTTTCATTTGAAAAAAGAAGAAAATAAAGAAAAACTTATTCGATTTTGTTAATTGTCATTTGAAAAAGTAGAAAATAATGAAAAACTTATTCGATTTTGTGAATTTTCACTTGAAAAAGGAGAAAATAAATTTAAATATAGCTGATTTTGTTAATTTTCATTTTAAAAGAAGAAAATAAAGAAAAATATAGAGGATTTTGTCAATTTTCATTTCAAAAAGAAGAAAATAAAGGAAAATTTAGCTGATTTTGTTAATTTTCATTTGAAAAACTATATAATGAAGGAAAGTGGAGCTGATCTTTTTAAATTTTCATTCGAAAGTAAGAAAATAAAGAATTATATCAGTGATTTTGTATGTTTTGTTAATTTTCATATGAAAAAGAAGAAAATAAAGAAAAATTTAGATGATTTGGTTAATTTTCATTTGAAAAAGAAGAAAATACAGCAAAATATAGCTGATTTTGTTAATTTTCTTTTGAAAAAGAAGAAAATAAACAAAAATAAAGCTGATTTTATTAATTTTCATTTGCAAAAGAAGAAAAGAAAGCAAAATATAGTTCATCTTGTTAATTTTCATATAAAAAAAAAGAAAATAAAGAAAATTTTAGATGATTTTGTTAATTTTCATTAAAAAAAAAGCTGATTGTCTTAATTTACATTCGAAAATAGCTGATTGTCTTAATTTACATTCGAAAAAAAGGAAAATAAAGAAAAATGTAGATGATTTGGTTAATTTTCTTTTGAAAAAGAAGAAAATAAAAAAAAAAAGCTGATTTTGTTAATTTTCATTTGAAAAACTATATAATGAAGGAAAGTGTAGCTGATTTTGTTAAATATTCATTCGAAAATAAGAAAATAAATAAAAATATAAATGATTTTGTACATTTTTTATTGAAACAGAAGAAAATAGAGAAAAATATAGCTGATTTTGTTAATTTTCATTTGAAAAAAGAAGAAAATAAAGAAAAACTTATTCGATTTTGTTAATTGTCATTTGAAAAAGTAGAAAATAAAGAAAAATATAGCAGATTTTGTTAATTTTCATTTTAAAAGAAGAAAATAAAGAGAAATATAGCTGATTTTGTTAATTTTCAGTTCAAAAAGAAGAAAATAAAGTAAAATATAGCTGATTTTGTTAATTTTCATTTGAAAAAGAAAATAAAGAAAAGTATACCTGATTTTGTTAACTTTCATTTGAAAAACTATATAATGAAGGAAAGTGTAGCTGATTTTGTTAAATATTCATTGGAAAATAAGAAAATAAACGAAAATATGTCTGATTTTGTATATTTTCTTTCGAAACAAAAGAAAATAGAGAAAAATATAGCTGATTGTGTTAATTTTCATTTGAAAAAGAAAAAAATAAAGCAAAATATAGCTGATTTTAATAATTTTCATTTGAAAAAAAAAAGTAATTTATATGATTTTGTTAATTTTCATTTGAAAAAGAAGAAAATAAAGAAAAATATAGCTGATTTTTTAAATTTTCATTTGAAAAACTATATAATGAAGGATTGTGTAGCTGATTTTGTTATTCATTCGAAAATAAGAAAATAAATAAAAATGTTTTTGATTTTGTATATTTTCTTTCGAAACAGAAGAAAATAGAGAAAAATATAGCTGAGTTTGTTAATTTTTATTTGAAAAAGAAAATAAAACAAAATATAGCTGATTTTGTAAATTTTCATTTGAAAAAGAAAAAAATAAAGAAAAATAAAGCTGATTTTGTTAATTTTCATTTGAAAAACTATATAATGAAGGAAAGTGTAGCTGAGTTTGTTAAATATTCATTCAAAAATAAGAAAATAAAGAAAAATATAGCAGATTTTGTATATTTTCTTTCAAAACAGAAGAAAATAGAGAAAAATATAGCTGAGTTTGTTAATTTTTATTTGAAAAAGAAGAAAATAAAGAAAAATTTAGATGATTTTGTAAATTTTCATTTGAAAAAGAAGAAAGTAAATAAAAATATACGTGATTTTGTTAATTTTTGTTTGAAAAAGAAAATTAAGAAAAATATAACTGATTTGGTAAATTTTCATTTAAAAAGAAGAAAATAAAGAAAAATATAGCTGATTTTGTTAATTTTCATTTGAAAAAGAAGAAAATAAAGAAAAATATAGCTGATTTTGTTAATTTTTATTTGAAACAGAAGAAAATAAAGAAAAATAAAGCTGATTTTGTTAATTTTCAGTTGAAAAAGAAGAAAATAAATAAAAATATAGCAGATTTTGTTAATTTTCATTTGAAAACCTATATAACGAAAGAAAGAGTAGCTGATTTTCTTAAATATTCATTTGAAAATAAGAAAATAAACAAAAATGTATCTGATTTTGTATATTTTCTTTCGAAACAAAAGAAAATAGAGAAAAATATAGCTGATTGTGTTAATTTTCATTTGAAAAAGAAAATAAAGCAAAATATAGCTGATTTTGTAAATTTTCATTTGAAAAAGAAGAAAATAAAGAAAAATAAAGCTGATTTTGTTAATTTTCATTTGAAAAGAAGAAAATAAAGAAAAATATAGCTGATTTTGTTACTTTCCATTTGAAAAACTATATAATGAAGGAAAGTGTAGCTGATTTTGTTAAATATTCATTCAAAAATAAGAAAATAAAGAAAAATATAGCTGATTTTGTATATTTTCTTTCAAAACAGAAGAAAATAGAGAAAAATATCACTGAGTTTGTTAATTTTTATTTGAAAAAGAAGAAAATAAAGAAAAATTTAGATGATTTTGTAAATTTTCATTTGAAAAAGAAGAAAGTAAATAAAAATATACGTGATTTTGTTAATTTTTGTTTGAAAAAGAAAATTAAGAAAAATATAGCTGATTTTGTAAATTTTCATTTAAAAAAAGAAGAAAATAAAGAAAAATATAGCTGATTTTGTTAATTTTCATTTGAAAACCTATATAACGAAAGAAAGTGTAGCTGATTTTCTTAAATATTCATTTGAAAATAAGAAAATAAACAAAAATGTATCTGATTTTGTATATTTTCTTTCGAAACAAAAGAAAATAGAGAAAAATATAGCTGATTGTGTTAATTTTCATTTGAAAAAGAAGAAAATACAGAAAAATATAGCTGATTTTAGTAATTTTCATTTTGCAAAAGAAGAAAAGAAAGCAAAATATAGTTCATCTTGTTAATTTTCATATAAAAAAAAAGAAAATAAAGAAAATTTTAGATGATTTTGTTAATTTTCATTAAAAAAAAGCTGATTGTCTTAATTTACATTCGAAAATAGCTGATTGTCTTAATTTACATTCGAAAAAAAGGAAAATGAAGAAAAATGTAGATGATTTGGTTAATTTTCTTTTGAAAAAGAAGAAAATAAAAAAAAATATAGCTGATTTTGTTAATTTTCATTTGAAAAACTATATAATGAAGGAAAGTGTAGCTGATTTTGTTAAATATTCATTCGAAAATAAGAAAATAAATAAAAATATAAATGATTTTGTACATTTTCTATTGAAACAGAAGAAAATAGAGAAAAGTATAGCTGATTTTGTTAATTTTCATTTGAAAAAAGAAGAAAATAAAGAAAAACTTATTCGATTTTGTTAATTGTCATTTGAAAAAGTAGAAAATAAAGAAAAATAAAGCTGATTTTGTGAATTTTCACTTGAAAAAGGAGAAAATAAATTTAAATATAGCTGATTTTGTTAATTTTCATTTTAAAAGAAGAAAATAAAGGAAAATTTAGCTGATTTTGTTAATTTTCATTTGAAAAACTATATAATGAAGGAAAGTGGAGCTGATCTTTTTAAATTTTCATTCGAAAGTAAGAAAATAAAGAATTATATCAGTGATTTTGTATGTTTTGTTAATTTTCATATGAAAAAGAAGAAAACAAAGAAAAATTTAGATGATTTGGTTAATTTTCATTTGAAAAAGAAGAAAATAAAGAAAAATATAGCTGATTTTGTTAATTTTCATTTGAAAAACTCATATAATGAAGGAAAGTGTAGCAGATTTTGTTAAATATTCATTCGAAAATAAGAAATTAAATAAATAAAGAATAATACAACAGATTTTGTATATTTTTTTTGAAACATAAGAAAATAGAGAAAAATAAGGCTAATTTTGTTAATTTCCATTTGAAAAAGAAGAAAATACAGCAAAATATAGCTGATTTTGTTAATTTTCTTTTGAAAAAGAAGAAAATAAACAAAAATAAAGCTGATTTTATTAATTTTCATTTGCAAAAGAAGAAAAGAAAGCAAAATATAGTTCATCTTGTTAATTTTCATATAAAAAAAAAGAAAATAAAGAAAATTTTAGATGATTTTGTTAATTTTCATTAAAAAAAAAAGCTGATTGTCTTAATTTACATTCGAAAATAGCTGATTGTCTTAATTTACATTCGAAAAAAAAGAAAATAAAGAAAAATGTAGATGATTTGGTTAATTTTCTATTGAAAAAGAAGAAAATAAAAAAAATATAGCTGATTTTGTTAATTTTCATTTGAAAAACTATATAATGAAGGAAAGTGTAGCTGATTTTGTTAAATATTCATTCGAAAATAAGAAAATAAATAAAAATGTAAATGATTTTGTACATTTTCTATTGAAACAGAAGAAAATAGAGAAAAATATAGCTGATTTTGTTAATTTCCATTTGAAAAAGAAGAAAATAAAGAAAAATATAGCTGATTTTGTTAATTTTCTTTGAAAAAGATGAAAAGATGAACAAAATAATCAAAATTTTTATTTATTTTCTTCTTTTTCAAATGAAAATTAACAAAATCAGCTATATTTCTCTGTATGTTCTTCTGTTTCAAATAAAAATTAACAGAATCAGTTATATTTTTCTTTATTTTCTTCCTTTTCAAATGAAAATTAACAAAATCAGTGATATTTTTCTCCATTTTCTTCTGTTTCGAGAGATAATATACAAAATCAGTCATATTTTTCTTTATTTTCTTATTTTCGAATGAACATTTAACAAAATCAGCTACATTTTCCTTCATTATATAGTTTTTCAAATGAAAATTTACAAAATCAGGTATATTTTTCTTTATTTTTTTCTTTTTCAAATGAAAATTAACAAAATCAGCTATATTTTCCTTTATTTTCTTCTTTTTCAAATGAAAATTAACAAAATCAGTTATATTTCTCGATATTTTCTTATTTTTCAAAGAAAACTAGCAAAATCAGCTACACTTTCAAATGAAAATTAAAAAAATCCACTATATGTTTGTTTATTTTCTTCTTTTTCAAATGAAAATTAACAAAATCAGCTATATTTTCTTTTTCTAATTTTTCAAATGAAAATTAAGAAAATAAGCTATATTTTTCTTTATTTTTTTCTTTTTCAAATGAAAATTAACAAAATCATCTAAATTTTTCTTTATTTTCTTATTTTTCGAATGAAAATTAACAAAATCAGGTATATTTTGCTTTATTTTCTTCTTTTGCAAATGAAAATTTATAAAATCTGCTATATTTTTATTTCTTTTCATCTTTATCAAATGAAAAATAACAAAATTGGCTACATTTTCGTTTATATTCTTATTTCTAGAATGAAAATTAACAAAATCAGCTATATTTTTGTTATTTTCTTTATTTTCAAATGAAAATTAAAAAAATCAGTTATATTTTTCTTTCTTTTCATCTTTTTAAAATGAAAACAACAAAATCAGCGACATCTTCCTTCATTACATATTTTCTCTAATGAAAATTAACAAAATCAGATATATTTTCTTTATTTTCTTCTTTTTCAAATGAAAATTAACAAAATGATCAAAATTCTTATTTATTTTCTTCTTTTTCAAATAAAAATTAACAAAATCATCTAAATTTTTCTTTATTTTCTTATTTTTCAAATGAAAATTAACAAAATCAGCTATATTTGTCTTTATTTTCTTCTTTTTGAAATGAAAATTAGCATAATCAGCTATATTTTTTTTTCTTCTTTTTCAAATTAAAATTAACAAAATCAGCTATAATTTTCTTTATTTTCTACTTTTTGAAATGAAAATTAACAAAATCGCGTACATTCTCGTTTATATTCTTATTTCTAGAATGAAAATTAACAAAAGCAGCTATATTTTTCTTTATTTTCAGCTTTTTCAAATGAAAATTAACAAAATCAGCTATATTTTTCTGTATTTTCTTCTTTTTCAAATGAAAATTAACAAAATCAGCTATATTTCTCTGTATGTTCTTCTGTTTCAAATAAAAATTAACAGAATCAGTTATATTTTTCTTTATTTTCTTCTTTTCAAATGAAAATTAACAAAATCAGTGATATTTTTCTCCATTTTCTTCTGTTTCGAGAGATAATATACAAAATCAGTCATATTTTTCTTTATTTTCTTATTTTCGAATGAACATTTAACAAAATCAGCTACATTTTCCTTCATTATATAGTTTTTCAAATGAAAATTTACAAAATCAGGTATATTTTTCTTTATTTTTTCTTTTTCAAATGAAAATTAACAAAATCAGCTATATTTTCCTTTATTTTCTTCTTTTTCAAATGAAAATTAACAAAATCAGTTATATTTCTCTGTATTTTCTTCTTTTTCAAAGAAAACTAGCAAAATCAGCTACACTTTCAAATGAAAATTAAAAAAATCCACTATATGTTTGTTTATTTTCTTCTTTTTCAAATGAAAATTAACAAAATCAGCTATATTTTCTTTTTCTACTTTTTCAAATGAAAATTAAGAAAATAAGCTATATTTTTCTTTATTTTTTCTTTTTCAAATGAAAATTAACAAAATCATCTAAATTTTTCTTTATTTTCTTATTTTTCAAATGAAAATTAACAAAATCAGGTATATTTTGCTTTATTTTCTTCTTGTGCAAATGAAAATTTATAAAATCTGCTATATTTTTATTTCTTTTCATCTTTATCAAATGAAAAATAACAAAATCGGCTACATTTTCGTTTATATTCTTATTTCTAGAATGAAAATTAACAAAATCAGCTATATTTTTGTTTATTTTCTTCATTTTCAAATGAAAATTAAAAAAATCAGTTATATTTTTCTTTCTTTTCATCTTTTTAAAATGAAAACAACAAAATCAGCAACATCTTCCTTCATTACATATTTTCTCTAATGAAAATTAACAAAATCAGATATATTTTCTTTATTTTCTTCTTTTTCAAATGAAAATTAACAAAATCAGCTATATTTTTTTTTATTTTCCTCTTTTTCAAATGAAAATTAACAAAATCAGCTATATTTCTCTGTATGTTCTTCTGTTTCAAATAAAAATTAACAAAATCATCTAAATTTTTCTTTATTTTCTTATTTTTCAAATGAAAATTAACAAAATCAGCTATATTTGTCTTTATTTTCTTCTTTTTCAAATGAAAATTAGCATAATCAGCTATATTTTTTTTTTCTTCATTTTCAAATGAAAATTAACAAAATCATCTATAATTTTCTTTATTTTCTACTTTTTGAAACGAAAATTAACAAAATCGGGTACATTCTCGTTTATATTCTTATTTCTAGAATGAAAATTAACAAAAGCAGCTATATTTTTCTTTATTTTCATCTTTTTCAAATGAAAAATAACAAAATCAGCGACATCTTCCTTCATTACATATTTTCTCAAATGAAAATTAACAAAATCAGCTATATTTTTCTTTATTTTCTTCTTTTTCAAATGAAAATTAACAAAATCAGCTATATTTT
The DNA here is from genome assembly GCA_037127315.1 of Ascarosepion bandense. Lineage (NCBI taxonomy): Eukaryota > Metazoa > Mollusca > Cephalopoda > Sepiida > Sepiidae > Ascarosepion > Ascarosepion bandense. The sequence continues at coordinate 140,697 of JBBBDQ010002330.1, forward strand.
TTCTTTATTTTCTTCTTTTTCAAATGAAAATTAACAAAATCAGCTATATTTCTCTGTATGTTCTTCTGTTTCAAATAAAAATTAACAGAATCAGTTATATTTTTCTTTATTTTCTTCCTTTTCAAATGAAAATTAACAAAATCAGTGATATTTTTCTCCATTTTCTTCTGTTTCGAGAGATAATATACAAAATCAGTCATATTTTTCTTTAATTTTCTTATTTTCGAATGAACATTTAACAAAATCAGCTACATTTTCCTTCATTATATAGTTTTTCAAATGAAAATTTACAAAATCAGGTATATTTTTCTTTATTTTCTTCTTTTTCAAATGAAAATTAACAAAATCAGCTATATTTTTGTTTATTTTCTTCATTTTCAAATGAAAATTAAAAAAATCAGTTATATTTTTCTTTCTTTTCATCTTTTTAAAATGAAAACAACAAAATCAGCGACATCTTCCTTCATTACATATTTTCTCTAATGAAAATTAACAAAATCAGATATATTTTATTTATTTTCTTCTTTTTCAAATGAAAATTAACAAAATGATCAAAATTCTTATTTATTTTCTTCTTTTTCAAATGAAAATTAACAAAATCAGCTATATTTTTTTTTATTTTCCTCTTTTTCAAATGAAAATTAACAAAATCAGCTATATTTCTCTGTATTTTCTTCTGTTTCAAATAAAAATTAACAAAATCATCTAAATTTTTCTTTATTTTCTTATTTTTCAAATGAAAATTAACAAAATCAGCTATATTTTTTTTTCTTGTTTTTCAAATGAAAATTAACAAAATCAGCTATAATTTTCTTTATTTTCTACTTTTTGAAATGAAAATTAACAAAATTGGGTACATTCTCGTTTATATTCTTATTTCTAGAATGAAAATTAACAAAAGCAGCTATATTTTTCTTTATTTTCATTTTTTTCAAATGAAAAATAACAAAATCAGCGACATCTTCCTTCATTACATATTTTCTCAAATGAAAATTAACAAAATCAGCTATATTTTCTTTTTCTACTTTTTCAAATGAAAATTAAGAAAATAAGCTATATTTTTCTTTATTTTTTTCTTTTTCAAATGAAAATTAACAAAATCATCTAAATTTTTCTTTATTTTCTTATTTTTCAAATGAAAATTAACAAAATCAGGTATATTTTGCTTTATTTTCTTCTTGTGCAAATGAAAATTTATAAAATCTGCTATATTTTTATTTCTTTTCATCTTTATCAAATGAAAAATAACAAAATCGGCTACATTTTCGTTTATATTCTTATTTCTAGAATGAAAATTAACAAAATCAGCTATATTTTTGTTTATTTTCTTCATTTTCAAATGAAAATTAAAAAAATCAGTTATATTTTTCTTTCTTTTCATCTTTTTAAAATGAAAACAACAAAATCAGCAACATCTTCCTTCATTACATATTTTCTCTAATGAAAATTAACAAAATCAGATATATTTTCTTTATTTTCTTCTTTTTCAAATGAAAATTAACAAAATCAGCTATATTTTTTTTTATTTTCCTCTTTTTCAAATGAAAATTAACAAAATCAGCTATATTTCTCTGTATGTTCTTCTGTTTCAAATAAAAATTAACAAAATCATCTAAATTTTTCTTTATTTTCTTATTTTTCAAATGAAAATTAACAAAATCAGCTATATTTGTCTTTATTTTCTTCTTTTTCAAATGAAAATTAGCATAATCAGCTATATTTTTTTTTCTTCATTTTGAAAATTAACAAAATCATCTATAATTTTCTTTATTTTCTACTTTGAAACGAAAATTAACAAAATGGAATTTGTCTAGTTTATATTCTTATTTCTAGAATGAAAATTAACAAAACAGCTATATTTTTCTTTATTTTCATCAAATGAAAATAACAAAATAAAACATCTTCATTACATATTTTCTCGAATGAAAAATTAACAAAATCAGCTATATTTTTCTTTATTTTCTTCTTTTCAAATGAAAATTAACAAAATCAGCTATATTTTTCTTTATTTTCTTCTTTTTCAAATGAAAATTAACAAAATGTTCTATTTTCTGTATTTTCTTCTGTTTCAAATAAAAATTAACAGAATCAATTATATCTTTCTGTGTTTCTTCCTTTTCAAATGAAAATTAACAGAATCAGTGATATTTTTCTCCATTTTCTTCTGTTTCGAGAGATAATATACAAAATCAGTCATATTTTTCTTTATTTTCTTATTTTCGAATGAACATTTAACAAAATCAGCTACATTTACCTTCATTATATAGTTTTTCAAATGAAAATTTACAAAATCAGGTATATTTTTCTTTATTTTTTTTTTTCAAATGAAAATTAACAAAATCAGCTATATTTTCTTTATTTTCTTATTTTTCAAATGAAAATTAACAAAATCAGGTATATTTTGCTTTATTTTCTTCTTTTGCAAATGAAAATTTATAAAATCTGCTATATTTTTATTTCTTTTCATCTTTATCAAATGAAAAATAACAAAATCGGCTATATTTTCGTTTATATTCTTATTTCTAGAATGAAAATTAACAAAATCAGCTATATTTTTGTTTATTTTCTTCATTTTCAAATGAAAATTAAAAAAATCAGTTATATTTTTCTTTCTTTTCATCTTTTTAAAATGAAAACAACAAAATCAGCGACATCTTCCTTCATTACATATTTTCTCTAATGAAAATTAACAAAATCAGATATATTTTATTTATTTTCTTCTTTTTCAAATGAAAATTAACAAAATGATCAAAATTCTTATTTATTTTCTTCTTTTTCAAATGAAAATTAACAAAATCAGCTATATTTTTTTTTATTTTCCTCTTTTTCAAATGAAAATTAACAAAATCAGCTATATTTCTCTGTATTTTCTTCTGTTTCAAATAAAAATTAACAAAATCATCTAAATTTTTCTTTATTTTCTTATTTTTCAAATGAAAATTAACAAAATCAGCTATATTTTTTTTTCTTGTTTTTCAAATGAAAATTAACAAAATCAGCTATAATTTTCTTTATTTTCTACTTTTTGAAATGAAAATTAACAAAATTGGGTACATTCTCGTTTATATTCTTATTTCTAGAATGAAAATTAACAAAAGCAGCTATATTTTTCTTTATTTTCATTTTTTTCAAATGAAAAATAACAAAATCAGCGACATCTTCCTTCATTACATATTTTCTCAAATGAAAATTAACAAAATCAGCTATATTTTTCTTTATTTTCTTCTTTTTCAAATGAAAATTAACAAAATCAGCTATATTTTTTCTTTATTTTCTTCTTTTTCAAATGAAAATTAACAAAATCAGCTATATTTCTCTGTATGTTCTTCTGTTTCAAATAAAAATTAACAAAATCATCTAAATTTTTCTTTATTTTCTTATTTTTCAAATGAAAATTAACAAAATCAGCTATATTTGTCTTTATTTTTTTCTTTTTCAAATGAAAATTAGCATAATCAGCTATATTTTTTTTTCTTCTTTTTCAAATGAAAATTAACAAAATCATCTATAATTTTCTTTATTTTCTACTTTTTGAAACGAAAATTAACAAAATCGGGTACATTCTCGTTCATATTCTTATTTCTAGAATGAAAATTAACAAAAGCAGCTATAGTTTTCTTTATTTTCATCTTTTTCAAATGAAAAATAACAAAATCAGCGACATCTTCCTTCATTACATATTTTCTCAAATGAAAATTAACAAAATCAGCTATATTTTTCTTTATTTTCTTCTTTTTCAAATGAAAATTAACAAAATCAGCTATATTTTTTCTTTATTTTCTTCTTTTTCAAATGAAAATTAACAAAATCAGCTATATTTCTCTGTATGTTCTTCTGTTTCAAATAAAAATTAACAAAATCATCTAAATTTTTCTTTATTTTCTTATTTTTCAAATGAAAATTAACAAAATCAGCTATATTTGTCTTTATTTTCTTCTTTTTCAAATGAAAATTAGCATAATCAGCTATATTTTTTTTTCTTCTTTTTCAAATGAAAATTAACAAAATCATCTATAATTTTCTTTATTTTCTACTTTTTGAAACGAAAATTAACAAAATCGGGTACATTCTCGTTCATATTCTTATTTCTAGAATGAAAATTAACAAAAGCAGCTATAGTTTTCTTTATTTTCATCTTTTTCAAATGAAAAATAACAAAATCAGCGACATCTTCCTTCATTACATATTTTCTCAAATGAAAATTAACAAAATCAGCTATATTTTTCTTTATTTTCTTCTTTTTCAAATGAAAATTAACAAAATCAGCTATATTTTTTCTTTATTTTCTTCTTTTTCAAATGAAAATTAACAAAATCAGCTATATTTCTCTGTATTTTCTTCTGTTTCAAATAAAAATTAACAGAATCAATTATATTTTTCTGTATTTTCTTCCTTTTCAAATGAAAATTAACAAAATCAGTGATATTTTTCTCCATTTTCCTTC
>JBBBDQ010002331.1:0-57500 GCA_037127315.1 Ascarosepion bandense
ACAGAATTCGAAATTCGTATGTGCAGGTTGACTTTTATTTTTCAGCATATCTATCACTGGGTTTTTTGATGCTAGAATATATTTTTTTTATGTAATTTTAAGTCTTCACCTACAGATGAAATATATTGTTTCTTGTATTATAAATAGGTATTGTTAATAACATGTTTATATAAAAAATTACTGCTGGATTGTTTAAATTTTCAGAGGTTAGGTTTTGTTTGAGGGCTTATTATTTGTTTATAGTTAGTAACCTAACAGAATCTTCTACCACGGATCAAGGTGGAGCTGGGAACAACAGCAATAAGAGGTGGTTCCACGCTAATTCTAATCTCTCGATCTAAAGCTTTGCTGTCGGAGGTTTCTCGTTATACCAAAAACTAGGGAACGGAACAAAGCCAACGAAATTATTTTGGAAAACAAGGATAAAGAGAGAAATTGAAATAACTTAGATGTCGATAAATTCATGGATATTAAAGATTCCGTAATTTTATTAGACATGCAAAGCATCCTAATTTCAGAAACATTTCTATCGCCCGAAGTTCTATGCTAATAGTTTTTTCTATTGTACGTACTTTATGTGAAAATTTTCAGTGGCTTCTTACTTCCCACTCAATTATAATGTCCCAAAATTTAAATGTCGATCGTCATTTTCTCTATTCTTAATTCTTGTTTCTTTTTCTATTATTGTTCTTTCTCCTTAATAGTAATTTTTCTCTTATTTTCTAAGGCGTGTTAGGGGCTTTATTTTCTTTCTTCGATTAAATGACTCACAAATTTAATATCAAATTTGAGAAAATAACTGTGAGACCCGTTTTGACCTTTTAGACTTAATCAGCAGAAGTGTTGTTTAGTCATCACTATAGTTTGATAAATTCTGATAGAATTAAAAGCGTCAAACGAACATTAAATTTTGTTTACTCTCTCTCTCTCTCCCTATATATATATATATATATATATATATATATATATATATATATATATATATTTTAATCATATCACCCCAAGCAAGGTGGTAACGCCACTGATGTGCAGGGGGCTACATAAGAGTGAGAAGATTAGCAAAGAGAAAACCGGAAACCACATCCTAAACAGGAAACAAGGGATGAGCCTCTTCACCTGTTCAATAGACGTGGGTGGAGTTTGAACCGGGCGATATTTTAGTCTATCTACTCCAATTAAGTCTATATATATATATATATATATATATATATATATATATATATATATACGCACACACAGTGTAGCGGCCATAATATAAGGAAGGGAAACAACAAAGTCATAAATATGTGTATTACTTAAAAAGTACTGCATGATTAGCAATGAAAGTTTTCCCCAATAAATATTATACAAAGTTACAAAAATTTACATATTTTTTTAAAAATAAAGATTAAATGGAACAAAGGATATAAGCTACATTAATTGCCCGTAAATTTAATGAAGACACAGATAATAAGATATCAAGGAAAACGTTTGCACGCAGGTTAAAAAATGCTAGATTACATGCCCGTATTCCAGCTTTGAAGCTTCTCATTTCAAAGCGAAACCAAAGGGCACGCCTGGAGTATGCGAGAGAACATGTTTTGACTGACGCACAATGGGATACAGTTCATTTCAGTAAAGAATTTTTCTTTTGATATGTATCTGACATTTCCAGTTTACTTTTATTGAGTATTCGTTTCCCTTTCTAGCCAACTTGACAAATGTAGAGTAGTTTAGATTAAATTGAATAATTTTACTTCATATGGTTTTTGCAAGAAAAAAAAAAATTCACTAGTAAAGAACATCTTAACTTTACTGGTAATCTCTAATATTGTGTTCTACTTGATTTTCAAATTCTTTTAAATAAAACCTCATTTTTTCTGAGACGGGTTTTGACATTAGGATTCATGTTTTTTTTTCTATTCTTTATTGTAAGGAATTTCCATGTATTTTTTCTTCCTCTTTCTCCACCGGTTTATATCCTTTACTAAATCATTAACGGATCTCTTGAATTTAATAAGTTAACATTTTTTAAATATATTTTCCTTATTTGTTATTTTTCTTTTTTCATTTGTAGTAGACAGGCTTTCTTAGTGCTCATTTAATATTCCATTTTATTTTGAATAGAAGTAGATGGTTATCTCTTTTAAGTCTAGGTTGTTTTTCCTTTTCTTTAGGCTTTAATAGTGGCGCTTTTTGTGTGGACGAAAGCCTCGACTATTGATACGGAGGATACTGGGTCGGTAGTTAACTGATTGATGGTTCTGACTGGTATTTAGCGGCGCGAATTCTAGCGTTATATCAAGAGAGGTTGCTTTGATCTGCAATCCCATAATATCGGGCTTCTTCACAGTGCCATGTCACACATGGATAGCTGTCCCTGCATGCGGTTTCAGTGGGCAACCCGGAGGTCACAGTACGCTGCACTCTGCGCCAGTTCCCTTCCTATACATGTCGCGGTTGTTGACCGTCTACTATCACTATTTAGGACTGTCTTTACTAAAATAACCCCCCCCCCAAAAAAAATCGCTGCCAAATATGAAACGATAAGCCAGTCAAGTAAAAACACGTAAATTCTCTCAATATTTCTTTCACAAACATCCGTGGTATCCTTGTAACCTCTCTGAAGATGGATCATGTGAGCCGAAAGCTTAGAACCAAATATATATATATATATATACTATTAAATATAAGAGACAATGTATGTCTATTATCTTTAATCATGAGCCGTTCTAAACGTCGTATTTTTGCTTTAATTTCAGTTGAAAATAAAGACAAAAATTATAAAAAACTTACTTCAACGCACACAAATGATACCTTCTTCCAAATCTATATTTTATAAAAAATTACACAACATTAAGTAAACACTAGTCAATAATGGATTTCCTAACTCTGTTATTGATCAACAAATTAAAATGTATCTCAACAAAATTAACAATAGCTCTAACAATAATGATAATATTAATAATAATGCTTTACATCAAAATAAACATAACACTATTAACTTATACTATCACAACCAAATACATAATAATTATAAACAAGATGAGAAAACTCTCAAAAACATAATACGTAGAAATGTTAAACCAGTCGAAAGTAATAATCAAATTAAACTCATTATATATTATAAAAAGTTTAAAACAACTGACCTCATAGTCTATAATAACCCAACAAGCGCTAAACTAAATTCTTTACAAAAGACCAATGTAGTGTACCAATTTACATGCCCATTCAGAGATTGCATCTCTGATACTAATCAAAAACCTTGTACATATATTGGTTTTACTACAACCACGCCCTCCCGTAGACTTACATGTCATCTTTCTGATCAGAGTACTATTAAACAACATTTCTCTGAATAACATAAACATGTAGGTAATATCAGACAGATTTGGGTCAACAATACGGTGATCCTTACTCATACACACAATAAGAGGAACCTGCAGATATTGGAGGCCATGTACATCAAATCAAGACAACCAACACTCAATAAAATCAACTTTAAAACAGGATATAACATATTACATTGCATTTGACTAGATGGTTTTGTTGTCATTTCGCGCTATCCCGCGGTGTGACGTCATAAAACCGCGTCGCAAACTTAAGAACTGCGTTTATTATTATTGGTAACTATTGCCGTTGCCAAGCGGAGTTTTATGTCAACACAAAATAAAATCGTCGGTGATGGTGGATTTTATAATATTTCAGTTTAAACAACCTCTCTGAAGATGGCTCATGTGAGCCGAAAGCTTACAAGAAAACCAATAAATAATTATCCAAATGTGGGAGAATTTCTGTCTTTATTTTCAACTGAAATTAAAGCAAAAATACGACGTTTAGAACGGCTCATGATTAAACATAATAAACATTTATTGTCTCTTATATTTAATAGCATATGTTTAGAAAATTACTTGCTGCCTCGATATACTATATATATATATATATATATATATATATATATGGGGGGGGAAATGATGTAGAATGTCGGATTATCCTAAGAGAAAGTATGGTCAGTAACTCATCAAAAACATGAATATTGTTCTTGAAAGTTACAAAATATATTGAAAATAATATGAAAGCATTCTAGTCATCTATCTTTTTGTGAAAACTTTTGAATTATATTATAGGATATACATGTTTATCAATATTTGTTTTCCTTTTAATTTACAATTAGCTGCAAAGATGTTCGACTTAATTATAACAAGTCCATATATATTATTAAAATTAAAATTGGCATAATTAATAAAATTTATTTTTAATTTCTCCCTCGCATAAATTTTGTTTTTACTTTTCTTGAATTAAATATTCTTGACATTAACTTTTTATTCGTTTTTTTCCTTTTTATTTTTATAAAATAAAGATGAATAATAAGTGGTTTCTAAGTATATTTACATATTTCTTCACAGGTTATTTGTATTAAATTTTTACTAGCATTTAATTTTATCCGCATTTTTTAGGAAACGACGCATTGTAAAATATAAATAATATTTGAAATATGTTTACAATCATCATTTTATATGATTAATATGAATTTTATCATGTACTAATTTCATTTTCATTTATCATCTGATGAAACGTCATGATATAATATTATTTATTTGAATTTTAATCTAGTTTTTATTTCAACTTAATGTTTTTGCCTTGTAATTTTAGCAAATTTCCCTCATTTCATTAAATATATTATCATCATTTTTGTGTAATGAATGATTATCAGACTTTTTTGATAATTATGTTTAAAAGAAATTCATAATCATATATTATTATATCTGTGTAATTATGTCTCCATTCTTATTTAACCCTCTATGGCCATTCGTATCATAAAGTGGGGGATCAGTTCTATATTGTTATGAAGTAATAAACAGATCCCCCACTAATTACTACTTAACCCTCAAAGGCCATTCGTATCATATTTGATACAGTATTTCCCTATAAGGAAACATTTGGTATTTCCCTATAAGGAAACATTTGGTATTCATTGACTAAGCAGTCAGTACTGCTTTCAACTGAAATTTATAAAATATTTCTCTTAAAAAATTTTTCAGGAAAATATTTCTTTCAAGGCTTGTTTTCATACTGTATCAAATATGATACGAATGGCCCTAGAGGGTTAATGATATAATATGATTAAGGCTTCTACTTGTCATAAAGTGGGGGGATCAGTTCTATATTGTTATGAAGTAATAAACAGATCCCCCACTAATTACTACTTAACCCTCTAGGGCCATTCGTATCATATTTGATACAGTATTTCCCTATAAAGAAACATTTGGTATTTCCCTATAAGGAAACATTTGGTATTCATTGACTGAGCAGTCAGTACTGCTTTCATTTGAAATTTATAAAATATTTCTCTTAAAAAATTTTTCAGGAAAATATTTCTTTCAAGGCTTGTTTTCATACTGTATCAAATATGATACGAAGGGCCCTAGAGGGTTAATAATATAATATGATTAAGGCTTCTACTTGTCATAAAGTGGGGGATCAGTTCTATATTGTTATGAATCCCCCACTAATTACTACTTAACCCTCTAGGGCCATTCGTATCATATTTGATACAGTATTTCCCTATAAGGAAACATTTGGTATTTCCCTATAAGGAAACATTTGGTATTCATTGACTGAGCAGTCAGTACTGCTTTCATTTGAAATTTATAAAATATTTCTCTTAAAAAATTTTTCAGGAAAATATTTCTTTCAAGGCTTGTTTTCATACTGTATCAAATATGATACGAAGGGCCCTAGAGGGTTAATGAAGAATTCTTTTTCATTATTCATGAGTTGTCACTACCATCCGTTTTTATATTTATTTGATTAACTTCAGTATTGCATATACTTCTGAGATGTGGTAGTATTTAGATTAATTACATTGATCGGACTGTTGTCATCATTTTTATTGGCATGTTTATGGCGTTTTGACCGTTCTACGGGCCGGCCTTCTTCAAGTGCAAGAAATCTTTAACCAAGCCTTTATTTCGATTACTGGGATATATATATATATATATATATATATATATATATATATATATATATATATATATATATATAATTCTCATTTCCTGCGCGGTGTTACTTCCGTATGACATGTAGTTATTCTCCTTTAACTCAACTCCTTAAGGGATTTGTTCACAACTGTTGCAGCCAGGTATTGAACTCACAACGTTTTGGGTGAAGTCATTGGAACTAAACAATGATTATATCCACTCGGTTCTGTGTCCATGAATTGTTTCAAGGTTTCGGTTCAAAATTCTTAGAACCTGAAGAAAGTCAGAACCTACCGAAACGTCGTAAACATAGCCATAAAGATAAGGACAAAATCCGAACAGCGTAAATAATTAGATGAACTATTTCGAAACCTTATCTTAATTTTGAATATCATGTATTTCATTTATCATTTTTATTAGGTGAAGCATTCTCAACCAATATTATTAATGTTTCACATATATCACCATTGATCTTAATTTTTATCCGATGAATGACTGCCAACTATTAAATCCATTTGATGACTAGTATTTAATCCTCATCTTCTAATCAGGCCAATGATTGTCAACATTTTTCGAAATTTCTACATAAAATAACATTGTTGTCAAGTAGTTATAATCCTCTCCTTTTTCACTTTGCACAAGTATTTAATTTATCTAAAATTTTAGAATGTGTATCCTCGTCTTTTAAAAAATAGCACAAGTAAAACAATATGGCAGTTACCATTGTTTTTTTCGGTGTTCACTCTCTGAAATTCACGGCAACTCAAACACGGAATTGTTTAGGATAAACTTAGGCTTCACTTAAAGCCACCATTCTATAAATTTACTACCAGTATAGCCAGGCGTTGCTCGGATATAATGAATGCTTTAAAACTAATCCATGGTCCTGGAGCTCAGACTCTTTGGACATTGGAACGAAAGACTAAAAAGCAATACTAGTTTCCAGTTAAAGCGAAACCGTAGACTGAAAGAAAATGAATGGATGGAAGTCAAATTTTGATTTCCTTGTATCGATACCAAATTTTCTGCACTATTGTAAGAACTGCAACCTTGAAACTTCTGAATATCGTTTCTTATGTCTTTGTCTATGAGTGTATCAAATTTGATTAAAATCTGACCACTCCTTCTATAACCCGATTTTTTCGATTATCTGTATTTGATATTTATCGGGGGTAGCTCGACACATGACCTAGCTAAGAACACTCGCAGACGCTTATATTACAACTGTGTAAATTTTCAAGAAAATCGGTTCATATCGTTTCTGAGGCTATATATAACGGACACACACACACACACACAAAGTTCCATTTATAAATAAGTTTAGATTATATATATTACTTAACATATCAGGGTTTTATTAAAATCAGACAGAGCAGAGATATTTTTGCCTTTTAAAAATATCGTTTCTAGGAAAAAAATCAATTATTATTTAATCAACTAGTCATTTTTAAATTGTAATATTGATCCTTATCTTTTGCTTTTAATTCCTGTTTTTAGTGATTTTAGAATAGTGATTTTTTTTTCTTATTCTTTCATACTCAGTTGGCTCTTCTGTTCTAGTGGTTTTACTGCTTTGTTTGGGGTGAAATGAATAAAGAAAATGACATATCCCAAAAAGGAATACAATATAAAATGATCAGTTGAAGAATAGAACTATACACCAGGAATAAGAAATACAGATTTATTGTATTAAGGTACAATTAACAATAATACGCATATAGGCAAGACACGGGTTGAAGCGAAATAGACTATCGAATAGTGAATGCCTTTCCTAAGACCTTCTGTATTTACTAGCCATCCCACTCAAGGCCAGATGTGACACATGGTCATTTTATAGTGGGTATTCCCCGCCATATAGCCGGGCCAAAAAATGTCTGTCTATTTTTCCCCAGTCGTGATTCTACCCTTCGGCGGAACCACGACTGGGTCTGTGCTCTCTGCTCGGAAGCAGAGAGCGCCCTCTACCCGAAGGCAGAGGGCTGACAGTGTCATACAAAAGTCAGGCGAATGCCTAAGACGTTCTGTATTTACTAGCCATCCCACACAATGCCAGATGTGACACATGGTCATTTTATAGTGGGTATTCCCGGCCATATATCCGGGCCAAAAAATGTCTGTCTATTTTTCCCCAGTCGTGGTTCTACCCTTCGGCGGAACCACGACTGGGTTTATGCTCTCTGCTCGGAAGCAGAGAGCTCCCTCTACCTTAAGGCAGAGTGCTGACAGTATCATAGATCAGTCAGGCGAATGCCTAAGACCTTCTGTATTTACTAGCCATCCCACGCAAGGCCAGATGTGACACATGGTCATTTTATAGTGGGTATTCCCGGCCATATAGCCGGGCCAAAAAATGTCTGTCTATTTTTCCCCAGTCGTGGTTCTACCCTTCGGCGGAATCACGACTGGGTTTGTGCTCTCTGCTCGGAAGCAGAGAGCTCCCTCTACCTGAAGGCAGAGCGCTGAAAGTGTCATAGATCAGTCAGGCGAATGCCTAAGACCTTCTGTATTTACTAGCCATCCCACACAAGGCCAGATGTGACACATGGTCATTTTATAGTGGGTATTCCCGGCCATATAGCCGGGCCAAAAAATGTCTGCCTATTTTTCCCCAGTCGTGGTTCTACCCTTCGGCGGAACCACGACTGGGTTTGTGCTCTCTGCTCGGAAGCAGAGAGCTGACAGTGTCATAGAGGAGTCAGGCGAATGCCTAAGACCTTTTGTATTTACTAGCCTTCCCACGCAAGGCCGGATGTGACACATGGTCATTTTAATGTGGGTATTCCCGGCCATATAGCCGGGCCAAAAATATGTCTGTCTATTTTTACCGAGTCGTGGTTCTACCCTTCGGCGGAACCACGACTGGGTTTGTGCTCTCTGCTCGGAAGCAGAGAGCTGACAGTGTCATAGAGGAGTCAGGCGAATGCCTAAGACCTTCAGTATTTACTAGCCTTCCCACGCAAGGCCGGATGTGACACATGGTCATTTTATAGTGGGTATTCCCGGCCATATAGCCGGGCCAAAAAATGCCTGTCTATTTTTCCCCAGTCGTGATTCTACCCTTCGGCGGAACCACGACTGGGTTTGTGCTCTCTGCTCGGAAGCAGAGAGCTGACAGTGTCATAGAGGAGTCAGGCGAATGCCTAAGACCTTTTGTATTTACTAGCCTTCCCACGCAAGGCCGGATGTGACACATGGTCATTTTAATGTGGGTATTCCCGGCCATATAGCCGGGCCAAAAATATGTCTGTCTATTTTTACCGAGTCGTGGTTCTACCCTTCGGCGGAACCACGACTGGGTTTGTGCTCTCTGCTCGGAAGCAGAGAGCTGACAGTGTCATAGAGGAGTCAGGCGAATGCCTAAGACCTTCAGTATTTACTAGCCTTCCCACGCAAGGCCGGATGTGACACATGGTCATTTTAATGTGGGTATTCCCGGCCATATAGCCGGGCCAAAAATATGTCTGTCTATTTTTACCGAGTCGTGGTTCTACCCTTCGGCGGAACCACGACTGGGCTTGTGCTCTCTGCTCGGAAGCAGAGAGCTGACAGTGTCATAGAGAAGTCAGGCGAATGCCTAAGACCTTCTGTATTTACTAGGCTTCCCACGCAAGCCCGGATGTGACACATGGTCATTTTAATGTGGGAATTCCCAGCCATATAGCCGGGCCAAAAATATATCTGTCTATTTTTACCGAGTCGTGGTTCTACCCTTCGGCGGAACCACGACTGGGCTTGTGCTCTCTGCTCGGAAGCAGAGAGCTGACAGTGTCATAGAGGAGTCAGGCGAATGCCTAAGACCTTCTGTATTTACTAGCCTTCCCACGCAAGGCCGGATGTGACACATGGTCATTTTAATGTGGGTATTCCCGGCCATATAGCCGGGCCAAAAATATGTCTGTTTATTTTTACCGAGTCGTGGTTCTACCCTTCGGCGGAACCACGACTGGGTTTGTGCTCTCTGCTCGGAAGCAGAGAGCTGACAGTGTCATAGAAAAGTCAGGCGAACGCCTAAGACCTTCAGTATTTACTAGCCTTCCCACGCAAGGCCGGATGTGACACATGGTCATTTTAATGTGGGTATTCCCGGCCATATAGCCGGGCCAAAAATATGTCTGTCTATTTTTACCGAGTCGTGGTTCTACCCTTCGGCGGAACCACGACTGGGTTTGTGCTCTCTGCTCGGAAGCAGAGAGCTGACAGTGTCATAGAGGAGTCAGGCGAATGCCTAAGACCTTTTGTATTTACTAGCCTTCCCACGCAAGGCCGGATGTGACACATGGTCATTTTAATGTGGGTATTCCCGGCCATATAGCCGGGCCAAAAATATGTCTGTCTATTTTTACCGAGTCGTGGTTCTACCCTTCGGCGGAACCACGACTGGGTTTGTGCTCTCTGCTCGGAAGCAGAGAGCTGACAGTGTCATAGAGGAGTCAGGCGAATGCCTAAGACCTTTTGTATTTACTAGCCTTCCCACGCAAGGCCGGATGTGACACATGGTCATTTTAATGTGGGTATTCCCGGCCATATAGCCGGGCCAAAAATATGTCTGTCTATTTTTACCGAGTCGTGGTTCTACCCTTCGGCGGAACCACGACCGGGTTTGTGCTCTCTGCTCGGAAGCAGAGAGCTGACAGTGTCATAGAGGAGTCAGGCGGACGCCTAAGACCTTCCTTTTTCGTACCGCTCGTTTCCGTCTTTTATAAAGTAGAGCATTCTATTCGCGGGGATGGCAGGATGTTCTACTATAACACAAAATTTAAATCACTAGTTGAGTAGAGGACTGCAGCTCTGAAATTATTCTTTTTTATATTGTTGTTTCTGTAGAATTTAATCGGGTCAAATTGAGGCCCTAAACTATCCTTTTCTTACACTGGTTCCTAAAAAATGTTAAAAACCTCTGATTGAGTTATCTTACCATTTGATGGAAAACAACTGTATTCAAAGAATATACAAGAAAAATCGTTTAAACCTTTTAGATGCGAGTTCTTAGTTGGCATTAAAATTGTTTCTTGAAATATACTTCATATGTGGACATTTGCTTGCGGTATTCACTGAGAAATAATCGGTATTTTCCATTTAAAATATCTAATCTAAACTTATTTATAAATGGAACTTTGTCTGTGTGTGCGTGTGTGTGCGTCCGTGTGTGTGCGTGTGTGTGTGTGTCCGGTACCTATAGAATCCAAAATGGCTGAACTGATTTTCTTTAAAATTTACACAGTTGTACTATAAGCGTCTGCGAGTGTTCTTAGCTAGGTTTTGTCTCGAGGTACTCCCGATAAATATCGATAATCGAAAAAAATCGGGTTATAGAAGGAGTGGCCCGATTTTAATCAAATTTGAAACACTCATAGACAAAGATATAAAAAACGATATTCAGATGTTTCAAGTTTACAGTTCTTACAATAGAGCATAAAATCGATAATATATATACATATATATATATAAAAGGCAAGATGTTTGTGTGTGTGTGTCTGTTTATCTGTCTGTATGTCCTTTATACAAATCCACAATTTTTATCCGATTCTCACCAAACTTCACACAAATATTCTTTAGGCTGAGTCTGAGCTCCAGGACCATGGATTAGTTTTAAAGCTTTCATTACACCCTAGCAACGCCGGGCACGAATGAATATTTCTAAATGATATCATGTTATCATAGATTAGAGAAAATATTCAGAAATATAATCTAGAAGTTTTCACAGAATTGCATCAAAATTTTTATCCAAGATTTGATATTTATGAAAGTAAGCATAATTTATTACGGAGTCATTTTTCTACGGCATACATTGATGATAGAACTTATTATTAAGTAATAATCCACCAGAATAGACCGTTAAATATTGCACCAGATTAGGTATCCTTAAGTTCTCTTAGGATTGAATTATCAGCGAATATTTTTATTTTTCTCACCAAAGAAGTATACAACTGCATTTCCCCAGTGACTGTTTTCACAACTGATCTATCTTATAGATGAACTAGCTTGCTAAATTTCAATGATTGATATCTGTTGTAATAAGATGTTTTACATGTAATTTAAATTTAGTCTTACGGCCATGAATGTCAGCAGTGATTTCTGTATAGTAAAGGAAAGGCATAAGTGTAATCAAGAATCTTTACTGGCAACAAACCGCCTGCATATGGACAGGTGACGAATTCAGCCATTATACTAAGATTGAAAGGAGCATAAGACAAGAATGCGTCTTTTCACCGGATCTATTCAACTTATACAGAGATACTATTCTGAGAACTTTAGAAGTTATGCCAGGATTCGTCATCGGAGGCCACAATTTGAACAATAAAAGGTACGCAGGTGATACAGTGCTGATAGCAGACACAGAAAGAAAACTACAAGATCTCTTATAGAAGAGACCTGAAGAGAGTGACAAGTACTACAAATAAACTGCAAGAAAACCGAATGCATGATCATCTGCAAAAAGTGTAGCCAAAATGCCAATTACAGGAGAGGACTCTAAAATCAAGCAGGTACAAAAATCTAAATACCTAGGAAGTGTTCTAACAGAAGACGGAAAGTGCGACACTGAGATCCGAAGGCGAATTGGCATGGCGAAAGTATCATTCCAGAAGGTGAGTAAAGTATTAAGAAACAGGAATATTTCACTAGAAACAAAGAAGAGAGTACTTGATTGCTATGTGATGTCAGTTCTTCAATATGGCAGTGAATGTTGGACAATATCTTCGAAGATGAAGGAAAAACTTGAAGAAGCTGAAATGTGGTTCTACAGAAGGATACTGCGGATATCATTGACCGAGCATGTGAGCAATGACGAGGTTTTGGAAAGGAAGGAAACGAAAAGAAAATTAATATTCAGCATCAGGAAGAGATAGCTGAAGTTCCTGGGATATGCAATGTGGAAGGAGAGCTCGGAGAACCTGATACTAACAGGCCAGATAGAGGGAAAAAAGACAGAGAAAAGCAGTGGATGACATATTTGAAAGACCTGATCAGTTGCAAGACGCAAACGAGGGTTTCATGGTGCAACAGGGGAAGGCGTGGTAAGAGCCTCAAGTGACAGGGAGATGTGGAAAGCCATGGTCGCCTACGTCCTAAAGGGACAGGGCACATTCAAGAAGAAAAAAGGAAAGAGAAAAAATAGAAAGTTTTTTATTTTCATTTATTATTATTATTATATTTATTATTTATTATTTTCACTCCTACAAATATAAGCGTCAGTGTTTCTGTGTACGAATAGTATTCAAGCTTGGATTAGAACATAACTCTAAATGCAACAGCAAGTATGTTTTTATAGAATTTACTCTTTGTGAATGGGGCATCGCTTCATAACATTAGGCGATAATGCTTAAGTTTTTGTAAAAAATCGTTTTCACAGTTGATAGCCTCCAACATAGACGGTTATAACTACTGAGTTTCTTCGCATAGTCTGGTTAAAAAGCGCTACAAAGTCAAGTCTATATTGACTCTAGATGCCGTCTATGGAGAGTAATGGATTCATATTTTCATCAATGGAGTTTGTTGAATAGAGAATGCACATGGTCTCGGACACAATTTTAATTCAGTACTCTAGAGGATGTGCGTTGTGGTACAGTGGATATCGGCTCGAGGAACCGGGGAGCCGAGTTCGAATTCCAGTTGAATCCATTGCATTCACTTACGCGCAAATACCCTTAGGAAAGGTATTAATCCGTCTATTCCTTCCAGTTATGGGTTAAATAGCAGGACAGATTTGGTTCTATAGCCTTTGCCAGCAACCAGTCTACCGCAGAAAGCAATGGCAACCTACTGCGGCATAATCTTCTGCCCAGTCAGTCATGTCTCTTTAGAGACATGATTGCCCAAGCATGTATCATGTATGGCACCTAACTTACTGACTGACTCTAATATCATTTTACGTGTCAGTACCTACTAAGCTAATTCTAAAATATATGCGTATGAATACTCGAAAGGAAAGAAATATGGTTTTATAGAACGATACTGAGGATAACATTAACCACACTTGTGAGCAAGGACAAGGTTTTGGAGAGGATTAAAACGAAAAGGAAACTTATAATTATCATCAGGAAGAGGCAGCTGAGGTTTCTGGGACAATTAATGAGGAAGAAGGACTTTGATATTCTAATACTCACAGGACGGATAGAAAGTTAAACAGGGGAAAGACATTCTAGCCATGCTTAATAAGCTTAAGAATGTGGATGACGGTGTTTGGGAGAGATATCAAGAGGAGAAATGTTAAGAGCGACAAGACATAGTAGCAAGTGGAGGTTCATGATTACCTATATCTTGACGGGACACGACGCATAACATAGAAGAATATTATAAATGAGCGATCCAAACAGTATCCCCAGATGATATTGAGTAGAAATAAATATCTTTCTTAATATATTCAGGATTGTCAGAAACTTTGATTTTGTTTTCCAGATAGTCTTTCGAGGATGTGCGTTGTGGTGCAGTGGATATTGGCTCGGGACGATAAATCGGTGAGCCGCGTTCGAATTTCAGCTGACATTTACTTACGCACAAATACCCTTGGGAAAAGTATGAATCCGTCTCCTCCCTCCAGTTATGGGTTAAATAACAAGACAGATTGGGGTCTATAGCCTTGGCTAGCAACCAGTCTAGCGCAGAAAGCAATGGCAACCGACTGACTGAATCTTGCGAGGTGTCAAATAGGTATGAGAACGTAATCACTAAAACAAATTATACAAAGATTGTATAAAGAGGAAATAAAATCAAATCATAAGCCTGAGATCTGCTTCATCATTGAACTCGGTTTGCAGAGTTGGCTTTTGTTGATATTAACTATTACACCACCAGCATATCCACAGCTCACGAATATTTAAATAATTCAATAAACCTGGCTTAGGTATGTTGAAAAAAACAATTCAGAAAATACTAGCAGTATTTGCATAAAACCGATCTCTACACAACTAGTACTGCTAATATTTTGGAAATGGTATGAATACATTCTTGAAGTACAAAGAATAAACATTCAGAATCTTTACTGTGGATATCTTTGGGTGATTCAACAATTGTAATTTAGTTCAAAAGTTTCTTCATCCACGAAAGAACCATTTTAGGAGTGTCTTTTCTGCAAGCTTTTGTACAAGTTGTGAACATATGTACTTAAGTCTAACAACCTATTTTAAAAGATTAATTTTTCCCTTTCCAAAATTGCCTGCACCATAGGTGGCACTTAATGCGTCCAATAAACACGCGATTAAACTTTGGAAATGTCTGCTCTTAATCTTTTCTGTTATGATTTGCGCCTGTACAATTAAATTGTCACTTGATTTCAATTTTCATTTTATTAGATCTGACAACTTGTATTCAGTTTGTTGATTTCGTGTTCTTTGTCTGTATTTACTAAAACGCTCGATAATTTAATGTCATTAATCAACTGTCTTTGCCGTTTTTATTTACCCCTAGGACCTGTTTTACGTATTTTCAATAAATTTCTCCGTAATTTCTGTCTAAAGAAACACATTGTTTGTGTTAGTCTCCTTAAAATTAAAGAGAATATTCTTGTATACTGCGCCACTGTCATTAAATTCAAGGATGACAGTAATTTGTAGGTAATATATTTTAGATATATTTACAGAGTGATTTGCCTCCGTTGGAAATATAAGCAAAGACATCCAGCGTATGGAAAGGTATTTGCCTGTATGTGATGGTAAGTAAACCCTACTGGAGTTCGAACTCCACTTTCCAATTTATCATTAGTGGCTGTTGACTAATTACAGCACTCGAACATCCTCGATTATGTAGCCGATATTGAGAATTTTCGAAATGCCGACAAGAATCAGCCACATTTTTGAAACCATCTTTTTCAAAAGCGTTGAAATAGAATCGCCCAACAATCTTTTTAATCAAACCAAATATTCCCAGCCAATCCTCATTTTTTTCTCAATTGTAAATATACAGTATGATTCCCATTTAGGTTTCCATGGACCGATACATCTGTTTCCATTCTTATTCACGTCGGATAAGCTCGCATCATGTTCACAAGGAAACAAAATATGAAAAAAAACATCACAAAAATGATAATTCGAATCCAGTTTTCAATAACTTTGTTGAGTCGGTGTGTTTCAGTAGGTAAATACGAGTACAACTTCTGTCATGTCGGAAGAACAGCTGGAATCTTTCCAGCGAACATTTTTCTGAGTAAAACTCTATCTCAAATTTACTGTTAAAATAAGGAAGCAGCATCAAAATAACCCAAGGCAGAGTCTTTCTCCCGCGTTAACAAAACGCTCTCTTCTTCAATCTCATCTGTGGCAGACAATACAGATAAATAACCGGACATAATGAGTGACTGGTTTTGTTATCATTTGATATCCTGAAAATTGAGATTATTTATTTATTCATTTGGAATTGGTTTTGTCTTTTGCTCCGATGACTTCCACACAGAAGTCTTGAAATCTAAGTTTTGTCTGCCGCCCATAGTAATAATTTCACATATTATATATATATATATATATATATATATATATAATACATTTTAATGTATTTTTCATTAAAGTTTGTTTTTAAACCTATTCCGCTTTCTCCCAGTACTGTGAGTAATTCCTCTATTGATATTGTCTTCGTTCAGCCTTTTCATAATTTTTGCAAACGAAGCCCTTGAAAAAGTGTTGGCCGAAAGGTTCCTCGGGTTTTGGGATAAGTATGACGTCTTTTCTTTTTAGAGCAATTTGTGGTTTCTGTGGGTACCGATCTTTATTCACACACACACACACACACACACACACACACATACATATATATATATATATATATATATGTGCGTGTGTGTGTGTGTGTGTGTGTGTGTGTTTAGGCAGCAAACTTTCTTTTACACATGTCAGATTAAATAAATTGCAACACAGTTTTGCGGTTATTTTTTGTTATCGTAACTTGTACCGCTGAAGATGATATCGAAAAAAGATTGAAATGTCAACGTTACAGCTCATTTCTGACAACTTTTAATTATAATACGCGAAAAATTATCCGTGAGTATGAACGGATTTCCTTTTAAAATAGCAGACACAATGTTTGCAATTTTTTCTAATCACACACACACACACACACGTGTGTGTGTGTGTGTGTGTGTGTGTGTGTGTGTGTGTGTGTGTGTGATATCTAGCAGAACTGATGATATCTGATACAGCGAAACAGGGCTGCATGCGGGTGACTATTTATGCTCTCGCTCCTAAATTGAGCACTTTGGGGAAATAGCTGATTTTAAAAACTATCTACTCACAGTTATTTACGGATCGTTTTGCAGCAATAAATAAACTCTCTTAGCTACTGGCGTTTGTTTATATTGTGTATATAATAAGCTAAATTTTGCCTTACTCCGCACTGCGCTAATAGCTCAAAAGGAGAACCTCCGACTTATGTCAAATCAATCGGGTTTCAATCACGGCTGGATGCAAGTTTATGTCCAGCCGTACTGATGAGTTGTGATGTCGCCAAAACAGGGTTGTATATGGATGACTATATATATACATACATACAGTTCGTTTTTGTTTTGGATGTTGATGACTATATATATATATATATATATATATATATATATATATAGTCATCAACATCCAAAATAAAAACCAACTGTTGAATGAAAAAACGAAAATTATGACTAAGTGCATCCATACTAAAAACACCTCGTACAAACATGGATAAAAACGACATAATTCGTTTTAATTTTAAAATT
Organism: Ascarosepion bandense; assembly: GCA_037127315.1. Taxonomy (NCBI): domain Eukaryota; kingdom Metazoa; phylum Mollusca; class Cephalopoda; order Sepiida; family Sepiidae; genus Ascarosepion; species Ascarosepion bandense. The sequence goes on from JBBBDQ010002331.1 coordinate 17,632, forward strand.
GCACTTTCAAACATTCCCTGCCACGTGAGCGTTCAAATAAAACACCGTTACACGAGCATTCTTAAACAGAAAAACGGTAACTGATTTTACTGTTTACCGTTTTTTTTAAGAACGCTCACGTAACAAGTTTTTTTGTTCAAACACTCAATTAGCAGGGAATTTTTAAACGCTCAATTTTTAAAATCACAAGGAATTATTAGGTTTTCATCTATGGTTGCATGAACCTAAAAGGTATTATTTGTATGGTTACACTTAGTCATATTTTCCATTCTTTCATTCAATAGTTCGTTTTTGTTTGGTTTATGATAAATCTACATTAAAAATAGAAAACTGAAAAAAACTGTACAAAATTGGCTAGTCAAGTGTGGAAATTAAAATCAAAATATGGAAAAGACCCAGATATAACCTGGTGTACATAAAAGCATCCAAGGCTTACAACGGTGGAAAAATTTGTAGACTCTGCCAGGAAGAAAAGTTAGATATTATGCTATTCCCAAACAAAAACGAACTATTGAATAAAAAAAAATATTTGGTTTCAAACAAAGACACTTTGTTTGAAACCAAATATTTTTTATTTTGGCAAATTGAGTCATGTAAATTTTGCCTTGTAAATGACTTCTTTTGTATTGCAAAGTTCTTGAAGTTGACATTTATTTTTGTTTCTGCAGTTGCATTCCTTATTAGTGGTCTTGTTTTGTACACTGCCCTTTATGTTTCTGGTGATTTTTAAGAAACTATCTAAATTATTATTGCAACTATAACTTAGCTTCATTGTGCTTTTGTTGAAAATTTTGTTTATTTCTGATCCTTTTGGAAAGTGCCTATTTATCAGTTTAAAGAATATTTGTCCTATTTTGGTTTTTGCCTCTAAATGAAATGGCGTGTTGAACCAGATATTGTTTCGTTTTCTATTCTCCTTTTTTTTTGTCTGTGTGGTTGAGAATTATATTGTTTTTATGGACAACTTTTCTTAGTGAATCTTCATAAATATTTTTCTTTTTATCAAATATTATTTTGTTTAACGAATACTTTGATAGTCTGTGTTCTATTCTTCTGTGAATGTGTCTAATTCTACTTCTGGGACCTTTGAATTATGTATTTATATATGTTAACTTAATGTTCGTTTTCATGTATGGCGAGACATTACAGGTTTGTACATAAAATTCCACATCTAAATATTGTACAAATGTTCTATTAGTTTCTACTATTATATCAAAATCTAGTTTTTTGAATAGTTTGAAAAGCTCTTTCTTTATTTTATCATTTTCTCTTTTGTTGTCTGGTCATCTTTATACAATCCGTGGTTGTCTATATGGATTACGTTGTTGATTTTATTTAAAATGTATATGCCCATCAATTCTGAAATTTCAGCTTCATCATACGATCCTTCTAGTACATCAAATGTGCCGTTGTTTGATTTTTTAATCTATGCTTTACCTTTGTGGAAAAGTATTGATATGTTGCAATGTAGGATTATATCAATATGTTCAGATAGGATATTTATGTCCCTTTTTGGCAAAATTAAATGCTTTCATTAAACCGTTTTCATAAATTGATGGGTGAAAGTTTTATATGTCGGATTTAATGAATGCGTATATATCTTTTCATTCGATTTTTTGAACCAGAAAATTCAATCAATTGTGTTCTTCCACTGTTTAGCTTGAGTGGCTGTTCTTAGCAATGTTAGCAAGTCGCAAATATTTTTTAATATTTGATGGAGTATTTTGTCAACTTAAAGTTCCCGTCTGTCATTCATTTAAATAGATTCAGATCACGAAACTAGCAAAATAAAAAAAACCCTTAGATATGTGAAGACGGTCTCTGGTCGCTAGTCGTGATGGTTTCAACTAAGTACACCGGTTGCCGACCAAGGCCACAGAACCCAATCTGTCTTGTTATTTAACCCATAACTCGAGGAAATAGACAGATTAATACTTTTCTAAGGGTGATTTGCGTGTAAGTGAATGCAACGAATTCAGCTGGATTTCTAACTCAGCTTATCGATTTTTCATTCCGAGCTGATATCCACTCCACCAAAATCGATAAAAAATTGTAGATAATTTATCTTGTTCAAACTGACTTTTCCAATGAATTATACAAACATTTAGATAACAAAAAAAAAGGAAAAACGTAAGATAATGAGGAGGGTGATTTATAAAAAAATACATACAGATTACAAATGCATGCAAAGCAACATGGAAACCTTTGAAGAAATCCCCAACATATGACTGTCACGTGCTTTTGATAGTATCGTGTCAATCACTTTTGCTTGCTTTTCATTGCGAATTATAAATGCCCTTATTAACGCATATGTTTCGTTATGATTTTCTATTTCCTTTCAGCAAACTAATTAAAAAGGGGAAAACACTTAAGAACTAAATTCCTGCACCGTCTTCTCTTCCAGAATAATTTCTTCGGTTCAATAACTTCCATGCACCGAACTAATTTTCGTAAACTTAGCTTATTGTATTGAAAATATTTTTTTCACAATTCAAGGTAAAAAAAAAATAATTACTTCATATAACGAAACCCAGTGCTATGTACTGAATGATTTATGTGATTCAAGAGCTTACTGATAATGAAATTAGAAATAATTCTAATAAAATATAGTTCCAAAGCTGTGTATGCGGTAGCATAACGTATTTCTCAAACATTTTTAATTGGTGAATAGATAGGGATAACTAATTGAAAAAAGCATTTTATTAAAAGAAATTCTTAAATTCTTAATTGGGCATGGTTAGGTATAATTAGCCAAAATACCCCAAAACGGAATTGGCGGTTTCGAATAAACGATAAAAAAAGGAAAGAAATGTACAGGTTAAATAATATGAACCAATCACGTGTCTGAAAATATGTCGACCTCGTGGTACTGGTTTGGTTTGGTTAGTTTTCTTTTAGGCTATATCGAACTCAATGTGTTATTTAATATGCTATTTTATATAATAATAACTTTTAGATCTTTGTGTTCGAACGCTGTAGAATATTTTGTTTGTTATATACTAGTATTTATGTATGGTAATATATAGATAGCTCGATCATGTTTATAAAGTTGGCGTTGGGTTAAACATAGCCAAACTTCCTATAATTTCTTCCAGATCAGAAGGATAGAAGAATAAAACTGTTTCGTTGTTATAAATAATTGTAATTTGTTCATCAAACAGCATAATATCCATTTGTATGTATAAAATGTTCTATGATATTTTAAATGTTCTAAGAGAGAATGTAGTAAAGATTTTAAAGAATTATGAAGTCTTTCTTTTCAGCGAAATATGATTTGTGCAGATAAATATAAGTTCATATTTTATCTAAATGTTCTTATATAAATATAAATATAATCAATATTATTATTATTATAAATACTGACTTTGTCCTATATTTGTTTTGTAGATGGCGAGTAGGGGAAAGACGAAGAAATAAAGAAAACAGCATGCGAGAAGGTGCGAATACGGATTACAAGAACATTCATTTACATTACATGAGCTGTTGAGTGTTCTCGGATTCTTTCTCTATCTGAAAAAAAACCTGAGAAATCTGTAACCAACTTGATTCGTGTTTGGCTCATTTTTCATGAGAAATTTACTGAAATTTCAACTTGTTGTTATGGTTGTTTTCAATTGCTTTCTTTTCATTGGTTGATATTTTTTTTTTTATAAGCGTTTCACCCCGAGCAAGGCATGTCACTGCCACTACTGTGCAGGGGGCTACGTAGAGTGGAGAAAGGCTGATTAAATATAGGAAATAACAGAGGGTGGGTGATAGGCGGGTGAGGATACCGAGAATGAGGGTTGGGTAGATGAGAGTGTTGTGAGAATAGTTGGGAGTTAGTGTGATAGGAGGTGTCTATTGACCCTACATTTAAACACCTGGAGATTGTAACTGTCGGGAAAGCAGACTTGTGGAAGGGAGTTCCACAGGCGGGAAGCGCGAGAAAAGAAGCTGTTGGAGTAGAATTTACGGTTACATCTTATTTGTTTAACTGTAAAAGGGTGGGACCTAGTTGCTAATCTAGTATCTCGTGTAAATTCGTGCTTAGGCGGCACCAGTGATCTAAGCTCATCGGAGCAGAAGAAAATTTGCTCGTGATAATGTTCCTTGATTTTTTTTTCTCAACACGGTGATAATTTTTTTCCAGTGAACAAAAGATAGATTTGGCTCGTTAATCTAAAAATAGTGAAAAAAAGAAAAAAAATATTTTTAATTCGTATAAGCCGTAAATCCACGAGAGAATAAGGTACATGAGTGCCTCGTGTCAGCATTTAATGTTTTCCTCATTATTAGTTTTGGGGTTGTAATAAATAAATATATAAATAAATATATAAAATAAAATAAATTTTCAATATTCAAAATTGCTGAATTCAATTTATTGAAGATTTATTTTCTTTTATAGTAGCTCTGTAATTTTAATTACACTGAGTGAGCTCTCCTCCTGTATAATTTTTTCACATTAAAATTTAATATTAATTAGGATCAGGTTTTTGGGATTTACCTTCATACCTTTCCGTTTGAATTAAAGTATTTCAATATATATATATATATATATATATATATAAATTGAGCACTCGGGAAAAATGGTCGACTTTAAAAAACAGTAGCTACGCTGGCATCTACGCATCGATCATTCAGCAATGAATTAGAACACTCTTTGCTATTGAGCGTGTATAATGATAATAGACACTCTAAAATGTCTGCTCTCCTTCTACTGAGTGCCCGTAGCTCAGCGGTAGAATCGCCGACTGACGCCAATTCGGCCGGCTTTCAATCATGGATAAAAAGCAATCGGCTGTCTAACCGCACTGATGAGCTGTGATGCAGAGAAACAGATCTGTCTGCGGATGATTATATATATAATATTTTTTGAACTGCAGTATATATTGTTTTGGGTTCGGAACGAGAAATCTGATAGAGAATTTGGAAATACAGTTGTATTTTTGCTTTCACTTACGTGCAAATAATCTTGGGAAAAGTAATAATCCTTTTTTCTCCCTCCAACTATTGGTTAAATGAGAGTGCAGATGGGGTTCTATAGCCTAGGTTGCCAACAAGTCTACTGCAGAATATAATAAAAACTTACTGCGAGAAAACCATCTGCTCAGTCAATCATGTCTCTTTAGAGACATGATTGCCTAAGCGTGTATCTCATATGACACTTACTGATAAAATATTTTTTTAATCATATCCCTCCGAGCAAGGCGGTAACGCCACTGATGTGCAGAGAGCTACATAAAATTAAAAAAAGATTAAGGGGCTACATAAGTGTAAAAACTTTAGCTAGGAGGAGAGTGAAGAGAAAGACGAACCAATTAGAAAGTAGCAAGAGAAATATGAGAATACGTGTGATGACAAAGGTAGAGAGAAAGGAAAGGATATACAAGGTGGTGTGGAAAGAACTAGAGTCAAGTGGTTAAGAGATGGGTATTGACATTGCATTTAAATTCCTGGAGGCTGTAACGGTCATAAAAGCAAGAATATGGAACCGAGTTCCACAGGCGGGAAGTGCGAGAAAAGAATCTGCAGGAGTGGATTTGTCGTCTGCATTTGGTTGATCTACCTGTGAATGGGTGAGACCCAGTTGCCAGTCTGGTTGCACGAGTAAACACATGTTGCAGGGGCACCAGTGACTTAAGTTCGTTGAAGCGGAAGCCATGTTGATATCTGCGTTTTCACACATAGCAATTAAGGCATTCATATTGAAAGACTAATTAAAGACATTATCCAATAGATAAGTAATGAGTCAGTATTCTTTTTTAATTTGTGAAACCACTATCAAATTCCGTGTACATTATCATGAGGATGGAAGAAGCTAGTACATAGTTTTGCAAATAGGTCATTGCACATCAAGTAAAGTGAGGATGAAAACGTACAATTGTTTTGGACTAGTATTTTCGACAATCTCTAATCGTGAAAATGAATAATGGTGTTATCACCGCCTTGTCGACATACTTTTGTGATTCATATGTTCAATTTGACAACAATTGATTTCTTATTTGAATAGACTTATGACATATTCAAGACACACTGACTATATATATATATATATATATATATATATATATATATATTCTTTTTAACATTAATATGAAATGTTGACAAAAATCGCCAGTAGCTGAGGAAAAAATATATTATAGATGAAAGCGAAACCGTGCTGAAGAACAGAACACAATACTACTACTACTAAAACAACTACTAATAATAATCTATATAATAATTCTAATTGTTCCATCCTTAGTTACTTACTTAGTTCCCCCGTCCGTTACGCCGCTCTACCTACACGAGCTTTTCCTTGCCATCTATCTTTTTATAGTCTATAAACACTACTCTCGTCAGCCTTTCTCTCACCTTTGTCAAAGGGAAGGGTAGTAAAGAGTGAGAGAGTAGGAGGAGAGAGCCTATAGCATAGCTTAAGCTGGTGGTTGTAGCAGTAACTGTGTGTGTATATATGTGTACTCTACAATATTTTAATGCTTCTAAAACGAAGCTGCTATCAATTAACCATCATAGACAACCGCACCAACCTCCCATTAGCATGGACCAGGCTTGCCTCCCAAAGAGTAAAACACTACGCCTCCTTGGTATAACACTTTCAGCGGACCTCAAGTGAAATGACTATATCGAATCCATTGCTAAATCCGCTGCTATGAAAGTCGGATCTCTGTGCAGGGCCCGGAGGTTTTTTTCCGTTTGAATCTATCCTGAACATTTATAAATCTACCATCCGCCGTGCATTGAATACTGTTGCCATATCTGGTCGGGTGCCCCTGCTATACTCCTTGGGTCTGTAATGTGATCGATACTGACTTGGCAGACCGCCTGCAGTCTCTCTCTCACCGGCGCGACGTGGCTTCCCTGTGTCTCTTCTATAAATACTTTCATGACTTCAGTTCCGATGAACTTAGATAATTGGTGCCCCCTAGGTTCGAATTTGCACGAGATACTAGATTAGCAACTAAACCCACCCTTTTACAGTGAAACTGATAAAATGCAACCGCAAATTCTACGCCAACAGTTTCTTTTCTCGTACTTTCCGACTGTGGGATTCTATTCCACATGACTGCTTCCCCGACGGCTACAATCTCCAGGAGTTTAAATGTAAGGTCAATAGACACCTGCTAACAAAATAACTCGCTTCCATTCTTTCAAACACTCTTTCCCTCCTCCAAACTATCTCTCAACCCCCTTCTGACATTTCCTATATCTAACCATTCTTTCTATTTACCTTCCCCTATGTAGCCCCAAGTGCAATAGTGGCAGTGGAATGCCTTGCTTGGGGTGAAACGATAAAAAATAGTAAAAATAGGTACGGTTGTTTTCGTAACCGTCGATCAAATAACTTGGCTATTACTCATTTGGTCTTTTCTGTTTACACTGGACACAGAAGCCATGATTTTTCAAATAACATAATATAAATTAGTTCGCTTATTTTAATTTCATTCTTTGTTATTAAATTAAAATCATTTTAAAAGATATTTAAATATATTTTTTTTATTTATTCAGAAAGCATATTCATGTTGCAGTCTTTAAAAATTCATTAGAACTGTTTGATCTTTCTAACTCTCTGTCTGTTATCATCTTAACTCTTTGGCAAGCAGTTGTACGCTCTAATCAACTCCGAATTTATTTGGTCCCAGGTATGACCGTAAACTGCATCCGGCAGCAAGGCCTCCGATTGGGAGGTTGTGAGGAGCATGGAATCACCTCTTAATTGCTGTTGTTCCCAGGCCCACCCTGACCCGGAGTGGTAACACCTGTTAGAGTCTCAGATATGGGTGAATAGTTCATCCCAGAACCGAAGTCAAAATGCTATGAAAGTATTTACCAACAATTTTTTACAATTAAAAATATTACCAGCAGAACATTTTTGAATGAAAAATATTACTAACAAAATGTTTTTGAAAGAATAATGTTATCAACAAAATATGTTTTTGAAGGAAAAATGTTATCAACAAAATATGTTTTTGAAGGAAAAATGTTATCAACAAAATATGTTTTTGAAGGAAAAATGTTATCAACAAAATATGTTTTTGAAGGAAAAATGTTACCAACAAAATATGTTTTTGAAGGAAAGATGTTACCAACAAAATATGTTTTTGAAGGAAAAATGTTACCAACAAAATATGTTTTTGAAAGAGAAATGTTATCAACAAAATATATTTTTGAAGGAAAAATGTTACCAACAAAATATGTTTTTGAAGGAAAGATGTTACCAACAAAATATGTTTTTGAAGGAAAAATGTTACCAACAAAATATGTTTTTGAAAGAGAAATGTTATCAACAAAATATATTTTTGAAGGAAAAATGTTACCAACAAAATGTTTTTGAAGGGAAAATGTTGCCAGCAATACATCTGACTTTCAACGAAACACACTTTACAAAGAAATTACATTCTATTCATACAAATTTATAGTAAACATTTCGTCGGCATTAAATGACCCCTTAAGGTTGATATGCCGTAAAAAACAAACCAAACCAAACCGAATGTATTAAGCATACACTTCATATGTTTTGTTTCAGCAAAGCAATATTTTTCTCTCTTTAATAAGTGAAACACTTAGGTATCATAAACATTTACATTTTTGTTGCTTCAGATCTAATTTATCTTTGGGTAGATTATCTATCATTGACTGCCATGATGAAGGACTTATATTATTTAATATTTCAGTATATCATTTTTTTTAATGCTGCTGTTGATTGATACTTTGCTTAGGTTTTGGAAGGTATTTTTTGCTATGCCAACGCGCCTTCAGTTTGTTTGTGTTCTTTTTTAATACGCTTCGCAGTCATTTACATTTCTGGATCTATTTGATTCCGGTACCACCTTTATGTTACTGGCCGGTTCGCCCGTTCCGTTAGCCTAGAACCTGTTCTCATTTAATTTTCTCCTCGCTTTTCTTCACTACATTCTGTATCTGTTCTTGTTTGCTTACTGTTGTGGAACCTCCTCTTTGTATATTATAATGTACTCGACTGAGAGTACTTATACTCCTGCCATAGAGAGAACAGTGTCTGGTATAGAGCAGAGAGATTATTCGTATTGGTCGCTATCAGAATTTCTAAACTTCTCTTTGTCACACGAAACTCTTTAAATTGTTCAGTTTTGTTACAAGTACCGTCAACTGTGTGTTATTATTTTGAACATTGTTTTTCGTCCGTTTGATGTTTTCTTTGGAACACTTGTGTTTTTCGTTTGGGGTTAGGGACAAATACCAGTATGGCTCTGTCTCCCCAACATTCAACTTCTTCGGCGGGCTTGGTATAGCATAGTTACGTGAGTACCACCTTCTACCCCTCCTCTATTCCGACTTGTGCCACAATTTTTGCATTTTTACAAAAATAAATATTGAGAGTAATTGTAGAGATCGGAGTGTACCGGTTCGGAACGAGAAACTGGGGAGCCGAGTTCGAATTCCAGTTGAATCCATTGTATTCACTTACGCGCAAATACCCTTGGGAAAGGTATTAATCCGTCTCTTCCTTCCAGTTATGGGTTAAATAGCAGGACAGATTGGGTTCTATAGCCTTGGTCGGCAACCAGTCTACCGCAGAAAGCAATGGCAACCTACTGCGGGATAATCTTCTGCCCAGTCAGTCATGTCTCTTTCGAGACATGGTCGCCCAAGCGTGTATCACGTATGGCACTTAACTGACTGACCGGAACTAATACGTAAGTTACCGAAGCTACCCACAGACTGCCGCAACAGAAGTCAGAATAGCCCTGAGCTCCACTCAGCTGGAATAAAATACACGGATATACTATTTCCAACGACTCCACTTCAAGGCTTTTATATATTTATTTCTTACTAACAGTATTCCCGGATTTACTAACCTGCGTTTCAATTTGTATATTACGTTCAATATAACCTGTTTTTCTTGTTGCTCATCATTTTGTACGGTTCCCCACCCGGAATCTATAACACTTACAGTGTCTGCTATTAATTTTGTATCATTAACATATCTAATGTTGCTACATGGGGGCCTCGAATAATGAATCATGTTAGAACATCTGTTTTTTTTTTTAGAATCTTCTGAGTTGTATATATTTTTTGTATATACACCCTTATTCAAACTTAAATAAAACGCATAATGTCTTTCCAATGTCTTTCACAATTTTCCTGGTGATATATACGTCGTCTCTTTGTTTTGTTCTCCTCTTTCTTTCACATTTTCTTTTACGTTTTGGACTGATAGATTCAGATTGTTTTTTCGCCTTCGTAATACGGTTAAGAGTGGAAAGGCTGACACCAACAATACCTACAATCTCTCTGCAAGGCTTGCCACAATGTTTGTGCAGTGTTACAGTTTTCCAACGCTTTCTTGGAGTAATGTCCATCGCAGACAACTGTCTTTTAAAAGCCTGAATATTCATTTCTTTAAAATAATTTTCACAAAACTGGTTGTATATCTAAATATGAACTTATTTATAAATGGAAAATTGTCTCTGTGTGTGTATGTGTGTGTGTGTGTGTGTGTGTGTGTGTCCGTTACCTATAGATTCCGAAACGGCTGAGCCGATTTTCTTTAAAATTTACACACTTGTACTATAAGTGTCTGCGACTGTTCTTAGCTAGGTTTTGTGTCGAGGTACCCCCCAAAAAATATCAAAATTCGATAATCGAAAAAATCGGGTTATAGAAGGAATGGTCCCATTTTAATTAACTTCGATACACTCATAGACAAAGACATGAGAAACGATATTCAGAAGTTTCAAGGTTGCAGTTCTTACAATAGTGCAGAAAATCGATAATATATATATATAAAAAGGCAAGATGTTTGTGTGTGGGTCTGTTTATTTGCCTGTATGACTGTCTTTTTTCAGCCCTTTTATTTCAGTTTTTGCTTCAGGTTTGGCTCTAAGTAGGTATAATTGTAATTCTTAGTCTCAGCCAAGACACCATTTACTTATTTATCCTTCAAAATTCAGTTTACGCCGAAAAAATCTTATTTGATATCGATACCAGGAAATCAAAATTTGACTTACATCCATTCATTTTTCTTTCAGTCTACGGTTTCGCTTTAACTGGAAACAACTATTGCTTTTGAGTATTTCGTACCAACGTCCAAAGAGTCTGAGATCCAGGAAAATGGATTAGTTTTGAAGCTTTTATTACACCCGAGCAACGGCTAGTAATGAATAATTTGTGTTTCATGACATTCATGTAGAGTCCGAATTCCGATGAGGTTATTTAAGTCTATGATTAAGGTTCTTCGTTTAACTTTTTTCCTTTGTAGTATCTAAAAGTGGTGAACAAAATTAAGCCTTGTAAAATTGTTCTGTATTCCATCAAGATGATAGAAGTAAGATGAAAAGGAATAATTAAAGAAAAACGTATGAAGAAACTGAAAATACCTAAACTAGAAAACGAGTAAAAAAAATCAAATGATATAGAAAGAATGAGGGAAAACATGCATAATATTATAAAATAATAATAGTTAAAGAGAATAAAAACCATCAAATATCAAAACAAACCAACATTGAATATAGCCAACTCATTGAAGTTTATCGGTAAAAGATAAATAGCTATATAAGAAAAAATCAAATAGCACACCAATTTTGCAACTGATGAAATTAAGGCAGCGTCTATATCACACTCATTAAAATTACATTCTAGCGTTCTCACTGATTTCTAAGATAATGATCCTGTAAAAGTTAATACGCGAATTTAAGTTCTAGCAATTTCTTTGTAATATCCTTGCTCACACGGAAGTAATTCCCAAACAAGTTGCCGATATGTCTTTTATAAAACACTTGTGGCACAGTGGATATCGACTCGGAACGAGAAACCGGGGAGCCGAGTTCGAATTCCAGTTGAATCCATTGTATTCACTTACGCGCAAATACCCTTGGGAAAAGTATTAATCCGTCTCTTCCTTCCAGTTATGGGTTAAATAGCAGGACAGATTGGGTTCTATAGCCTTGGTCGGCAACCAGTCTACCGCAGAAAGCAATGGCAACCTAACGCGGGATAATCTTCTGCCCAGTCAGTCATGTCTCTTTCGAGACATGATCGCCCAAGCGTGTATCACGTATGGCACTTAACTGACTGATAAGAATATAATTAAAGAATTCACAGACTTAAAGACGATGTAAGACGAAATATATTATGTTTCAACAGAGAGACAATGATAGATTTTCAAAAGAACGAGTTCACTGGATATTTTTTTCTGCTATAAATTAAACTTAAGAGATTTTTCTGCGATTTAAAATATTAAAATTCTCATGTAATTTTGTGTATAATACAAAGAAAATACTAATACGTGTACATTTATATTTCTTTATATATTGCTCGTCTCACGGGTACATACTCGATCACCACTTTTGAAGGCATAGTATGACCAATTAAGCTTTGTATCTTGTTACTGCTTAACCGTTGGCTGAATAATCTTTGACCAGTTGCCCGAAAGCCCATGCTCGAGTTCACCGCACATACAACCGACGTGGTATCACAACACGTTCCAGTGGAGGACCAGATAAATACCTCTCCCGTCTCAGAGTACTTTCATGTAGAGTAATGGTTAACACGCTTGTCTTGCTAGATCTATTATGACTAGTGATTTCGATCTCTAGATACCCCATACTTTGACTTGTGTCATATCAAAGTTACGCATAGAGAATTATTTATGTTCTTCCGATTTCCATTAGGGGATAGTAAAAATATTATAATGTCCATTCTCAAGGCGGACTGTATTTTCCCAAACACCGCTTCTCCATCGGGAGGGACCTAGAGTCATTAATAAGAACCTAATAATTATAAAAGAAAATTGAAGTATCGAGAGAGCTTGAGCAATTTCTATTACTATTATATTCTGATTTAAAATTGACTTGGTGTAAAATTCGTCAGCAATGTGGATACACTAAAAATAGACATGTTCTCCGTCCCTGGGCATTTCGATTTGGTGTAGTTGTTTCAAACCTTGTCTCGTTAGTTTTTTGACTGACTATCGAGGTAGACTTTCAATGGATGGTCCACATTTTCGGCCTTGATTAAATCATTACGTGCGCTTCACTTCAGAATATGGGTGATCATGGCTATCCAAAACTTCTAAGTTTTGTAGCTCATAGCATATATTCGCCATTTTAAAAAATCACCAACTTTATATATTATCTTCCAAACATTTCTGTCTAATCATTATATACTGCGTTTGGTCTTCCAAGGTAGCTTTTCTGATTATATGTTCTGTGATGAGTCTTTTTAAGGTTTTCTTGCTCATCATATGTCATGTGATAGATATTTCAAGATTCCTTTTCTCATATGTCCTGTGATAGATGTTTCGAGATTTCCTTTCTCATTATATGTCCTGTGATAGATTCTTCAAGATTCCCTCTCTCATATGTCCTGTGATAAATCTTCCAACATTTCCTTTCTCATTATATGTCCTGAGATAGTTTTTTCAAGATTCCTTCTCTCATATGTCCTGTGATAGATTTTTCAAGATTCCTTCTCTCATATGATCTGTGATGTTTTTCCAGATTTCCTTTCTCATTATATGTCCTGTGATAGATTTTTCAAGATTTCTTCTCTCATATCTCCTGTGATAGATGTTTCAAGATTACCTTTCTTTTTATATGTCTTGTGATAGATTTTTCAAGATTCATTCTCTCATATGTCCTGTGATAGATTTTTCAAGATTTCCTTTCTCATTATATGTCCTGTGATAGATTTTTCAAGATTTCTTCTCTCATATGTCCTGTGATAGTTTTTTCAAGATTCTCTCTCTTATATGTCCTGTGATAGATTTTTCAAGATTTCCATCGTCATTAGATATCCTCTGATAGGTCTTCCAAGGTATCTTTCCTTATTACATGTCCCCGATGTTTTAACTGTCTCTTTTATATGAATTCATTCTTTGTTGCCATCTTCTTTAAGACTTTCATGTTGTTTACTTACCACCTGCAGAGAAGAGTCAGTGTCTATTCTGATAAGCTTTTTTGTATCTGTTGTAACCGATTTTCTTCTCATATTGGGGATATTGGCCAGAATTCAATTTCATATAATACGTGTTTTACATAGCCATTCAATGCTATTTTGTTTTTGCCTATTAAAATGTTATAGTTACTTAGCTGTTGGTTTAACTGTTAGAACGAATTATTTTCTAGTGCAGTACCCTTTTCAATTTTGGTGTTTTATATACGTTCCACTGTTAAAGCATTTCCAAGATAATTGAACTTCTGTAGCTGATGATGACCATAACTTCTGATTTTTTGCAGTAGCTGTTTTATCTCTATGCATTTTTGCATAGAGAGTGTAGACCAATCAAAATAATGCAACTTCTAATTGGAAGAATATGTGAGCAGACACAAAAAACAATGTTTTGGGAAATTAATTTTAAAATTTGATTAAATTGAGATCAGCATTATTAATCGACTATTAGATTCACTTTATTTTTATTGCAAATTTTAAATTCTAAGTTTTAAAAGAAATATTTAGATTTAGAAAATTACTCATATATTAAACGATGAAAAGACATGAACGCACACATATAAACTTACAAACATTCGCACAAGACAAATACACGAGTATACACACATCTACTGACAAACTGACACATATACAGATTAATATACGCCCGCATATATACATACACAAATTTCAAAATTTTGCTTTTACCGATTTGTCAATTTGTTAAATTTTAAAGTCGATATGCTTTGGAAAATAGACAGTGATGCCTACAATATTGGATACATGTAAGAGCGAATTCTTAAGACGACAATAGAGCCTTGAATGAATGAGGTCAGGGCAGACACAATTATATTTCAGGGCAGGAACACATAAAGATCATTAGATATATACTCATGCAAATACACAAGCTAAAAATAAAAATGTACACGATTAAAAAATCCACAGATCACCATATACAAAATAAAAAATATAACAACATGCATGAAAATACTAATACAAACTTCTGGCATAAACATACGCAAATAAGCGCGGTAATCTTCACAAAGAAGCAGACGCGCATATATTGTTGTAAATTAGAATTTGAACAAAACGAGTAAAGCGGAAGAGTAGAGAAGTGATTAATAGACATGTTGAAAATTTAGAGACTGTTTTAACACTAGAAGATAAGTTATGGTCCTTCACACGTTTTATGAACAAGACTTCGGGTCGAACCAACAGGAAGATGTTAAGAAAATGTATATGGGATAGAAGTGAATAGGAGAGGATGGACTAAGAAGAGATAGGAATTGTTAGTGGATAAACATATCTACATTAGTGAAGTATAAGGCTAGAAATATTTTTTGTATTTAAACTTAATTTTTTATTTAATATATTTTTCTAATTTTTTTAAATTTAAAATTTAAGGAAATACTTTATATATAAAACTTTAATTAGATCACAATTCGTCGTATGAAATAAAAATAGAATTAGAGGTAAAATGTATATATAAGATGGGAGAGATCAAACAGTTAAAAGTGAATATGGTGGTACTAATATTAATACTATAAAGGTTTATCGTCATTAGAGAACATAACATTAGATTTTGTGATATTAACATGATTTAAGTTCTTTAATATGTTTCCAATTTAAGGTGGTTTCATGCCTCTGGTTTAGTAATATGCCGCTTCTCATGTATTTAACGATTTCCTCTTTCTTCTCTTCTTTTTGTTTAAATTCTAATTTACAACTTCCAGTACTGATTTCACATTTTCTCTACCCCACTTACCTCTCACAGAAAAATTTCCTAATACAAGAAAAAGTATTTTCCATCTTCCTTCACTCTATCTGATGAGATATTGTTTTTTCAATGTCGAAACAAAATGTACACTTTGAGAGTAGGAGATAATTCGTACATGTTTTAAGCTATTATTTATAATAAATATCCGTAGCTCTAATTTTATATTGAGCACTGATTTAAAATAAGGTTTTGAACGTTGTGTTTCTTTTCTTCGTTCCAATTTCATATATATATATATATATATATATATATATATATATATATATATATATATTATTTTCTATAATCATATAGCGCCTAGCAAGGCATTTTACTGCCACTGTTTTGCAGGAGGGGGTTATATAGGAGGAAAGTTATGAGAAAAAGTGACAAGTTATAGGGCGTGTCAGTAAGTGGGTAAGAGAAGGATGAGCATACTGATGAGAGTATAAAATGTCTACCCTGACTATGTATATGCCGTCTGTTGTTGTTGTTGTTTCCATCCCCATTTTCCTTTACGTTTTGGACTGATGGATCCAGATTGTTTCTTCGCCTTGATGACATGACAGACAGTTGAAAAGTTGACATCAATAATATCCGCTATCATTCTGTAAGATTTACCAGTGTGCTTGTGCATCGTTACAATTTTCATACGCCTCCTTGGAGTAATGTCGATCGCAGAAAATATCCGTTGGACAATTAATCGACAGTCGAAACACCATAAGATACAATATTTTCAAGGTTAAAAATATCTTCACAAAACCTTATAATAGATTCATATTACTAGAAACGACTGCATATAATCTAAACTGAAGAAGAAACAGAAACCGATTACACCCTGTAACAACAGTGTGTGTAAAACTGACCATATCGTGATAGAAAGAAGACTTGACAAGTTGCTTCAATTTAATTTTCACAAAAGTGTATATATATATATATATATATATATATATATATCAGATGTAATGAATTTTTATTTATTAATACTATATTTTAATAGACACTGTTTATTTTGTTTATATATTTTCTTTTGCTAGACGATATATGTGAGAAATCTTATTACGAGGGTCATTCAATAAATAATACAGATAGAAGCTTACTTTTTCTCACAGTACACTCCCAGCAGAGTCACATATTTTTCCACCTGTGCACAAGCTTCCGTATTCCCTCAACGTAAACATCTTTGCGCTGATGTATCAACCAATCGCTCACGGCACATTTGACTTCATTGTCACTTTCAAACTTCTTTAAACAATTGAGCCCAGTTGTAGACATTTTTTGGCTGAAACATGTGGCACCATACACAGTTGACATTCTCTAATGAATTTCAACTGGTTTGCACACTTCAGCAACCAAGAACTTAAAACTGACCTCTATTCAATCCTGGAGCATGCTACTTGTTTGGCCATCTTTGTTAAGCTCCAAAACTCTCAAATTTTTTTCAATCTGCAAAAAAATTAAATCCCTTTGAAATAGAAGTAAAGGAAAAAATATTAAAAACGTAAGCTTCTAAAGGTCCTGAGCAGGTGGATGACAGAACTTGGGCTGAGAGACGTTACAGGAGAAAGAGTGCTAAGAGCCATCAGGGATAGTGAGACGTGAAGGTCATGATCACCTTCAGGACAAGGTATATAAGAGAAAAGAAAAAACTTCTATCTATATTAGAGGTCCTAATACCGAAAAAAATACCTTATTTATTAAATGACCATCGTAGAAGTCCTTATACCGAAGTGTTCACCTAATTATTTGAATGACCCTGGGAGAAAACCTTATACTATAGGGTTTGTAGAGGTTCTTATACCGAATCATTTATCATATTTATTGAATGGCGCCCGTAAAGGCTCTTATACCAAAAAAATTCACCTTATTGATTGAATGGACTTTGTAGAGGTCCTTATACCGAAAAATTCCCCTTATTTATTGAATGACCCTCGTAGGTCCTTATACCGAAAAATTCACCTAATTTATTGAATGACCCTCGTAGAAGTTCTAATACCGAAATATTCACCTTATTTATTGAATGTCCCTCGTAGAAGTTCTTATACCAAAAAATTCAACTTATTGATTGAATGGATTTTGTAGAGGTCCTTATACCGAAAAATCCCCCTTATTTATTGAATGACCCTCGTAGAAGTCCTTATACCGAAAAACACACCTTATTTATTGAATGACCCTCGTAGAAGTTCTTATACCGAAAAATTCACCTTATTTATTGAATGACCCTCGTAGAAGTCCATATACCGAAAAATTCACCTTATTTGTTGAATAAACCTCGTAGAAGACTTTATACCGAAAAATTCACTTTATTTATTGAATGACTCTCGTAGAAGTCCTTATACCGCAAAATTCACCTTATTTGTTGAATGACCCTCGTAGAAGTCCTTATACCGGAAAATTCACCATATCTATTGAATGAACCTCGTGGAATTCCTTAGATCTAAACATTCACCATATTTATGGAATGACACTCGTAGAAGTCCTTATACCAAAAACAAAATAACCTTCTTTGTTGAATGACCCTCGTAGAAGTCCTTATACAAAAATTTCACCTTATTTATTGAATGACCCTCGTAGAAGTCCTTTTACCGAAACATTCACCTTATTTGTTGAATGACCCTCGTAGATAAAATATGTGATAAAATGTCATTACATTTACATCAGTTTTCTAATCTTTTCCTTGCTAAGGAACAATGACAGTTACCAAAAATAGCAAACGCTGTTCGTAAATTTGTAATGCGACTCTATGACTTCACACCGCGTGAGAGCTCGAAATGATAACAGAACCATATATTTGAATGCAATGTAATGTGCTATGACCAGATATTAACGTGATTTTAATAAGTGAGATTTCTTTGGATTTAATGTAGATGGCATCCAATATCTGAAGGTTCTTTTTACTGTGTGTATGAGTGAGGATTATTGTATTGTTGACTGAAATGTGTTTGATATTATCTACATGTCTATGTTTTTCTAAGAAATGTTGTTTAATTGTACTCTGATCAGAAATGTGACAGGTAAATCTACGGGAGAGCGTGGTTGCAGTAAAATCAATATATGTAGTGGGTTTATTATTAGTACCATAGATATAATCTCTGAACGGGCATGTAAATTGATACATTTACATTTGTTTTCTGTAGGGGGTTTAGTTGAGTGGTTGTAGGGCTTTTAGAGACTATGAAGTCAATTGTTTTGAATTTTTTATATGATGAAATTAATTTGATTATTATTATTTATTGGTTTAACATTTCTACGTATTGTTTTTGAGAGTTTTTTCATTTTGTTTGTCATTATTATGTATTTGGTTGCAATAGTATAAGATAATTGTGTTATGTTTATTTTGATGTACACCGTTATTATTAATATTATCTATATTGTTAGAACTATTGTTAAGTTTTTTGAGATAGATGTTAATTTGTTGATCAATAACGGAGTTAGAAAATCCATTATTGACAAGTTTTTGCTTGATGTTGTGTAATTCTGTATAAAATATAGATATGAAAGAAGATATAATTTGTGTGTTGAATTAAGATTTTTATAAGAGCTAACTTATATCGCTGGGAGCATTCACTATTATAATTAAGAAGACACGGGTTTATGCTATTTGGTTTTCTATATAGAGAAGTAGTAAATCTATGTGTGACAGAATCAATGAATATATCAAGGAATGGGATTTTGATATTAATGTTAAGTTCTAATGTAATTTCGAGGGCTGAGTGACTTTCAAATTTGTTTTTAAGTTTTATAATTTGATCGATATTCTTAGCTAAACTGAAGATGTCATCTGTGTATCTTGCATACATAGAGGGTTTACTGTTGTCATAATTATTTTATTTTCTAAATTTGCCATATAATAATTAGAGAAGCGAGGACCTAAAGGAGATCCCATTGCAATACCATCTATTTGCGTGGAAATATTACATAAGGAGTCATGAAAGGGTACTTGCGTGGTGCATGCTAATAATAGATTTTTAATATAGTGGGTTTAATATTGATTGATGGGAGAGTAGCATGATTGTATACATCACGGCTAATGATGTCCATCGTTTCATGGATGGGAACATTAGTGAATAGATTTTGAACTTCCAAAGATGCAATTATTTGATTGTTAAATTTTACGGAATGGAGAATCTGTATAAATTCATTCGTGGAGCTAATACTATATTTACTAGGAAGGTGGGGAATAATCAGTTTATGTGTTTTGGAAAGGTTATATATAAGTGTGGGTATTTGTGAAATGATAAGTCGGAGGGGATGATCTTTTTATAGACTTTTACATTTCCATAAAGGTAGCCGGCTGATAGTCACCTATAATCTTTTGAAGTTTATAGGATCATATTCCAGCATTGCTTGCAGTAATAAGTTTATTAATATGTTTTTTAGAGTTGGGTGGTGGTATTAGTAGTTAATTTTTGAAAATTATTGTGATCGTCCAGAATGACCTGTAATTTGGAGTGATATTCATGTTTGCTTAAAATAACAAATGTATTGATTTTATCGGCTACTACCTCCTGTGGGATGTCTTGTAGTTTTTTTTCTGTGTCTGAAATCAACACTGTATAATCTGCATACATTATGTTGTTCAAATTGTGGTCTCTGATAAAAATTCTGGCATAACATCTAGGGTCCTCAAAATAGTCTCGCTGTACAAGTTGAACAGATCCGGTGAAAAGACACATCCTTGTCTTACGCCCCTATCTATTTTTTTAATCATTTCACCCCAAGCAAGGCATTCCACTTCTACTATTGCGCTTGGGGCTACATAGGGGAAGGTAAATAGAAAGAGAGGTTAGATACAGGAAATGTCAGAAGGGGGGTGATAGGTAGTTGGGAGGATGGGAAGAGTGTTTGAAAGAATGGAAGCGAGTTATTGTGTTATGAGGTGTCTATTGACCTTACATTTAAACTCCTGGAGATTGTAGCCGTCGGGAAAGCAGTCATGTGGAAGGGTATTCCAGAGTCGGGAAGTACGAGAAAAGAAACTGTTGGAGTAGATGTTGCGGTTGAATTTTATCGGTTTCACTGTAAAATGGTGGGATCTAGTTGCTAATTTAGTATCTTGTGCAAATTCGAACCTAGTTTATCTTTTATATATAATAACTTCGTTGACTGTCCGCATGCAGGCGGTTTGTTGTCAGTAGAGATTCTTAATTACTCTTATGTTTTTTTTTTCAAATATGTCGAGTTTGATGAGCATCTCTATCAATTCTTTGTGGCGTATTTTGGCAAACGCCTTTGCATAATCGATGAAACATGAGTACAAGTCATTTTCATTTGCATTGCACTTTCGGAGAGCATCCTCATTATAAATATGACGTTCCTTCTGCCAGTGTCTTTGATAGACCGGTACTGTTCTTGTCCTCCTTCTGGTCTGATTCTGCTTCACGCTCTATTCATCAGGATTCGGACGATTAGTTTTGTGATATGACTGATTAAGCTGATAGTTCGTTGGAGTTTGCAATCATTTGCAACTGGCGTATTATAGAGTGATATAAAAATTTACTTGCTTAGGTCTTCTGGTATTGCACCACTACTATAAATTTAATTTATTATTTCCGCAATTTTCTCTATGCCAAATTCTTCCAGAGCTATCAGCAGCTCTATTACAATGCCGTCTGGACCACCTGCTTTTTTACCATTGCAGCTTCCAATTCGGATTTTAATATTTCCGTTCCGTCCTCATCTTTCCTCATTCAGTCAGTCATTTAAGTGCCATACGTGAAACACGCTTCGGCGATCATGTCTCGAAAGAGATATGACTGACTGGGCAGAAGATTATTCCGCAGTAGTTTGCCATTGCTTTCTGCGGTAGATTTGTAGATCCCAATCTGTCCTGCAATTTAACCCAGAATTGGAAGGAAGAGACGTATTAATACCTTTCCCAAGGCTATTTGTGCGTAAGTGAATGCAATGGATTCAACTGGAATTCGATATCGGTTCCCCGATTTCTCGTTCCGAGCCGATATCCACTGCACCAAAACCCACATCCGTACTTTCCTCATTACATGTCACAAAAGCTTCAGCTGTCATTTCCTAGCCATTTTTTTTTAATTTTCGAGTCCATCCCATCGAAAACCGTGTCATTGTTCACATGTTTTGACCATGGTGTACCCAGCATTCTTCTGTATAACCACTTGATCGAAAACATTATCTCTGCTCAGTTTCCTTCCTGCGTTTTAAAGAAAATTATTTGTAAAGAATTAATTGATTTACTTTTAATCCGACATGCTTATGACTTCAAAAGTTATAACAGGAGACACATTGGAATGAAAAATGTATCAATATAAATTGTGGGGTGGGAGAGATATACAAAATCAGGAAGAAGTTTAAGGAACATCTATAAGGAAAAGTGGAAAATGATTATTCTTTTAAGAATTCCTTAAACAAACTCTCCGCAGGCTGCCATCTTAAGACGGAATTGCCTCTCCATATTAATTTATACAGCATTGCTGGAAAGAGACGTAATTGGTCAATTTTCTTACGAACGGAATTTATGAGAAAATGAAAGCAGTAGAGGACTCAAAAGTTGAACTTGATTCCATTTCAACGTCGATAATCGGAACTCGCAAAAATTTTTGCGACAATAAGATTGAATAAATCAGCGATGTCTACTTGTGGGGCCTTATTCTTTGTACTCTTGCCTTATTGTGATTCATTGAAAGCTGGATTACCTTTGCGATATAATTTAACAAACGATCTGAATTTAGTTTTCCACTAGTTGTTTTCAAACTTTGCGTATTCGTTGCACAGAAAGTTATTTCCATTTCTCTAAAATAACTCTACTTTACCCGAACCGACTCTAAAGTCATGAATCTGTTTTAAATGCAATCGTATTGACCCCAATGCCCTAGCGGAAGTTTGTCATCGGTTTTTGTCGAACAGATTCTAAATCTGGAAATATTGGAATGGGCCAAACTCGTGTTTTCGTCTGAGATTCACAATCGTTAGCGGAAATTTATATCGACATTAGTTGGATTTTCAGTCCGTAGAGATATCCTATGTCCGATTCGTAATAGCCGAACGCGGCCGAGACAATGAAAGCTGTGGTCAGTGGATGACAGAGAGCTGTTGGCGTAGTTAATGCGGTAAAAAGAAGAGAAGAAATATATATTTATTTCAGTGGCAACGGTTCCTGGAAATTAGGTGATACAATTGTATTGCTAACAGCAAAGAATGTGTGAAAGCACAAAACCTTTTCGCTAAAGTGATAAGAAGTATCTCTGGTGGCGCATCTTATATCGTCTTCACCGTAATTATCGGAGTCTCGGGAGACTGAATATGTCACAGGTTGACACTGGCGCTTGACAAATAAAGCACACACACACACACACACACACACACACACACACACACACACACACACACACACACACACATATATATTGTGTGTGTCATGGCAGTGTGAATTCGAATAGAGATTCGGCCTTTGTCTTTTTTTTTTAATCGTATCGCCGGATAGTCTAATTACTCTTCCTTGGTCATTTAGACATAAAGCGTGGTCGATTATTTATTTAAGTCTCTGTCTTTTGTCCAGTTCTGCCCTCCTTATTTGGCTGATTCAACTGTTCTTCTCTTAGTTTATTATGTATTCGTTTTTGGCTTGATTTTCTTATTCACTTGGTTAACAGGTATATTGTTGGTTTTAACAACACATTAACACATTCATTTATATATATATATATATATATATATATATATATATATACAGGCGGGAACATATAAACACACAAAATATATGTATATAAATGAATTGAGATCAAATCTAAACTTATTTATAAATGGAAATTTACGATAGTGCAGAAAATCAATAATATATATATATATATATATATATATATATATATAAAAGGCAAGGTGTTAGTGTCTGTGTTTGCTTATCTGCCTGTATATATTGTGTGTGTCGTGGCAATGTGGACTCGAATAGAAATCCGGTCTTTGTATTTTTTTTAATCGTATCGCCGGATAGTCTAAGTAAAATTTTCCTTATCTGATTCCATACGCCTATGGCTTAGTGGTTAGCAAATCCAACTGACAGCAAATCGCTCGAGTTTCGATCCCGGCCAGAAGCAAGTGGATGTCTAGGCACACTTTGAAACAGCGAAACAGACTTGTACGTGGATGACGAATATATATATATATGGGGGGGGTGTAAAGGGTGCGACAGATAAATTGTCGACTATGAGAATTTATATTTGTATGTGTATTTCTGGTAGAGACTTACATCGAATTTATATGTACAAATCTCTCAAAGCAGAATAAATTACACAAGTGCAGCATAACTAAAATATATAGAAATAAACCAAAAAATAAAATGAAATGAACTACGCTGTAATCCCAATTCCAAACTACAGAAAACTTGAGACAAATCACTCACACAAATCAAACTTGTAATTACATAGCAGATAGTGACTCTCCCTTAAATGGTAGCTGCTTGCAAAAAATATAAGAAGCACACCATGAAAACATCAGTAGGAAGAACAAAATTTATTTAGGATTAAATTATATACGATGCTGTCAGAGAAACTACGCACTCAAATATACTTTATCAACTAAAAATTAGACCTAGATGTCAGAATAAATTGCATGACTAAATAACTAGCATTCATTACTTAAAAAAATAAAAAATAAAAACAAACCTAACAGGCTCCCTCTTAACCTCTACCAGTTTTGCAAGCATCAGATTCTCTAAGCCCTCTTTCCTCAATGAATGACCCCAAAATTTCAGCTGTCTTTTCTTCATGTTAGATATCGGTTTCCTTTTGTGTGTCCATCCTCTTTTTTGTGTGTTCTATCCTGGTATCATCAAACCAAGCCAACAGGCTCACTCATAAACATGAATTGATAAAAATATAAAATAATCCTTCTTTCATGTGCAATGTACCTTTAGGACTTAATCGGTCATGGTCTTCCATATTTTCCCATCCTCTGTCGCTCTTAATATCCCACCACCTGTTATCTCAGTTAATCCCTATTCTCCATCTGCTTAAATCCATCAAGTATTGGATTCTCTTGTGTCTCTCCCCCTCTACCTGTCACGTGAGCATCAGGATCTCCAAACCCACTTTGCACATTCAGTCAGTTCAGTGGCATACCTGATAAATGATCATGTCTTTGGGCGATCATGTCTCCAAAGATACATGACTGAATGGGTAGAAAATTACACCGCAGTAGGTTGTCATTGCTTTCTGAGGTAGACTGGTTGCCAGCCAAGGCTATAGAACCCAGTCTGTTCTGTTATGCAACCCATAAATAGGGGGAATAGACAGATTAATACCTTTCCCAAGGGAATTTGTTCGTTAGTGAATGCAAACAATTCAACTGGAATTCGAACTCAGCTCCCCGATTTGTTATTCCGAGTCAATATCCACTGCACCACAGCGCACATCCTTTTCTGATTGCACCTCCCAAAAACTTTTGCTCGCGTGTTCCATTAATGGTATTCACAGCCGCCTGTAAATTACATAAGGACAAAGTTAATATTAGGTTGTCCCAAAAGATCGTAAGCACTTGCAAAAAATTGAATTTTTACTTGCCAAATAATCTAAGGTTACCAGAAAACACTTGCAAAAAATTGAAATTTTACTTGTCAAATAATCTAAGGTTACCAGAAAACACTTGCAAAAAACTGAAATTTTACTTGTCAAATAATCTAAGGTTATCAGAAATTACTCGCAAAAACAACAAAAATTATTGCTCAAAATAAAGACCATAATTTTCCAAAACTTTCTGCCATCAATCTGCAAGCTTTCGGATCTGGTCAAAGTACCATTCAGCCGGCTTCGAATCAAAGAATTCTTGACACGCTTTCTCGACTTCATCAAACGAGTCGAATCGGCGGTCCTTCAGAAAGTGTTGCATTGAGTGGAAAAGGCCGTAATTTAATGAAGCACAGTCAGAACTGTAGGCTGGATGTGGTAGAACCTCAACGCCGTCCAGCACTTCAAACTTGTCTTTGGTCTTCCTGGCGGTGTGTGGCTTGACATTGTCTTGCTGCATCAAAGCATGCTTTCAGTTGATCAGAGCCGGGTACGTTTGCTTCAACTTTTCGTAGACGCGCTCATGTTGCTGACAGTAAGATTCGGCACTGATGGCACGGCCATTCAGAACCAACTCAAAATGCACGATTCCTTCAAAGTTCCACCAAACGCACAACATGACTTTCTTGCCGAATCGATCTTGTTTAAGAACCGACGTTGCTTTTTGCCTTTTCTGAACTCATCGCTTGTCTCGATTGTGCTGAAACAGATAGACCCATTTCTCGTCGGATGACGTAATGAACTTCCAAAAACGCTCGTCCAATGAATTGCTGAGCAATTGTAGGCAAATTTTAACTCGTCTGTTGGCTTGTGCTTCGGTGAGTTCGTGTGGATCTTGGCGCGGATTTTGTGAACAAAATAAAGTTGCTTCAAATATAGGTTAATTGTTGATTTGCCAACTCCAAGCTCATCAGCCAATTCTCGAGTGCTCGATGAAGGCGGGTTTGCTAGTCCGCATCATCCAACTTTAACCGCCTTCCCGAACGAGGCGCCTCTTCAAGACTCATGTCGCCAGAATCGAAACGTTTCTACCACTTTGAGATCGCCGTATATGCAATTTTTCCTTCACCTTCCGCAGCACAAATCTCTTCTGCAGCTTTTCTGTTAGAAAGACCTCGGTTCCAGCAGTATCGAATCAAAACTCAGAGCTGAATTTTATCGATTGCCATCTGGAATACGAAGATGAAGATCCCTATAACAATATAAACGCAAAATTGCATAAAATTTCAATTTTTCGCAAATCGCCCGGTTCCCACTCCACCCACATCTATTGAACAGGTGAAGTGTCTCATCCCTTGTTTCCTGTTTAGGATGCGGTTTCCGGTTTTCTCTTTTCTAATCTTCTGACTTTGTTTTTTTTCTTTCAATTGGAGTATATAGACTAAACTATCGCCCGGTTTACACTCCATCCACATCTATTGAACAGGTGAAGAGGCTCATCCCTTGTTTCCTGTTTAGGATGCGCTTTCCGGTCTTCTCTTTTCTAATCTTCTCACTCTTATGTATCCCCCTGCACATCAATAGCGTTACCGCCTTGCTTGGGGTGATATGATTAAAAAAAAAAGTGTTTACGAACTTTTGGGAAAACCTAATAGCAAACTAATAAAAAATCAGAAAAACAAAAATAAACTGGTTCCATAACCTAAGAACATGCCAAGATAATAATCCATATAAGTAAATATATAAAACAGTTAGACAACTCAATAGATCAATTTGTGGTAGATAAGGCAATCATTTTAGATTAAGAAAAAAATAAACAGAAAATGAATTTTTTTATAATCATATCGCCCCAAGCAAGGCATTTTACTACCATTTTTTGCAGGTGGTTACATAGGAAGAAAGTTGTGTAGAAAAAATAACAGGTTAGAGGGGGTATCAAGAAGTGGGTAAGACAAGGATGACTGTGACCATAAAGTGAGGGATCACTTTCTTGTTTGCTATGTAGAATTGATCCCCCAATATATATACACATTGTAATATTATATAATTTTTTTTATAATCATATTACTCCAAGGAAAGCATTTTATTGCAACTGTTTTGCAGGGGGTTACATAGGAGGAAAGTTATGAGAAAGAGTGAAAGGTTATAGGGGGTGTCAGGAAGTGTTTAAGAGAAGGATGAGAATACTGATAAGAGTGGAGTGGACGGAAAAGGAAGCATGAGAGAGGGGATGCAGGTTAGTGAGATAGGAGATGACTATTGACTTTACATTTAAATTCTTGGAGATTGTAGCTGTCGGGAAAGCAAGTAAATGAAAGCGAATTCCACGGGTGGGAAATGCAAGAAAAGAAGCTGATGGAGTAGAATTTGTGTTTATAATTTATTCATTTTACTGTAAAAGGGTGAGACAAGGGTCTAATATTGTGGCTCGAGTAAATTTATATATAGGAGCACCAGTGAGCTAAGTTCATCTAAACAGAAACCGTGAAAGTATTTGTAGACGAGACACAGAGAAGCCACATTGCGCCGGTTAGAAAGTGACTGTATCTGAGCTGCCAAGTCGGGATTGATCACATTCAGATTCTTCGTTGGATTTTGTCAAGGATACTTAGGTGGATAGCTGGAGCACCCGACCAGATATGGCAGCAATATTCACTGCACGGGCTGATGGGAGATTTTTATATGTGCAGGAATTTTTCAGGCGAAAAAAAAAACTTCCTGACCCTACACAGAGAACCGACTTTCTTAGCAGCAGATTTAGCTATGGATTAAAATAAAACTATTATTAGACAATAGGTAAGCATGTTCTCAGTAAAAAGGAACGTTTAACGTTATGTTTGGAAGTTTTGATGGTGCGGAAACTGCAAACCGTTATTGGAAGTTATTTACCGAATAAACTATGCCAAAATATAGATAATAGTGATATTTTACAAGAAAGACGGTCTCATAATTTTATAGCTTTACTTGTTCACTGTCGAAATGGAACCATATATTCTAGACCAACAGTTTCTTCTCACGCATATTGTACTCGTGCAATTCTTTGTTGACCTCCTTTTTCCAGTTAAATCTGATCTTCAACAATTCAAATGCAGTCACTAACTTAATCTTCTGCTTTAGAAATTACTGATTCATTGATCTCTCTCTCATTCAGTAACTCTCTCTCTCTCTCTCTCAGTAACTCTCTCTCTCTCTCTCACTCAGTGACTCTCTCTCTCTCTCTCTCACTCAGTAACTCTCTCTCTCTCTCTCTCTCTCTCTCTCTTTAGAATAAGCTTTTCTTAAAACACATTTACACTTAATAATCCCCTACTTTTTCTAAAATAATATGGTTGCAATTTTGGAATTAATTTTGCGGTAAATCCCCAAGATATTCAAATTCATATTTGTTGACAGCCTCAGATATTTGTTCCCTCATCTACTCTCCATTATAATTAGCAATGGAATCGAGAAAATTAATTTTAAAATTTTATGGAACCTTTGATTAAAAGATACTAATTATATCCAGCAGCTCAAATTTCTCACTCTATTGGGCATCCAGTGGGGACTTGGCGAATCAAGCATTGACAATTTTAGTATAAATTGTGACTTTCTTCCCGAGAAGGAGAAGAATTTATTTTAATAGTGATTGTAGCTTGTAAATTCCTGGTACGTGAGCATTCAGTTTCATTCTCTTCGTATCTAACGTTAATATATAAATAGCTCGAAGGCGCTCTTTGTAAAATCGAACGTATCTCACTTCATATTTTGAACTAGTTTTGATGTGTCGAAAAAGTCGGCAAGTCAGAATCGTTTAGTTTTTAATTCCAGTATTAGTAAAATTCACTCACACACATAGTATGTATTTTTTCTTGACGAGCTGTTAAGTGAAACCGTGATAGGTTATTGGCTAACTTTTTTTTTTTTTTTTAATCATCTCACCCCAAGCAAGGCATTCCACTGCCACTATTGCGCATGGGGCTACATAGGGGAAGGTAAAGAGAAGGAGTGGTTAGACATAGGGAATGTCAGGAGAAAGGTGACAGATGAGTAAGGATAGCGAGGATGAGAGTCGGGCAGATGGGAAGAGTGCTTGATAGAATGGGAGCAGGTTAGTGTGTTAGGAGGTGTGTATTGACCTTACATTTAAACTCCTGGAGATTGTAGCCGTCGGGGAAGCAATCGTTTGGAAGAGAATTCCACAGTCGGGAAGTGCGAGGAAAGAAACTGTTGGAGTAGAAGTTACGGCTGCATTTTATCGGTTTCACTGTAAAAGGGTGGGATCTAGTTGCTAATCTAGTATCTCGTGCAAATTCGTATTTAGGGGGCACCAGTGATCTAAGTTCATCGGAGCAGAAGCCGTGAAAGTATTTATAGAAGAGACACAGGGAAGCCACGTCTCGCCGGTGGGAGAGAGACTGCAGGCGGTCTGCCAAGTTGGTATCTATCACATTACAGACCCTCCTCTGAACCTTATCGAGAAGCCCGAGGAGAACACCAGATTTTCGATTATATATATATATATATATATGAATAAAAACCAATAAATAACATAATAAGAAAGAAAATAAAGAGAAAGAAGATATTTATTTTCCCATGATGAAAGTATTAGACATAGCCAGAAATGATTTTGGTTATCTACACACTTTTATGAACCCCATTTTCGGAATGGGCGGGGTCTATATTTTAGTCTTGGTCATGTTGAAACTGGAAGAAGAGTGAACCTGGATAACTTTTGTATATCTTTAGAATGCATTTATTACATATTAAACGTCAAGAACTTCTTAAAATTTAACTGGAGTAGATAGACTAAACTATCGCCCGGCTCACACTCCACCCATATCTATTGAACAGGTGAAGAGGCTTATCCCTTGTTCCCTGTTTAGGATGTGGTTTCCGGTTTTCTCTTTTCCAATCTTTTCACTCTTACGTAGCCCCCTGCACATCAGTGGCGTTACCGCCTTGCTCGGGGTGATATGATTAAAAAAAAATGTAATATCTTCATGCTAATCACAGTATTCAAAAAGAAACTTATTCACAAACGAGTATACTTATATTATAAAAAATTCCATTGCAGTCGTTACCGCAACTATAAGCAGATAAATATAAGAACGTTACTTATAAATTTTTATGACATTTCAATTTTTAACTATTCACACATTTCTGACTTACTGCCATTCATGAGGCAAGCTACTTATTTTCATCATCACTTCTTTCTTTTTAATTTTCTTTCTTAATTTTTATAAATTCTCAAAACCAGTTTAAATTATCCTACAAAAGTTGATGCGAAAATAATTTAGGAACTTAATTAAGAAAACAGTAAATAACGATTGATACTAGGATGTGCGTTGTAGTGCATTAGATATCGGCTCGGAACGAGAAATCGGGGATCCGAGCTCGAATTCCAGCTGAATTCATTGCATTCACTTACGCGCAAATACCCTTGGGAAAGGTATTAATCCGTCTCTTCCTTCCAGTTATGGATTAAATAACAGGACAGATTGGTTCTATAGCCTTGGTCGGCAACCAGTCTACCGCAGAAAGCAATGGCAACCTGCTGCGGGATAATCTTCTGCCCACTCAGTGATGTCTCGAAAGATACATGATTGCCCAAGCGTGTATCACGTATGGCACTTAACTGACTGACTGCATTTATAGATACGGATATCAAGTTGATTATAAAGCATGAAACCGGAAGAATGTTTTCAAAACGAGAATTGCGGCATTAGAAACGGTTAGAATTCAACTTAAGGTTACATATAGTCATTGTATCTGTTAAATGATGTGACCTTGCTGCTAATCTAGTACTCACTTAAATATTAAAATCTAGAACCGTAGAAGTAATTTCTTCAGAAAAATTACCCTAAAAGTACTTAAAGATGAGGTATATGGGATCTATATTACGGTAGTGTGACAGAGACTGAATCAGAAATAACAAGACAAGAATAGTAAATAACATTGCAGATTTTTATTTAATTACTGTCGAATCTTGTCAGTTAATACCACTTTAAGATGAATACAGTATCTGATATATTCATGTAATTATTCAGTGTTTTATATTTTAAATTAATAGGATTCGAGAAATTTCCATAAATTTTACTTATCAACCCAATTAATGTCCATTTGTAGTGTTATAAAGCCATTATTATTTAATATTTCGTATTGCTATATAAATAGACACTGCACTATTGTTGGATACGTAAGACTGAGATATTTTATATGAGAGTTTCTCAGTCTCATTCTTTCTCATTAATTCCCTCAGTTTCTCTCATTCATTCTCTCTCATTCTCTCATTCTTTCTCATTCTATTCTTCTCTCTCATTCTCATTCCCTCTCATTCATTCTTTCTCATTCTCTCATTCTATCTCATAATATGTCTCATTTTTTCATATTCTCTCTCTTTCTCATTCTCTCTCTCATTCATTCTCTCTCTTTCTCATTTTTTCTCTCTCATTCATTCTCTCTCATTCTCATTCTCTCTCATTCATTCTTTCTCATTCTCTCATTCTATCTCATAATATATCTCATTTTATCATATTCTCTCTCTTTCTCATTTTCTCTCTCATTCATTCTCTCTCTTTCTCATTTTTTCTCTCTCATTCATTCTCTCTCATTCTCATTTTCTCTATCATTCATTCTCTTTCTCATTCTCTCTCTCGTTCTCACTCTTATTCATTCTCTCTCTTCTATTCTCATTCTCTTTCTATTTCTCTCTCTTTCTCTCTCTCTGTCGTCAAATAGAAGACCCTTGTAAAATGATCTCACTGATCTTTATTTGGCAGCTGTTTTGGGTTCCATCTTGTTTTTGCATCTTTACAAATACTTAAGTAAAAGGCTAAGGGAAGCAGATGATGGTATTGTGACATTTTCTTTTTTATGATGAGGAGACACTTGCATGCTATGTCGACCCCAGAAGCAGATGACGGCATCAATAGAGGGTTCGCCTTTCATGCAGAAGAAATCGCTTCGATAAATGAAGAATAGATATTTATATATATTTATCCGTGTCAATACACGTTTAGAAACGTAGATGCATAAAAAAAATAAAATATAAATTTTACATTGATTCTTAATTGCTATGCCAATTTAAAGAAAATTATTTCCTATTTTCCAAATATCACTTTCACGTGAGATGTGCTTAATTATTCATTCCAACGAATTCATTAATCAAGGATGACAATCGAGTGATAAGGCTTTTAGTTAATGAATTTAAAATTGAAATCAATGTATTCTACGAACAAGAATTTGCTTGATTTCCTTCCTAACAATTGAGCAATAAATATTAAAATTAAATTTGCTCAATTAAGACTGAAATAATGCATAGTTCGTTGGTTTTCATGACAAATTTAATGACTATTAAAATTAATAATTAATGCATACAGGTTTTAAGGTAACTAATTGTCACTATTCTTAATATTTTGCAATAATTTTTAAAAATCCAACCAATTAAATATAGCTCATTTTGTAAATAGATTATCTCAGAATGTTAATGTGAAGTATATGCTTACCCGTTTTCCTACCACGATTTACGAAATTTAATCATTGTATTACATTTGTACTTCGGTCCCATAACTTCGGTGTTGCAAATGATGTAGTGTTTATGCTATAATTTTCTTCTCCGGAACATCAAGGTAGTAGAAAACTATTTCAGTTACTTGACTTCTTGTCAACAATGACCGTCGAAAACTGAAATGCAACGGACAACCCTAGGACGTCGAAACACCAGTTCCCGTACGTTCGCCGCAGTTAAGAAACGTTAAACAAGACACACACAGACATACACACACACATATATATATATACACACACATATATATAGTCATCCGTAGACAGTCCTGTTTTACTGTATTACAGCTCATCACTCAGGTTAGACACCCTACTGGTGAAAGTCAAGTTTGAAACCAGACCAAATTATCAGTCAGAAATTCTACCTCTGAATTATATATCCCTTTTCTCACGCTAAAATAAAGGTCGTTGTGTTATTATTCGTATTTAACACACACACACACACACACACATATATATATATATATATATATATATATATATATATATATATTGAGGTTAATTAATAAATATACATCTGAAGAGGGTGGACATAAGTATAGCATTAATATTAAGGGGTTAAAATAACAGTGTTCAATATATGAACTTCACTGTATTTAATATTTAATGTATATATAGAAATGTCTATGGCATGACTTGGGGGTTCATGCCTTCTGCGATCACTTGGTGCATATTTCAAACTAAAGGTTTAATCATTTTGAATTTCACTCGGTGTACATGGGAATTAAATCTTATAGGATTAAATTATTGTTTTTTTTTAATAACAAGATTAAAAAATTAAATATTCTACGGTTACATACAGATAAAAATTTAAAATTTTAATTTTATTAAAAACATTAAAATATAAAAAGAAATAAAAAATAAAATGCACGGAGAAGAAAATAAAGGGGCGTAAATCATGAGACTGAATAATTTAAATATTCGAAGATTACATGTACATAAAAAATGTAGAAAAAATTAAAATTTTAAATAAAAATAAGGTAAAACACAGTCAAAGAAAAAAACAAACTCAACTTTAAGAATTAAAAATTAAACAATGTAAGGAGAAAAAGCAAAACGGCTTTAGTTCATAAGTTATAAGAATAATATTGTTTTGGAAAATAAAAAAAGAAAGAAATAGGCAAACGTAAAGAGGGATTTGTTTCAATCTACGTCTAAGAATTTAAATATTTTTCTATCACAGTCTGGGGTCATTAAATAACTTTGTTTATTAAGAAACTTTTGATTTTTGATATGGTTTAAGATGATAAGTATTTTTTAAAAGTCATAGATTACATTTATCTCCTTTTATATTGTAATGTTTGGATTTAGCTACGATATTCCAAGTAATAATTAAGTTCCTGCTGTTGTTTTTCAGTTTCCACTAATGTATAGATAAAGCAGTACTTTTGCTGTGTTTACTGTTGTTTAAAGAAAACATGTCGTTGTTAAATCTTATCTTCCACCTTTTAGAAGTATTTCCAATGTAAACTTTTACATCATTA
This sequence comes from Ascarosepion bandense, assembly GCA_037127315.1. Classification (NCBI taxonomy): domain Eukaryota; kingdom Metazoa; phylum Mollusca; class Cephalopoda; order Sepiida; family Sepiidae; genus Ascarosepion; species Ascarosepion bandense. Next base: position 51,780 of record JBBBDQ010002331.1, read on the forward strand.
TCATCCGAATCAATACGAGCTCTATAAACAATACTTTCGACATACATTAGCCATTCAATGGGCATTTTTTTAATTTTTTCGGCAGTTGCAATTGTTTTTAGAAAGGTAATTTTTGCTTTTATTTGGTGACGGATGTTGTTTATGTAGGTCAAATATTTATTTGATATCTTACCATTATGTTTTGAAATATATTTACCTATCTTTAACACAAACACGTATATATATATATATATATATATATATGTGTGTGTGTGTATGTATGTATGTATATATATATATATATATATATATATATATATATATATATATATAGTACTGTACAAAAGTATTAGGCCAAGAACTATTTTATCTTTTATGAGGCATCAAAATAAAGTTTGAAAATCATCACTGTTCTAACAACCTTGCACACTACCGGAAGTAGCAGTTAGGAAACGGATGTTGCATGACGTAAACGTAAGACAGTGCTTAGAATTTGCAAAACAACACATGGATTGGACGGTAGATCAGTGAACGAAAATATTCTGACCAGACGAGTGGAAATTTGAACTTTTTGACTTTATAAGCAGACAGTATGTTAGGCGGAGATCAAAAGAAAGGTACCTTGCAAAATTCATTGTGCTAACAATGAAGTATGGAGGTGGAAATATTTTTGTTTGAGGATGTTTTAGTGGCCAGGAAATTGGAGACTTGAAGAGAATTGAAGGGGAGATGGATAAAAAATGTATCACCAGATTCTTATCTGCCATGGTGTCCCATTTGGGATACGTTTAATAAAACATTGATTCATCTATCAACAAGATAATGACCTTAAAATTACATCAAATCTTTGTAAGAATTATTAACAAAAAAAGAAAGAGGATGGAAGGTTTCGGAATTTGAATTGGCCTCCTACAAAGCCGATAGATGTTCAAGAGGATTGGTCCCCTTGAACATCTATGTGATATTTTAGATAAAGAAAATTGATAAATCTAATGTTACTTTGCAAGACAGACTTTGAAGCAAATACAAGCTGCTTGGCAGGAGAACCAATTAGATTCATTGAAGAAACTTGTGATGTTAATACCTGACAAAATGAAGGCTGTGATCAAAGCAAAAGGCTATTATACTAAATATTAAGTTTATTTTGTAACAAGTATTTTTTCTTGTTAAAGAATTTGTTGAGTAAATCAAATAAAATTACTTTAAACAAATTATTTTCTGTCGGTATGCCTCATATATGATAAAATATTTCTTGTCCTAATACTTTTACACAGTACTCTCTCTATATATATAATTTGTTACTGTTCCGCTCAGGTATTTGAAATTTTATTTTTAATTTTTGTTTTTCTTATGTACTATGGTAAAATAATCAATAGTAACTAAATCAGTATATATTTTGCCGTCACTGTAGACGGCATATCGATTGAAATATTTTGCCGTCAGATTTGACGGCACGGGCACGCCCATCTTAAAATAATCAAGAACTTATATTTGGCTTAAATCGCATGCATTACATTCAGTAAATATGGGAAAACAGAAAAGTCTGGAAGACAAACATCTACATTTTCAGTGGATTTATTAAAAGTATGAGATGTGGCGATTCGGCGAGTGTTGGAATGCTACCAAAATTTATTATTGGTGGTCAAAACCTTAAGATTCTTATATGAAACTGTGTTGATAGAAAACACAGAAAGGAGACAATAAAACCTTCTACATGTGTTGAAAGAAAACGAGAAAGAAGGACTTTACATCAATTGCAGATAAACAGAATGCATGATTGTTATTTAAGCAAAATCCCAACATGAAATTTACAAAGTAGTCATATCAAAATGGAAATAAGAAAACAATTTAAATATAGGAAACGTGTTTTTAGGGAAGACAAAATATGCCATCCTGAAAATCGAAAACGAATTTGGATAATAAAAAATGTCTTCCAAAAATTAAACAAATTATTAGAATTCAGAAACATTGGTTTTAAAACAAAGAAAAGTTCTTAATTGTTACATAATATCAGTCCTTCGATATGCTATTGAACGCTTACAATTTTTTTACAGATAAGAAGAGAAAATTTAAGCAACAGAAATGTGGTTCTACGAAATGATTCTGCGAATATCATGCACAAGAAAACATCTGATCAACGACTTCATTTTAGAAAATATAAACATAAAAACTACACTTATCTAAACTTATTTATAAATGGAACTTTGTCTTTCTGTGTGTCCGTTACCTATAGACTCCAAAACGGCTCAACCAATTTTCTTGACAATTTATACAGTTGTACTATACGCGTCTGCAAGTGTTTTTAGCTAGGTTTTGTGTTGATGTACCCCCGATAAGTATCGAAAATCTATAATCTAAAAATTTGGGTTATAGAAAGAGTGGTCCGAGTTTGATCAAATTTGATACACTCATAGACAAAGACATAAGAAACGTTATTCAGAAGTTTCAAGGTTGCGGTTCTTAAAATAGTGCGGAAAATCGATAATATATATATATATATATATATATATATATATATATATATATATATATATATATAAAAGGCAAGATGTTTGTGTGTGTGTCTGTTTATCTGCCTGTATATCTGTATTTTCTCAGCCTTTTTACTTTAGTTTTTGCTTCGGATTTGGCTCTAAGTAGCTATAATTGTAGTTCTTAGTCTCAGCCATAATACCATTTACTCGGAGGGCTTATTTAGCCTTCAAAATTCAGTTTACGACGAAAAAAACTTATTTGATATCGATGCCAGTAAATCGAAATTTGACTTACATCCATTCATTTTTCCTTCAGTCTACGGTTTCGCTGGAAACAACTATTGCTTTTGAGTTTTCCGTGTCAACATCCAAAGAGTCTGAGCTCCAGGACCATGGATACTACTAGTATATATATATATATATATGTGTGTGTGTGTGTGTGTGTGTATGTGTGTGTGTGTGTAAAATGAATAAGAGAGGAATATTTATCTAACATACTTCACTTTTATTAAAGTTTCCTAATAGATTGAGGAAGAACAAAGGAAATGACTAAATCTCTGAAATTTTCAATTTTCTGCATGCAAGAATACAAGTCAGCATGGCTGAAGCATCTCTAAGTGACAAATTCTGTTCATTAATCCTTTTTACACTCTATCTATACCTTATTGGGTACCTCGGCGTGGTCTAATCATTACCGAGCTTATCTCGATAGAACCTGTCACAACTGAGGAGTGAGTTCGATCCTCACTGCGTTCCTCATGCTGTCGGGCTTGTGCCACAGTACCAACAAATAAAAATTTGACTTACATCCATTCATTTTTATTTCAGTCTACGCTTTAGGTTTAACTGGAAACAAGTATTGCTTTTTAGTCTTTCGTGCCAACGTCCAAAGATTCTGAGTTCCAGAACCATGGATTCGTTTTAAAGCTTTCATTACACCCGAGCAACGCCGGACTATACTGCTGGTACTTAATATAAAGTAGAGACAGCTGATATATCTAAGGCATATAATGAGAAAATAGCGCTTGGAAAATTTGATGTAAAAGACAAGAACATGTAAAGAGCCGAGTTTATTATATAAAAACCTATAATGTACATAAGCTTATGTTTAAATAAAAGTATTTGTACTGGTACAGAAAAAGAAAAAGATAGAGGAAGTATCGTTACATCACCTGCTTAATAAATCTTTCACTCGAAGTTGTAAGAAAACTTGGGAATAATTCTCATAGAACAGCTGAATCTGGTGTTTATATATGTAACCAATCATATATAATTCATATTGAATAATATCACACAAGCTAATGTAAATTTTCGGATTACCCGTGGCATCAACCACTTTTCCTACCTTCACAGTTACTCACTATGACAAAAATCAGATAATTTTCGATTACACGAATCGCAGCGACCTCTGACTTTTGTTAGGAAATCAGCTTGAGATGAATCTATGTTTCAAATCATTTAAACAATTATATTTTTCGAAGATAATGATATGAATATTAATACATGCATAAAAACCTGCAATTTTCATTAGCCCGAGAGACACAGCCTCTAAAATGATCCATACATTAATAAATCGAGACCAAAGGTTTGTGAGAAATATGAAGTCAAAATAATTACAGGGGTTTAAATTAGTTATTTTACAAGGATTATAGCTTAGTGCAATAAATTTAAAATGTTGGGAAAAATGAAAAGTTTTATTATTCAAACTATAAAATACTTCCACTATTTTAAAAGAATTTAATGAGTAAAATAACAAATAGTTATTTAATTTTTTGCAGATTTCTTTAAGATTTTATATGCAATAATCCAGTTTAATATTTGCGCTCCGTTTGCGAGAATTATATACAAATAACAAAGCCAAATGCTTCAAATCAAAATGTTAGTTTTTCTCAAGAAAGAAATATCTACGCATAGCCAGTTGTATGTTGTTCGTTTAAGACTCAGAGATTCTCAGAATTTATTTTTTTGTTTTAAAAAGAAAAAGAAATCTTAAAAAATAATATTTCAAAAGGTTCTATATAATTAAATTAAAATATAAAAAAATGTATACATCCTCAAACTAGGGTTTTTGTCAAATTATTTTTCAAACAAATCAGTTTATTCACATTCGATATTACTAAATACTGTGAACATATTCATATGCGACATTGTGCAGCAAAGAATTTACAGTGTGGCAAAAATGAGAATAGTAACATGACTAGGACGTGCATTGTGGTGCAACGTGTGCGTTGTGGTGCTCTGGATATCGACTCGGAACGACAAATCGGGGAGCCGAGTTCGATTTCCAGTCGAATACGCTGCATTCACTTACGCCCAAATATCCTTGGGAAAGGTATTAATCCGTCTCTTTCCTCCAGTTATGTGTTGAATAAAAGGACAGATTGGGTTCTATAGCCTTGGCTGGCAACCAGTCTACAGCAGAAAGCGATGGCAACCTACTGGGGTATAACCTTCTGCCCAGTCAGTCATGTCTCTTTCGAGACATGATCGCTCAAAGTTGATTCTAAGCTTTCGGCTCACATGAGCCATCTTTAGAGAGGTTACAAGGACGTTAACATAAAAACATCCACCATCAGCGACGACTTTACCTTGTGTTGACATAAAAATTTGCTAAGCAACGATTGCAGTTACCAAAAATATCAAATGCTGTTCGTAAATTTGTAATGCGGTTCTATGACGTCACACCGCGTGAGAGCTCGAAATGATAGCAGAACCATATATTCAAATGTAATATAATGTGTTATGACCATATTTAAACGTGATTTTATTAAGTGTGGGTTCCTTGGATTTAATGTAAATGGCCTCCAATATCTGAAGGTTCTTTTTACAGTGTGTATGAGTGAGGATTATTGTATTGTTGACTAAAATCTGTCTGATATTATCTACATGGGTATGTTTTTCTAAGAAATGTAGTTTAATTGTACACTGATCAGAAATGTGACAGGTAAGTCAACGGGAGAACGTGGTTGCAGTAAAACTAATATATTTAGTGGGTTTATTATTATTACCAGAGATACAATCTTTGAACGGGCATGTAAAATGATGCACAACATTGGTTTTCTGTATACGATTTAGTTGAGTGCTTGTAGGGTTATTAGAGACTATAAGGTCAATTATATATATATATATATGAAAAACGTAGAGATCATAGCACACCTTACACATTAAGAACCTTTCTGCCAACACATTATCAAAGGTATACTTTGTCAAAAATTTAAAAAACAATCAAGGACACATTGATATAACGCTTAAGAATGGAAAGTTGGAA
>JBBBDQ010002331.1:60000-260000 GCA_037127315.1 Ascarosepion bandense
GTGATTGACTAATATTATGTATATATATATAGTAATCCTCTCAAATATTTTGCTGTCCATTTTGACGGCAGGGGTAGACTCCTAGTGGAAATAAAAAAGAAGGGACATGATAGCAAATAAGATTTTTTAAGAAAAAATGAACTAATAATAATAATAATTAACCAAAATTATAAATACCATGTTGAAATTTCTGTGAACATAATAGAGAAAGTGAACTTAGAGAATTTTACAGACGCAGGATATATTGAAATCAAGACAAACTGAAAGAAACATCTGGTAAACTCCTTATTCTCCTCGGGATTCTTGACAAAATACAGCGAAGAATCTGTAATGTGATTGATACCGAATTGGCTGACCGCCTGCAGTATCTCTCTCACCGGCGTGACGTGGCTTCCATGTGCCTCTTCTATAAATACTTTCATTGCTTCTGCTCTGACGAACTTAAATCACTGGTGCCCCCTAGATGTGAATTTGCACGAGATACTAAATTGGCAACTAGGTCCCACCCTTTTACAGTGAAACCGATGAAATGTAACCGCAATTTCTACTCCAACAGCTTCTTTCCTCGCACTTCCGGCCTGTGGAATTCTCTACCGCATGCTTGCTTCCCCGACGGCTACAACCTCCAGGAATTTAAATGTAAGGTCAATAGACACCTCTTAACACACTAACTCACTCCCACTCTCTCCAACTCTCTCCCTATGTACATCCTAAGTCGTCTATCACCCTCCGTCTGACATTTCCTATATCCAATCCCTCTATGTAAACCCCTGCGCTATAGTGGCAGTGGAATGCCTTGCTTGGGGTGACAGGATTTAAAAAAATATGCTTCTGTAAATGGATTGTGAAACAGGAACTGGGAGTTATAACAAGGAAATATATATTACTTAAAAATAGGAAGCTGTTGGGAGCCATGATTATCAAAACCCTGGTGGGAAGCAGCACATAAAATAATGTGTGTTGTGACAACGAAGAAAAATGTTATGCAGAAGACCGAGGGCGCATGGAAATGATAAAGGTTTTGTAGGGACCAAGTTTTATTATATAGAGATATATAATTAGGAACAAAGTAAAGAGTGCTTAACGTAAATATATAATTTCTGTTCAGCTCTATGCTTGTCAACTATGAATACATCTCAATGTCAGATAGAAATGGGGTTCGACCCAAGACATCTAAATTCCCTAAACTGAATAAGTATGAAATGATAAATTTAGTTAAATAATAACTACAACGTATAACATATTAATAAGAAAGGCACTATCTAAAATTTTAGGAAACATAATGAGTAAAGAAAGTTAAGAGAACTAAACACTCACAAGACAAACGGGATTTTACGGAAGACGAAATATATAATTTGTGTGAAGGGATACCAACTCAATGATGATAGTTAACATTTGTTTTTATCAAAAACCGATAGGAATAGAGAGATAAACATGATCGATGATATTCTAAAATGAGATAATGCATAAAAAATGAGTACTATCAAAATTCCATAGAATACGAGAGATCCAACTCTTACAGAAATTCATGTACCTGTGCTTTGACATTCTTCTAAGGCACCTCCTAAACAATAAGCCGTAAACTTATAGGGAGATCTTGTTAAAACAGCATGTCATTAACATACATAATATGGTAAAACAGCTGTTTTTTTTTTTTAAGTACATTTGATATTAGTGATAAAAATGGTCAATGTAAAAGTACAATCAGGTTGAATCCAATGTCAACAGTTTCATTCAAATACCAGCTTTACTGAAATATCGTTACTCTATATACCAGACCTATTAAGGTTACCAACGCATTTGTAAACATGCCAAGCTACTTAATGATGTCATAGATGACAGAGAAGATACGAAAATAAAATCAGCTGAGGCAGTTGGGTTGAGGAAACGGAGGGGAAAATCGGTTTGATAGAAACTGCAATTAAGTTGAACTGTAATACGGAGTGAAGATAGATCATCATTCTTCAGTTCTTGAAGCAACGGCTTTAATCGTCCTATGCCTGATATGGTTTTCTGCTAAAAGATGTTTGGATCTGCGCCATGGCCCCACTAGAATAATGAGTAGAATTTTTGTGATTAGATTGTTGCATTATGAATGATAACAGGTTTCTTTCAGTTTTTCATAATATACTATATATTTTTAATGTTTATGTTTATATTGCTTTCTGTTTTAGTACATATAAAATCTGTAATATACTAACGTTTATATAAAACTAGCATCATAACCCGGCGTTGCCCGTGCATCTCAGAACATTTTAGTAGCAAGAGAAGAGCTTGTATTCGCCCCCTCAACATTGGTGTTGGATCCAGCAATTGCTCTTGTTACCCTGACTGCCGCAGTGTTAGCGGTCAAACGCACTAATCGAGCTCGTTTTTTCGGAGGCATGTGAAAAAGTCTACAAAAACTAAGCACACCTAGTATGACTGCCTGTTAGTTTAATCGAAGATGTCTGCTAAATTACTTGGAACGCAATGTTTACAATACTCACACAAACATCAATTCTCGTGATGCAATAATGTTTATAATATTAAATGGATAAATACCTTTAAAACTCGGTTGTATAATAAATAATTATATACAAAATTGTTGTTTAAAAATTGTTAAAAAATTCCATTAAAAAATCTATTTTCTTTCGTTTTGCGTAAACATGAGTTGATGTTTTGTGTGACATTGTAAACAACATTGCGTTTGTTTTGTTTCAAAATTATGGGGGAAAATATTTACATTTTTTGTTGACTAAATGGATTGAACATAAAGATTATTTAATTTGTTTTACTGAAATTAGAAGTATAGAAAATATTACGCCCTCAGTTTAGTAGTATATATTTTTAATGCTTATATTTATTTTGTTTTTTATATAAAATCCATCATATACTAAAGTTTATACAAAATTATTATATAAAACGCTAAGCAGATATTGTAGACAAAGAAGAAACAAGTGAAATTAAAGCATGCACGTGTACACTCACGTACAAATAAAGTTTAAACTAAATAAATCCGTTAATACGCTAAAAGTTTGGACATCATTATTGTAAAATTAAGGAAAATTTCGTACATCAACAAATAGCGTTTTTAAAAAGAATGATTCGTTATTTAGAGAAGAGGAAAATAAACTAACATAATAGAATCAAAACATTTATAATCTTTAACAAAACATATAATATGCACTTAGAAGGCAATATGAAACAGCTATTAAAATAATTACTATCTAATCATTAGTATCTTCATTAGTTGAACTCTGGTATATATATATATATATATATATATATATATATCAAGAGTACAACTAATGAAGATATATATGTGTATATATGTCTGCGTCTGTCATGAAAAAAAATACACCAATATACGCAGTCTTACATATAGCCAATTAAAAAAAATAATCAGTTTGTCTGACGATCGCAAGAGCGTCAAACCCAGGGTTACAAACTTGCACTTATCTATATGAATATGTCAGTTCTATCACTGATATTGAGCGCTTTCAAATAAGTACCAAGCATATATAATATATATAACAAATTGCAGATGTATATTGATATTTATAATTATATACATACAGTTTTCACACACACACATACACACACACACACACACACACACACACACACACACACACATATATATATATATATATATATATTACTAAAAGATGAGGACATCAAAACTGTACCCTCACGAACGTTTGAAGTCCGCATGAGCCTCATCATTTAAGTGTCTTTCCTCCCTGCATTAATCATATTAAAACTCTGTTTCTCCTCTAAAGTCAAGCACTTTACGATAAAAAAAACTGCTTGAAAACTACTGAAAAAGCTATATATATATATATATATAATACAAGAAATCTAGAAGTGAGCCACCACCTACTAATAAAGGTTGTTTTACCCTTCTTGATTTGATATTGTGGCTGCCTTCTATGTTTCTTCTATTGTATTCTCGCTCTACTTTCGTAATTTCGTATAGAGCACTTTATTGTTAAGGTTTCGTCTTGGCATTTTTTTCTTAAGTTCATTATATATATATATATATATATATATATATATATATATATATATATGGGACTCTTCTGGCGATGTCCCCGTAATCAACTTAACAAGTCAGCTGACAATGTTCTATAATTTCCACAGACGACTGAATTAAAGCGAGACTCTTGCATAGAAACACATGCGAAAAAATATGTAACAGCGTAAAAATAATGAAAATTTTGTCATAACAACCAGTTTCTGAATCAAACGTGTTCTTTCTTTACAAAGAGTAACTAGTTTGCCACGTAACTTAACCCATGGGTAGGGGAATAATAATGCGTGCCATTTCTAAGGGAACAGATGAAAAGGAAGTAGTTCCCATTCATTTTCTATAATTATGGAGAAAATATGCATAGTATTAGACAATGATATGGAATTTGTAAAAACAGACCGACTGGATACTGAATGTTAACTGCCAGTTTCAGAAATGTTCCGATCAAGGTATAACTTTAACGTAGATTATTGATTTGTTTGCCCTGAAAAACACGCACTCGTACTCTCACAATATATATATATATATATATCGACAGGTTACGAGAAGTGAGAGAGACGATTTCGAAATCCAGTCCAGTTGGTTGCATTCAGTTACACTCAAATTCCTTTGGGAAAGGTATTAATCCGTCTATTCTACCTCCAGCCATGGGTTAAATAGCAAGACAGATTAGGTTTTACTGCATTAGTTGATAACGAGTCTACCGCCGAAAGTAATGGCAAGTCATTACGGAAAAATAATCTGCCTAGTCAATCATGTCTCCAAAGATTCATGATCGCCCAAGCGTGTATCACGTATGGTATTTAAATAACTGATATATATATAGATATAGTTAGAAACAGACACAGAGATAGACAAAGAAAGGCAAGATTGAGTGAAAGAAAGACAGAAAAAGAGATATAAAAACTGAGAAAAATGTGATATAGACAGTGAGAGGGAAGGATTTTAACAGAGAAAAGTAACTACACATTTAATAAATATTTTTACAACATGTACATAACAAAATGATTTGGTGACATATTAATAATCTGTAGTGAATTTTGTAATACGGTGCCCCATTCCTGCTATAAGAGCAGGGAAACGTGCAAAATAATACGAACTATCTTTCTCGCCGAATCTAACTCCAATTATATTCTGCTGCTATTGACAAATCACATGGTCCATATTATGGACATTCATCTTGAGAAATAATTTTACATTCCGTCCGTTTTACTCTGGGATTTAAGTCATTTTGTTATTAATGTTTTGTTGTTGTTATTTTTATTTTTATTCCACCTCCTCCTCTTCCTCCTCCTTCTCAACCTACACATTTCTCTTCTTCTTAGTTCTCTCCTTCCTCCACGTCTTTCTCGTTTACCCACCCTTCTTCTTTTCCTCCTTCACTCAGCTAGTATAATATACACGGATATACTATGTCCAACGACTTCAAGACTTGTATATATTTATTTCTTCCAACCGTCCGTCCATGCATGGAGTACTGTTGCCATTTATGGTCATGCGTCCCTGCCGTTCTCCTCAGTGTTCTTGACAGGCACCAAAGGAGAGTCTGTAATGTGAAAGGTACTGATCTGGCGGCTCGACTGCAGCCACTTACCCATCGTCGAAATGTGGCCTCCCTTTGTCTCTTCTATAAATACTTTCATGGCTTCTGCTCGGACGAACTTAAGTCACTGGTGCCTCCTCAACAGGTGTTTACTCGTGCAACCAGACTGGCAACTGGGTCCCACCCATTCACAGTCAGGTTAGCCAAATGCAGACGACAATTCTACTCCTGCAGCTTCTTCTCTCGCACTTCCCGCCTGTGGAACTTGCTCCCGTATTCTTGCTTTCCTGACGGCTACAATCTCCAGAAATTTAAATGCAAAGTCAATACTCATCTACTAACCACTGGACTCTAGGTCTCTCCCCACCCCCATATAACCCTCCCTTTCTCTCCACCTATGTATCTGTCATCGCACCTGCTTTCTCAGCTTTCTATTGTTCCTTTCTAACTAGTTTGTACTCCTCACTCTTTTCTAATTAATCTTTTTACATTTATGAAGCCCCCTGCACATCAGTGGCATTTCCGCCTTGCTCGGGGTGAAATGATTAAAAAAAATAGTATTACTGGATTTACTGACCTGCGTTCAAGTTTGTATAATAAGCTCATTATAACTTACTTCTCTATCTCAATATATGTTTGTGTTGTTTATTTTGTGCGGTTCCTCACCCGAAATGCACAACACTTTCAATATGGCAGCGAATCCTAGACAATCTCATCAAAGATAAAAGAAAACTTGAAGCAATGGAAATGTGCTGTGGGTTACATGAACTGATGCGGTTGACGACGAGCTTTTGCAGAAGATGGAAACCAAAAGGAAACTTTTAACACCATAAACGGGCAGCTGATGTTTTCCGGATATGTAATAATGAAGGAGGGTTTGGAGAGTCAAATACTCACAGGACAAATAAAGGAAAAGATAGAAAAAGGAAAGAAACGCGTGAAATACTTGATGGGTTCGAGAAAATGAACGACAGAAAAGTTTCGAAAGAAATAACAAAAGAAAATTGCTAAGAGTTAAAGAGAAAATAAAGATGGTGTGCTCACCGAAGATCGCATTCGGAATAAAAATAAATAAAAATGAAAAATATATATGATTAAATTAATCTGATTGAACACTATGGAGAAATAGTGGACTTAGAAAACAGTAGTTACGTACCCATTTACGCATTGAGTAATGAATTTGAAAACTCTTGGCTACTGGCGTATTTACATTGGAGATATCAGTCAGTCAGTTAAGTGCCATACGTGAAACACACTTAGGCGTTCATATCTCGAAATATATAACAGACTGGGCAGAAGATTATCCCGCTGTTATTTGCCATTATTTTCTATGGTAGCCTGGTTGCTGACCAAGGCTATAGAACCCAATCTGTCGTGACGTTTTACGCATAACTGTAGGGAAGAGACGGATTAATACTTTACCCGAGGGTATTTGTGCGTAAGTGAATGCAAGGAATTCAACTAGAATTTGAATTCAGTTCGCCGATTTCTCTTTCTGAGCCGATATCCCTTGCGCAACAACGTAATTGCTCAAATGCACATATAGTGTATATAACACACTAAAATCTGCATTCCTCTACCGAGCGCCCATAGCCCAGACGTAGAATCGCCGACTTACGCCAATTCGGCCGGGTTTCAATCCTGGGTTAAAAGCAATCGGCGTCTAACCGTACTAATGAGCTGTGATACAGCGAAACAGATCTGTCTGCAGAAGACTAAATATATATATATATATATATATATATATATGTGTGTGTGTGTGTGTGCGTGTGTGTGTGTGTGTGTGTGTGTGTGTGTGACTGTATATATTATCTTAGAGAATGCCATATCATTTCATTCGGATCCAAGCAACTTAAAATTATTTTGGAATATTTTCCTCGATGGATAAAAAAATTGTATATGTCATAAGTAATTTGTTTTGTGAATAGATCATCGTAAGTACTCATCATAAGTTGAAGGTATAAAGAATTATTTGTAAATATTCAAAGCAATTATCAGTTTATTGACAAAAATGCATCTCAAAAAAAGACCCCTTATGTTAATTGCCTCGGAAAACGGTAATGAATGTAAAGTACTACAGGTTATGGAGTCATCAGAATATTATTCAATGAAAATTCGTAAGATACAATGAAATACTAATTGCACATTTACATGTTCAGTAGCTGAAACGTGTCTATGAATAAATTCGTATAAAAGCCTTTACATGATGTTCCTGAATGCTGCTATCTTCCATGAAATAACGAAGCCCGATAGATTAATAATAAAAATCAAAATATTACCGAAGTTTAGAGGTCACTACTCATCATATCAGAACGTTTACCAAAATATATTTATGTTTATCAATTGCTGCAAAACTATTCGATTAAGAAAACGGTTTCTACTGAAAATAAGATTCAATAGTCGAAAAGATTTTCATGTCAAAACCTGCCGAATTTTATTCAAAATATATCGATTTACCTCATCACTGACAAGTCATTTTAAATAATGGTCAATACATAATGGAATAAAATATATTAAGGTTTTATTTTTCAAAAATAAAATTAACAGACAAAAGCAGGATGTGTCATGACTCAATCTAGTGTTTTGTGCTTTTTAGCCTAACTTCCGTACCTTTTAATGAACGCGATGATCCATATTTACTTCCACAATCGACCTTTATATCGGAAAATATTCCCCATGTTAGACTGAGTATTCATTGGGGCAGAAACTTCAGATTTCGTTACATAATCGTTATTAGAGTCGCAATAGCACAGGCACCAAGGACAATCAAACTTGTCCGGAGATGTCATTTTTAGTCAATTTCATTAGCGGTGTACTTTTACAGTCGACTTTTGACTGACAATTAGTATTTTTTTTAATCATTCTATCCCAAGCAAGGCATTCCACTGCCACTATTGCGCACAGGGCTACATAGGGGAAGGTAAAGAGAAGGAGTGGTTAGACATAGGGAATGTCAGGAGGAATGGGAGCAGGTTAGTGTGTTAGCAGGTGTCTATTGATCTTACATTTAAACTCCTGGAGATTGTAGCTGTCGGGGAAGCAATCGTGTGGAAGGGAATTCCACAGTCGGGAAGTGCGAGGAAAGAAACTGTTGGAGTAGAAGTTGCGGTTGCATTTTATCAGTTTCACTGTAAAAGGGTGGGATCTAGTTGCTAATCTAGTATCTCGTGCAAATTCGTATTTAGGGGGCACCAGTGATCTAAGTTTATCGGAGCAGAAGCCGTGAAAGTATTTATAGAAGAGACACAGGGAAACCACGTTGCGCCGGTGGGTGAGAGACTGCAGGTGGTCTGCCAAGTCGGTATCTATCACATTACAGACCCTCCTCTGAACCTTATCGAGAAGCCCGAGGAGATTATCAGGGGCACCCGACCACATATGGCAGCAGTATTCAATGCACGGGCGGATGGTAAATTTATATATGTGCAGGATAGATTTAGACGGAAAAACTTCCGGGCCCTACACAGAGAACCGACTTTCATAGCAGCGGATTTAGCAATGGATTCGATATAGTCATTCCATTTGAGGTCCGCTGAAAGGGTGAGACCAAGGAGGCGTAGTGTTTTACTCTCTGGGAGGCAAGCCTGGTCCATGCTAATGGGAGGTAGGTGAGATTGTCGATGATGGTTAATTGAGAGTAGCTTCTTTTTAGAAGCATTAAAATTTTCGAGTCATTTCTTACCCCAGTCCAATATGGATTGAAGGCCCTTTTCAATCTCGGCTGTGAGGTTAGCTTTGACGCCTACACCAGATTTTTGTAGGAGGCGAGAGTATGAATATCTTGGGGGTGACTTGAATCTTTCCTTGCCGATAGTTGCGCATTCGCCACAGGGCGTACACACAATCCATAATTCTATGGAAACGACGAAAAGAACTCTCAATATCATATAATGTTCATATAAAAAAGAAACGTGTTTATTCAATTTATGTCCTCGTATAAAAGCAGTAATTTTAAAAAGTCATTTCGTCTAAAGACGTGCCACCATACGACTTATTTTTATTTATAAGTAAATTGTTATAATTTATTCTTAAAAAAATAGTTGGGTTCTGTTTTGAATGATGATCGGTCTTGATCTGATTTCCAAGGCTAGGGACCGGTCTCCAAAGATATTTAACCCTTAAGTAGGGATCTGTGAAAACGGATAGTATCTTTTCGAAGTACATTTGTTAGCAATATAATGCTATATAGTTAGATCGATACAAAAAGAATGAGATAGGTGTAAACATAGATAGATATGGGTAAACAGAATCAGATAGATGAAAAATAATGAGAGCGATACACGCAAAAAAAAGGTGATAGATAGATAGATAGATAGATAGATAGATAGATAGATAGATAGTAATGAAAAGGTTAACACTGATAGATAGATAGATAGATAGATAGATAGATAGATAGATAGATAGATAGATTTTGATGACAGTCCATTCCAGGATGCAGATGATCATGAATTTCAACACACACACACACACACACACACACACACACACACACTGATTGAGCACTCTGGAAGAATGGTAAACTTTGAAAAAATACTCTAGCATCTACGCATCGTCATTCAGTAATGCATTACCACTCTCTCACTACTGGCGTTAGTAGATATATCACACACCTTCATGTATCATATATCACACTGCCTTCTTCTACCGAGCGCCCATAGCTCAGGGGTAGAATCGCCGACTGACGCCACTTTGGCCGCGTTTCAATCCTGGGTAAAAAGCAATCGGATGCTGATGAGGTGTGATATAACAAAACCGATCTGTCTGCGGATGACTATATTTATATATATATATATATATATTACGAAGATTAAAGAAACTTGTTATAAACAACCAACAATTTGAAATGATCTGTTTGAATATTACTTCTGATTGATACTGGTATTTAAGTAGATATTCTGTTTTTAATCAAACAGTATTATATATTTATTTCTACTGGCATTATTATTTACGATAAATTTTTGTTACAAAAATGTGTGTCATTCGACAGGATTCGAATCTACGACCCCTATCCACATAGGGGAAGCCATTAAATGACACAAATTTTCGTACCAAAAATTTATCGTAAATAATCAGGTTGGTAGAAATAAATATATAATATTGTTTGATCAAAAACAGAATATCTACTTAAATACGAGTATCGATAAAAATAATATTCAAACAAATCATTTCATATATATATATATATATATATATATATATATATATATATATAGGATATACATATAGGATATATATATATATATATATATATATATATATATATATATATAAATTTAATGTGTTCCTCGTTTCCTAGATGCATTTGTGTGAAGGTGAACTCAAACTATGAGAAAAAAATATCGAATCACCTGTTCGTTTCCATTTTCTCTCACTTCTTCCGGTGAGTGTCATCGCTCATTGATAATTCTAATTCATTTTAATCTCTAGCATAATTGCAACTGAAACGTAAGATGAACAATAGTCACTTAATTTTTAAATTTGCTTGTTTCTATCGTAAAAAATATAACGCTATTTAAGTAAATTTATAATATATTGGCTAATAGGAGTTCTTACATGTATCAGTTGGAATCAGTATATATTAAGTCTTACCAACGATTCCCAGACGCAATTTTTGAAAGGGTTGGAATTTTAAGGAATTAGTTTTTAATGTTATATTTTTTCATAAAACCAAGGTTTCAGGAGACATATTTAGTCGTTAAGCACCTGTTATTGTTATAGATTTTTGCTCTGATTAGAGAGGGTCATTAAATTGTATCAGCAATCTGCTCTCTGGTTGTAGGCAATCATGAGTCGCAATAATTTCCTGTCCATTTTGACTACTAAAATTTTTTTAATTTTTTTATTTTTTCAAAAAAGGTGTCGCAATCTGTTTACTCAAGCTTACAATGTATGGCATGCGTTATTTCCCTCTAACCATCTGAATTAAATATGTCTTGTGAGTATCAAACTTTGAACACCTGCTTGCTTTTGTATGTACCCTACAAATTTCTTGATGTTAAGTATAAAGTTTTATTTTGTTTCCATTTTCTCTAAAACTTCATATTTATTTACATATTCAGTCGATTCATTATCATTTTATTGAACTATTTTACGATTGTATCAAGTCTCTTCTTTCCCTTCCAGAAAATTGTCCAGAGTTTATGTCATATGGAAAGACAGATAACATAAGACAGGTAAGAATTCTTTTCTTTCTTTTTTTAAATTTTTTTTATGTATCTTAATACTCAGCTTAGTTTGTTGAATGCATCTTTGTTTATTCAACGACGTTTTCTAGATTTCATTGTCACAGTTTCTTTCTCGATTAAATCATTTCCCAAATATTTAACTCAATGTGCTTTTCTGATGCCGGGACCTTCGATTTTGTTTTATTTTATTTGGGATTGTTTCTTTTGCTGAAAACAACGCATATCTGTCTTCTTGCAATTAATGTTTAATTAATTAAGTTTTTCTTTACTACCGTCTGTAGAAGTTGTACTTTTATTTCCGTCTCAGTTATCAACATTATGTCATCTGCATATCTTATGTTGGTAATAATGTAACCGCCAATAATGGATCCTGGTATGGCTTCTAGATTTCTCAGAATTACCTCGCTGTATAGATTGAATAAATTCGGTAAGAATAAACATATTTCTTCCCTTGTTCATTTTCTATATATCTGTTGAATTATTATAATATCCTTCCAAACTTTGTCAAAATTACTGAGCAGTTCCAACAGATATTTGTAGCGTTCTTTAGCAAACGCATTCGCGAAGGTTATAAAACACTGGTCTTCCTGCATTTGTATTGCTCTTCCTGATGACATTCTGAGCTTAAATATAACATTCATTGCTCCAGAGTCTTTGACAAAACCGAACGCATCTTGACTTATTTCCGGTCCGATTTTGATGCGTGTTCTAATCATCAGAATTAATCCTGAGTTGTTGCCAAACTACGTCTACGGCTATATCGTGTTGAATACACCGGTTCCCGTCCGATCACCGAAGATAAGAAACAGCGATTCTGGTCAGTACTTAAATGGGTGACCATTTGGGAATACCAGGTGCTGTAAACGTAAGAACCAAGAATGGTCCACACTACCCCGTAAAAAACGGTTTGTTACAGAAGCAGCAACAACAAGGTTGCTACCCTATGCACCAGCTGTGTGTGATGGATAAATGATGATGATTGCCAAATTAATATAATATACATTTATATTATCCCTTTTTTGTTATAGATTTTGTATTTTGTTATTAATTTCAATTTAGTATGTCTGTTATATTGCTCACTCAATATTTATAAAAACATTGGTTATGTATTTAGAACGTGCGTTGAGGCTATCGGCTTATTTCTAACGAGAAATCGGGGAGACGAGTTCGAATACTATTTGAATTCTTGCATTCACTTACGTGCATATACCCTTGGGAAAGGTATTGATTAGTATCTTTCTTCTTGATATGGGTTAAATATAATGATAGATTGGGATCTGTAGCCGTGGTTGGCAACCCGTCTACCGAAGAAAGTGTTAACATACTATTGCAGTGTAATCTTCTGCCAAGTCAGTCATGTCTCTTTCGAGACATGATAGCCTAAGTGTGTATCGCGTATGGCACTTAACTGACTGATTTAGAATTATTATTATTTGCATCAGTAGAATTAACTGTCATATATAGCAAAGAATTTTTCTTATCAATATATAAATATAAAAATAAATAAAAAGCGGATACTTTTGGTAATTGTTTTACCCCAAGCAAAGCAATATTGCTACAGGTGAGTCGAGGATTACAATACAAGGAGACAGATTAAAAAAGAAAACAGTATGGGTAACGTTATAGAATAGATAACAGAGCAGTGGGAGTCACGAAGATAGAAGATTGCATTTAAAGTTGCATTTGAATTTTTGCAGACTATAGCTATCAGGCAAGAAAGCATCAGGGAGGGAGTTCGATAAGTAAACGGAAAAACTATAAATAACAGTATATTCTTTTTTTTTTCAGATATTCTGTTATTGTGTCGTCAAATAATTCATGCAACCAGAATAATGGAATATCGAATTTATGGCGAGAGATGATAAAGACTATGTAATCATGATATCTATGAATTCTGGTTGTGTCTATTAAAGAATAAAACGGTAAAAGTATTTCTTTTATTTTAATTTTTGTGGTTTTAATCGCAACTACCATCTTAATATTCAGCGATTCTCGTTTTACATGTTCATTTATTAATAATGCTTCCTCCAAGAGATTCCAAATACTATTGCTAAGATTGTATCTTCAAAGATAGCATCGTATCATTGTACCTTGAAATTCTCTGTGATGTTACTTCTCTATTATATTTATAATGCCTAAATTTCAAGCGCCATCTTTCTTAGAGGTAGACACTAAATTTCTAAAAAAAGCTTTGCCTTTAATCTCATGTTGTTTCCATGGTATTCTCAGCTTTCGTCGGTACAATAAATTTTATTGGAGTTAAGTCTTCTCATAAACAAAAAGGTGATAATCTAATATTCGTTGCCATATAAAATATTAGTGATAAATAATTAATTATTTCTTTTAACGAAAAAGGAAATATTGCTACAAAGAAACTACTAGGTATGTGGTGATACCGACCAAACAAAAGCGAGAAACCGGATGTTGGCTCTCTCACAACAAATAGGCAAATGAATAAAACTCGTCGTGCGCATCCGAGTGTGCGCAGATGTTCCGGTTGAAAAATAAAAATTAATCAAATATTAAATTTTCATTTCGCGACCCTACGCGAATTTTATTTACCAGCCAATGGGAAGCTCGGGATCAAATACAAGCGTGAAATTCAAAACGAGCTTCTGATCCAAAAGGCAGATATAAAAAGCCGAGACAAAAGCAGATAGACAGACGGGAACACGACAGGAGAAGAATGTAATTAATACCCCTTGACTTAAGTCGAGTGGCTACTACATTCGCCTCCCTTCATCTATCATTATTTCTTCCCTGTCTCAAAATAACTTATTGACCTCAGGAGTGACTTCTTGAAAGACATTCCACACAAACCAACTTACTGACTTACTGACCTTCAAAATGAACATTTCTCCACATTACTAAGCCTTTTATCCCTTTCAGTTCATTATTATTTTCCATGAACATTCTAACCTCCGTTGGACCTTTATTTCAAGTATTGCTTTAATTGTAAAACATTAATTGATATGTGTATATATATATAAATGTTGTTTTATACTCAAATTGCCTTTCTTGATTTTATAATCATTTTATGAATTAAAGTAGGCTATCTTCCACAAGGCCAAATTCCGTTAACCTGCAACGTTACACAACTAGAACGGAATTCTACTATAACTAGAAAAAGAATACATAAGATGATACCCGCTATAGGTAAACTCCATTTATTTGGAAAAATGTATTAGAATTACACAGGTCTTTACAGTGAACAAACCAGCTTAATGCGGTATTTACCCGCGCCTCTTCACAGAAAGTCGACTTTACGTGGGTCATTCCGTTTGCATAAACAGAATTCATCATATTTTCCGCATTCTCGACGTTGAACTCATGTTTTTTACTCAATACGAAATATTGTCTTTTGACAAATCTCGTCTCGTTTTATCATCACTGCCCGAAGAACTAAACCACCTAAATATGTATAGAAAATGAATTCAATAAATATATAAAAAAATAAAAAGGATACAGACAAGAAAGGAATCTCTAACGGCTATTGAGAGCTAGATTGTTATGTAATGTCAGATCTTCAATATGGCAGTGAATGCTGGACAATATCATCGAAGACGTTAAAAAAATTTGAAGCATCGGAAATGTGATTCTACAGAAAGATGCTGCGGATATCGTGGACCGAGCATTTGAGCAATGATGAGGTGTTGGAAAGAACGGCAACGAAAAGAAAATTAATAGTGAGCATCAGGAAGATACTACTGAAGTTTCTGGAACATGCAATGAGAAAGGAGAGCTCGGAGAACCTCATACTGAGAGGCCAGATAGAAGGAAAACGAGACAGAGGAAGGCAGCAGGTAACATATTTGAAGGGCCTGATCAGGTGGATGACAAAACGGGGGTTGCGAAGTGTAACAGGAGGAAACATACTAAGAGCCACCAGAGATAGGGAGAAGTAGAAAGACATGATCGCCTACATCCTGAAAGGACAGAGCACATAGAAGAAGAAGAAGACTCATATATATTAGAAACGCCGAGGAAAGAAATAATATCAAATGTAAGAAGGTAGAATATATGTGTGTCAACAAACTAAAACAGCTTAACTTGCGACTTAGAAATTTGGTATAAACTTTTTAAGCAACAGAAAAATTTAAATATCAAAAAGTCTTAACAGAAAACAGAAAATGCGACACGGAAGCCTGAACGTGTATGGAAAAAGCTATTTATTTTTCGTAAAGATTAACAAGGTATTACGTAAAAGGAAATATTGGAAACAAAGAATACTGAACTGCTACTTAAATTCGTTACTCCTAAATTTAACTACTGTCTGTGACAAGTCAGGTAAATGTTTTGTTAAGTCCTTGCATTCTCTCGCTTGCTGAAATCAGTCCAGTAAAGTGCATTTATCTGGTCAAACTGGATATTTTTGTGGCTTTTTTTTATTTTATTTTATTTTATATACTCATTTTAAAACGATCCTTTATGAAGAATGATACCTTATTTAATGTTAGCTGATTCTCATGTACTAGATCGTCCAGAATTCTCAGTCTATCTTTGATATGTGTCCTGTATCTCTATAGTGAACAAAACAAATTGTAAATTTAAAGTTCAAATCTAACTCATTGATTTTGGTTGGAAAAAAAGAATAAAAAAAATTTCTGGAATATACAAACTTTGAACACAAACGTCGTAAAATTTCACACCCTCGTTGTGAAATGTTTTTCAGCATATAGCAAACTAGGAAACATCTAAAAAAACAAAAATTCAAATAATCTTGAATTATATAAAAAAAACCAAATTCCTTTTACGAACCATTTTTCGCGAGCCGACGCAAATTTTGTCTATTGTCCAATGGAAAGCCCAGAATGAAGCAGAAGACGAAATAAAAGGACGAGACAAGAAGACAGTCGCAGTAGAGAAAATTAGGGCATAATTAACACGACCATTGACAAAAGGTCAAGCAATGGGATTATCATAGCCCCTCTTTCTTTCTCATCTTCTTTTCTTCATGGTTCACCAATCCACTTAACAACTGACCGGTACCCGAAAAACTGAGCGAAGACTTCAAAGACCTTCCTAACAAACAAACGTTCATATATATATACGCATATACTCTTTCAACAATTGCTGTCTCGAAAATTTTCTACATTTCTTGATACCCATAACTGTATCATTGAACACGAACTCTACCCTTAACATCTTAACAATGTTTCTAAATGAACATTAGCTTCTACAAATTGTGTTATTCTTTCCTTTGAATACATTTCTATTTTAAAATGCAAAATGTACATCTTATCCTTACACTATTCCACACAATTCTCACATATTCCAACCTGTCGACAACCAAGCTTCTGATGACGATGAAAACATCCTGATAATTCCGATGATGATAATTCTGGATAAAACTTGTAAGTTGTGGAGATTTCGGTTAAGTATGATACAAGGCCGAATCAAAGAAAAATTAACCAGTTCCCAATAGCTACATATCTACATAGAATTTTCATGCTACCTGCGAATAATTAAGCTAAAAACAATAGATCATTCATGTAAAATTATTAAAAACCCATCCTGCAATTAACATAAATATATTCATATGTGTGTGTTGTGTGTGTGTGTGTGTGTGTGTGTGCGAATATAACAACAGAAAAAGAGGTACTGCTTAAAACAGTAGATGGTTATTAAAAAGATACTAAAGGCACAGTCAATAGAAATGAATATTTAGAACAAACAATAAATTAAAGAACAAAATGTTCACCACGTACATGCTACACAATTTTCAAACATATCGGTCTTATGTCACACACACGGATATATATATATATATATATATATATATATATATATATATATGCGAAGACTGTTCTGTTTTACTGTATCACAGCTCATCAGTGCGGTTAGTTATCCAATGACTTCCAGCTGGGACTGAAACAAGACCAATTTGATATCAGTCGGCGATATGAGCGCTCGGTGGAAGGAAGCAGATTTTAGCATATTATAGACAAAATGTAAACACACGCCAGTAGCCGAGACTGTTCAAATTCATTATATATATGGATATATGGATATTGTTGGTATATGAAGCAACACTCTGTTAGGACTGTCATTTTAACATTTTAATGACATTTTATTTGCTTTGCAGAAATAATATTATCTGAAAATTAACAACATCATGTAGTGTCCATTCCTACGTTCACCCTGTCTATATCTATAGTGTTCTAACTGCAACATTGAATATTATCTAATATAAATGCATACGATCTTAACAATATATATATATATATATATATATATTCATCCGCAGACAGATCTGTTTCGCTGTATCACAGCTCATCGGTACGGTTATATATATATTTATATATCTGTTATACGGTCCTATATATATATATATATATATATATATATATATATATATATATTTACGCTCTCACACCCTGATTGAGCACTCTGGAAGAGTGGGGGGCTTTGTAAACAGTAGCTACTCCGGCATATACGCATCGCTCATTCGATAATGAATTGGACAACTCTAGCTATTGGGCGTGTTTATACGCGCTAAAAAGCCTATCTCCTTCTACCGGACGCTCGTGGCCTAGGGGTAGAATCGCCGACTGAAGCCGATTCGGTCGGGTTTCGATCCTGGGTTAGGAAGCGTACGGAGTCTAAGCCGTACTGATGGGCTGTGATACAGCGACACAGATCTATCTGCGGATGACTATAGTATATATATATAATATCATATAGGTATATTAAAAAGATTTACATGTCTTTAAGAGATTTTCAATAACAATGAAAATTGCCTGACGACAACAGTCATGACAGAAACCCAGGTCGCGTAATAACTCGTTTACAAATGAAAAATATTCATAAGTTCAACAATATAATTGTATTGGACACATTTTAATACAAATGTGCACTGGTCTAACCTTATTATGACCAGAAAGGAAATACATAAGAAGATAATTTAGTAGCTACTACTTATACAAAGTATATTTGTGAATCATATTCTTAATAGGTGAACATTTAATAACGCACATATTAATATTATATATATATATGTGTGTGTGTGTGTGTTCTAGTGTGCTCATGAGGTCTGTCTGGAAATTGTCCATTTAACCGATTCTCTAGTTTTGATGTTACTTGGCAAGCAATCAGTTGGAACTTTACTTTGCATGCATAGACATTTATCTGTCGGGTCATTCAGCGGCAGTCCAAAATTCTTTTGTTTCTTGTGTAACGGTTGCATTGCCAATAACCGAATGAATGGATTTTTAGTCAAATTACTATTGACCATTCTTATCCGTGAGAACATCAATCTTATTTTATACTCTAAACAACATTTGTCTCCAATGCAGTTTAAAATATGTTACAAAATGGGTTAAATTAAACAGACGTGGGAGGCCACGCGATGAAATCTTTAGTTTAGCTTCTGTCATATTCGTACATTATTCCTGAAAAATGAATTACACAGCTATGATCAATAAAGTCAAAGTACTTATATTAAAATGTAAAGTGATAGAATATAATTTAAGGTATATAGTGTTGAGGGATCGGCTTTAAAAGTAGAATTAGTCAAATAATTAGTTGGTGTACGATTTGCTGAAAATAAAATTACCATATTCAGGATAAGATTTTTTTATAATCTTTTCACCCCAACCAAGGCAGTAATAACATTGGTGAGCAAGAGGCTATGTACGATGAAAGTAAACGTTTATAAAAGAAGAGAGCGAAGAGAAAAGAAGAACCGGGTACTGAGGCTGCCAGAGAATGGTTAAGAGAAGGATGAGAATACTGGTGTGAAGCGAGTTGCTTGAGAGTAGAGGATAAAATGAAAATGAACAAGATACAGGGGGCGTTTGTAAAAGAATAATTGAAGGATGGGGGGGTCAAAGAATTAGAGATGGCAACTGACGTTGCATTTAAGCTCTTGGAGATTGAAGTTATCAGTAAAAGAAAGTATACGGAAAGGAATATTCTAAAATTCAGAAGTGTGAGAAAAGAAGCTGGAAGAGTAGAAGTGACTGCTGAATTTGATTGATTTTAGTATAAAAGGGTGAGACCTTGTTGCCAGTCTGGTTACCTGCGTAAATTTATATGGAGGGAGCAACAGGGAGCTAAGCATATTGGAGCAGAAGTCGTGAAAATATTAGTGAAAAAAAAACAAAAGAAAACAAAAAAAAACAGAGAAAACTACATCACGTCTCTGAGAAATTGACTGGAGTCGAGCTGCCAGGTCGGAATCCATTACATTGTAGATTCTCCTCTTGATCCAGTCGAGAGTCCCGAGATGAATTGCAGTGGCACCAGATCAGATATGACAACAGTATTCAATGCATAGGCGGATAGTTGATTTGTACATATATAAGATGGATTCACGCGAGAAAATGTCCTATGTTGGTTAACGGATAGCAGCTTCGTTCAGGAAGCATTAAAATTAATGAGGCATTTCTCCCCTCATTCCACTACAGATCGGAGATCTTTTAAAGGTCAACAACAAGGTTAACTTTGTTTACCTTGGCAAATTCCTTATTGAGGCAGGAGTAAATGTTGTTGTCGTCAGCGTAGATGCTTTCTTGGGATCTGATTACATCTGGGAAATTTTTAATGAATATCATAAAAAGCGTCGGACCTTGGATAGAGCCTTGGCGGACACACGCGTTCATGTGATAGGATTTGGAAGTATGCCAATTCAAATCGACCTTCATTAGGTGGGCTGTTTGATCGAATACAACAAGCGCCCAGTGATGTCATAACCTTCTATTAAGCACAAAGAGCCAGCGTGCCAGTGTTTATCAAACGCGTTGGAGATATCCAGTACAACAGCTCGAGATTCACCGTTTGTACCGCGTGCCCGTTATATGTACACCCTGATGATTTTTAACATAATAGCGGTAGACCTGGCGAAGCGGAAGCCGTACTGCCTGTCGCTTGAAAGTTAGAAAGAAAATGCATGGAACGAAAGAAAAGTAGATGTCTACTCATGGTTAACTGTAAGATTGATTTATTTTACATGGAGAAACATTACATAATTTGTACATGCGGTATCAGTCCCAAGTTATCGGGTTGTGTGTCACAACCATTAAGGCAGAAGAACATACATGCATTCTTTAACCATTGACGGCCATATTCCAAGTCTGCTTCCTCATGTGTCCCGCGTCTGAATGTCCCGTTGCTCACGTGACTCGTGTGTACCCACTTTTAGAGGTGAAAAGGGAGGTACTCGCTTTCGGAACAGGAAAGGGTTAATTCCCTTGGAATATGTTTTATTCGTCCTAACAACTATAAACTAAAACATTGACAACCTTGAATACTATCACATTTAATCCTTACATATCAACTCATTTACAATGTTAAACGTTAAAAGCAACACATCTGCGATGTTAAAAGGTAACGTTACGGGCTCTTTGTGGGAGTCTACAGAAAAAATTAATACATTTTGTATATAACATTCCAGAAATATTGTAGCAATATTTTTCAACAGAGTTTTTTTTATTTAGTATTATTTAGTAGACATAATATTATTTTAAATAAATCCAAATGCCTAATACAGCTAATATGGCGGTGGTTATTTTTAAATTTATAAAATACTTTTTATATATAAATTTATTAACATGGAAGCAAAAATCATTTGGAAACAATAAGTGCAACATATCAAGTAATTATTGTACCTATGAGAAACTAGAAAGTTATAGTATAAATCTGCTGGCTTGTTAAATTTTCATGTTTAGTCAAATACATTTCTTAATATTTCTCTCATTGAACTAAGGAAAAACCTCCACAGAAAAAGAAATCCTGTTCTCAGAAAATAATTCGAATCCCACGTCAACTCTAACCACATTACATATAAGATGCTTGCAGAAATAGAAGAGTTATTTAAGCTTCTTCAATCATTACATTGGTAGACGTCATACAATAATGAACCTGCAGATGACGAAATTTAGAAACACTTTTAAAGCATTTTAGCAATTGTAGTGAACACGTTCTAGACGTAACAAAATATTTAGGGTTGCCTGCGTCTTTTGTGGCCGCAGGGCGGGCGATGGACGAGGCAAGCAACATGGCGGTGGGGCCTGGAATGACTGTGCGCGTGCGCAGGAGACCCGAAAAGGAGGCCCACGCGTCCGCAAAAGGTGGACGGCACGAGAGAGAAAAATAGAGCCTCAATTTGACTGCGCGTAGAAGGAACGCGGAGAGTTGAAGAAAACGGACCGTTAGTGAGTAATGGAGGAGATAAATGCAGACCACAACAACAAGGAGAAAAAGACTAATACAAATTTAAAGAAGAAGAACGAGGACTCTGTTCCTGTATATAACACATAACAAATAAAGCATCCATCGACGTTGATGCTCTACGTTTGATAATAGCTTACTCAACCCCCAAATTCTATAACATTTTTTCTATTTGATGAAAGAAGACTACAATCTGAAATGGATCAGATTTCCTAAAACTCTGATTCATGAGGAACTAAGGCATAATGAAAAAAGAATCGGCTTAATACTGGACAAAGAAATGAAGAAACGTGCTTTGGGATACTGCCAGTTCTCCGAAAGTGTTCTCCTGGTCAAACTGAAAGGAAGACCGTTTAACATAGAAATTGTAGTCATCTATGCACCAACAACACAAAGCACCGAGGAAGAAATAGACTATTTTTACTCCACTGCCAAAGCTCAACGTGAAAGCCAAGAAATCAGGTCATCATGAGAGATTTGAATGCCAAAGGTAATCGCTCACAGCGCTTTTAACTTCATCCTCACTTTCAGCTCACACAACTTATTTATAGAGACCCACAACTATACAGAGGCTTCTCAGTTGGATCACTTATGGTTAAAGTGTTAATAAATGATAATAACTGACTCCCATACTTCTATCAATCTCACCTACTCGCGACCCAGTTGTTTTTCGTTATGGTAACCGATGTAATGAGAACATATATACCATCAACCGCTATTATCATCAGCAGAAACACGTAATAAAATTACGTTAATGACTTAAAGGAAATAAAACTACACACGTAGGACAACAAATTTGAGTTAAAGAAATTGATACATGAAAGAAATAAACAGTAAGGAAAACGTGGAAGGCAAAATACACATCAAGTAATTAGTAAAATAAAAATATCGTTAAATCCTTGAGAAACCAGTATCATATGAAAATTGTAAATTAAATTAATGAATCCAAGTATCATAGGCAGAGCGTTAATATATGTGAAAAAACGAAAAGTCTTAATAATATAATACAATCAAACTCACCACAGAATAAATTTTCTGCTCTCGTAAAACACTTTGGATTAAATTTCAAGCCTGACCATAGCTAAAGATAAGATGTGTGCACAAACTGAACATATAGCGACATTCATCAAATAATTACAAAGACCATCACCAAGCAAAAACAAAAATATACAAACTGATGAGTAAATTAAGAAAATAATTTTTAAAAATGCATAATTAAGCAACACTCGACAGTGAGGGTATATTTTTGAAAATAACTTCCTTCTCAAACTCAGTAGCAATTCTATTTAATAGATGATGGAATTAGAAATTCATGCCTAAAATGTGCGGTTTATCACGTATTAATGCACTATAAAAACAAAAATTAACCTGCGAGACTTTCACACAGACAAACGTTTCTGAGGTCTTTCATTGTTAAAGCATATATAATCATCATATAATAGGCCCTCATGTTCATTGAATGTTCTCACGAT
Source organism: Ascarosepion bandense (assembly GCA_037127315.1). Lineage (NCBI taxonomy): Eukaryota > Metazoa > Mollusca > Cephalopoda > Sepiida > Sepiidae > Ascarosepion > Ascarosepion bandense. The sequence continues at coordinate 83,386 of JBBBDQ010002331.1, forward strand.
CCAATTTCGTTTTCATTCTGATAAGTGATGCAATGGTGGCATCAAGCAACTCTAACAATATGATTATTCTTCTACTAAGAAACTGTGCACCTGTTTTGTTGATCTTACGGCAGCATATGACCACATCAATAGCATTTTTTTTATTTTCATACATTAGAAAAAGCCTTATAAACACCGAATCTTTTAATGAATCGTTCAAATAAATGTATTGATCTACAGAATATTATACTAAAATATCATCAGGCGTACTACAAGAAGAAGATGAGAATCCCAGTCAATTTCAATATTTCTTAGACTATGTCTTATGCATTTACAAGTAAAAATCTAAGGAGATGGAAACTGACCATTTAATCGAACTATTCCCCACCCCAAACAAATCTACATATAGAAAACAACGATCCTACTATCCATTCCAAGTTTAGTGTATGGTGATAACAGGGACTTTTCTAAAGAGATTAATATTCGTAATAAGGATAAGTAGTGGCAGTGACATGCCTTGCTCGGGGTGAAACGCTTATAAAAAAAAAAGTAATACCATGAACACAAAATCAACATCCTCAATTAAGTGAAGCTAGAAATGGAACTGAATATAAAACATTCTCCAAACAAAAAATTTAATAAAAAATTAGAATGAAATTAGAGTAGTGAGGACACCTACCAAGAATTCATCACTAAAAATTCAGTACGTGGAATGATTAAATACTAAACACATCAGGTAAATTGGCGTTCGGATCAGTCAATAAAAAAAAAATTAGTATAGAAGAAAGGAAGGCAATTACTGAAAAGTAATTAAATCTCAACTGAAGCGAGCTAAGTGTGTATTGTTCCTCATGCCAATGACATTTCAACCTAACTACTCTACAGCATATGACTTCATTGGAATTTCTTTTAATGTGTTCCACTGGAATATATTTAAATTTATGGTTATCAGGAGAAAATCTACACCATTTCGGGACCTTCCTCTCAACGGTTTCACATGCACACTGCCCCCTCTCACTGACGTGAAGCCACATTGTAACGATATAAGAGGCACATTCCATAAATAAGGTGTACATTGGGTATAAGGACTTTTAATACAGATAAAAGCTCACTTTTTTCAATTTTGTTTTCCTTTACTTCTTTTACAAAGGGATTTAAATTTTTTGCAGTTAGAAAAAATTTTTAGAGTTTTGGATATTAACAAAGATGGCCGATCAAGAAGCATGCTTCAGTTTGAACAAAGGTCAGTTATCCAGTTTTTGGTAGCTAAAGGGTTCAAACCAGTAGAAATTCATAGAAGAATGCCAAATGTGTATGGTGCGACATGTTTCAGCCAAAAATGTCTACAAGTGTGCTAAATTGTTTAAAAAAGGACGGAGCAGTGTTGATGATGAAGACAGGCCTGGGAGGCTTACAAAAATGAGGTCTCCTGAGGTGACCGAATCAGTCAATTACCTCATTCACCCTGACAGAAGGGTGACAGTGGATGACATTGCAAGGACTTTAAACATATTTGTTGGGACAGCACACAAAATTGTTCATGATGACCTTACCTACGCAAAGGTCAGCTCAAACAGCAGCCCAAACGGTTAAGATCATCCACGAGCTGAGCTGGAAGCTGCTCCCTCATCGCCCTTGGTTCCTTGATAGCGTTCACAGGAGGCACCAAGTTTGAAAGTGACGATGAAGTTAAAAGCGCTGTGAGCGATTGCCTGAGATATCAGTCCAAAGATTTTTATGCTGAGAGAATAAGGAAGCCTGTGCACAGATAGGAAATATGTATGACACTGCTGGGAGACTACGTTGAACAAAAAGTAAGCTTCTGTCTGTATTTGAAGTCTCTATACCGAAAAATCCACCTAATCTATTGAATGACCCTCGTTCAAATATCTTACGGTGGAATTAGATTTACAAAAATACAGCAAAACTCGTGTTCTGAGAATGCAACACGAACCTCATCACACATTCATGATCAGTCATATCATCCCGTCATCTTTGCTGAAACACGTGACGGAATATTTTTTCCATATCCATATAGAACTATTTTCAGTTACTTCTATTAGGCGTTTTATACGTTTGACCCTATTTCGCCGTTTGATTCCAATTTTGCCAAAAAATTGGTACAGAGAACCAGCAGCGAAACCCCTTGCTCCAATTTTCACTGCTTTAATAATGACGTTATACCCTTTATTTATTATTTTTAAAATAAAATTAAACATAGTTGTTCCAGAGGTGGTTTAATCTAACACCGCAACTGCCTAAAAAATAAAAAATAAATCAACCTGATGCCCTGTTCTTAAATAGACTAGTCAAATCGAGATTTTAACATGCATGTATTGTATGGCACCAAACCTGTTCAGAAATAACCAACACTTCAGCAGAATACAAATTATTCCTATGATCAGCAGTTAAACCGGCTAACTCTAACCCTATCCTGAGGTTTTTTGCAAAGCGAATCCTTCTTTGAATATTGTTGACTAGTCATATCGATCTACAAATAAGAACTGTATAGAAAAACACACATTTTTGCGGAGTAACAACAACAGCAACGCAGAAAATGGATAGTAGATAAAACTCGGAAATCACAGTTACAATCTCCAAGAATTTAAATGTAAAGTCAATAGTCATCTCCTATCCCACTAACCTGCATCCTCTATCTCATGCTTTTCTACATCCACCCCACTCTCATCAGTACTCTATTCCTATCCTGCTCTCTTCCTGGCACCCCCTGCAGCCGCTCACTCCTCATAACATTCCTCTTCGTCTACACTACTCTCATCAGTAATTTTTTCCCTCTGTTACTCTCTTCCTGACACCCCTGCAACGTGTTACTCCTCAACATTCCACCTATGTAACCCCTGCACAACAGTGGCAGTAAAATGCCTTACTTGGGGTGACACGATTATGAAAAGAATATAAACAAATAAAAAAATAAAAATGAGGACATTTATTTTTAATAACCATTACACCAAAAGCAATGCTGATGTGCAGCGTGTTAAATTGAGGGAGAAAATCTATGTGCACTGTGAAACTAGTGTGCGATTCTATACGCTGCTTCATTTTAGCAGCAAACAAAAGGTGAACATGATTTCAGATACGCTTATATTCATCACGTGACAAAGTGACGTCTAGTCGTTCAAGTAAAGTCTGAAGATTTAATTCCTGTGTCGACAGCAGCCAAGGAAACAGGAGAGAACCAAGGTGATGAATGACGTTTAAGTTAGAATTTCCTAGCTGGGATGAAATCATCCTTGTCGGATTTCACAGTAGATGGTACCTCAAAAGTGCTGTCTTGAACAGGGGGTGTAGAATCATTGTTCCAAAGGACATTAAAAAGGAAATCTCAAAATGCATTGTAGTTTGCTAGTTGTCAGCGGTAAAAGATATATTTAGAGACACCACTGTCTGATCAGATTGGACAAGTGGGTAGAGTTTCCTGTCATGGCCAGAGGCAGAGATAGAATTAAGGACGAAGTCAAGAATATAAAGGTGTCCAACATGGTTACTGGGGAAACACGTCGGGAAATCCACCACTTGCGTGAGAGACTAGGAGATTGAGATTTCTAGCCACTTTGAATGATGGGCATACATATGATTGAATATGTTAGTGAAATGATGAAGGGAAATCACCATGTCTATATAGAATCAAGAGAAAAGAGGGGTTGTAGTGAAAATAGAGATATCTTTCTGAGTTTATAAGAGGGAGACGGAAAAACATATAGGAGTGGACAAGACATACAAAAACATATCCCTAGCCAAAAGACATACATTCCCAGATCATGCATGCAAAATAATCGAGTCTCGCTTAAAGAGAGAAAGGTATCCAGGAATTGAAAAAATCAGAGGGGTTAATTCTAGGGTTCAGATTCCCAGAGAGCTTTCGTAAAGGGTCGATTCTACTATGCAAAAGTTAATACGGATGTTACATACGACATGTATGGGAAGGTAACTAGCGCAGACTGCAGATTAGTGTGACTTCAGATTTGCCAAACGGAGGCACCTGAAAGGTCACTCATCGATGAGTGACATGGCCCTATAAGAAACCAGATATTATGCGACTTTTGATCAGAGCCCCCTCACTAGACGCTATGCAAGAATTCAGGCTTCTAATGTCCAGTCGGTAGTTAGCGTGCTTAAAACCAGAAAACTGTTAAATCTGTACACTCTGCATTAAGGTACACTGTCATGATCGATATATATCACAAAAACTTTGCAAAGATTAATGTGTTTATATCTAATTACTATTATAACAGGAAACAATTTTTAAAAAATGTCAGATGTTTTGGGGATTTTAGGTTTCCAATTGCAGGAGAACATATCGTCACCGTAAACAATGTCAATCATCCATAAAAGAATATAATGATACAGAAAAAAGAATTCTAACTACCACAGAAATAGCACATCAGTTCTTGATAATAAATTTGGAAATTGAGAGTACTTGAAATTAAGCAACAAAAGAAAACGTCAGAGGGGTAATCTATAATTCCCACGACAGTGCTCAACACCTTATACGACAATAAGAGAAACATAACAAAAACTACAAACATCTTCGGTTCGTTTAAATCAAACATATATATATATATATATATATATATATATATATATATATATATATATATGCTACCGGCCATAACTATTAGACTACCACAGTTTTCTTTTATGAAATTATGTATTTCATATTATTTTTAGCATTTATTGACAAGTGGATAATTGTAAATGACAATAGTATGGTTCTTTGCGGTTATTTTTTGTTACCACAACGCACACCCCTAAAGATGATTTCGGAAAGAGATTGAAAGTACTTGCGAACATTGAGAAATGAATGATAATAACATCTGTCAACGTTACAGCTCATTTCTGACATCCTTCAATTATAATACGCGAAAGATTATCCGTGGATATGAACGGATTTTATTTAAAATAAGCAGACACAATGTTTGCAATTTATTTAATCTGACATGTCTAAAAAAATTGCCTTCTAAATGCCCCCATATATATATATATATATATATATATTGGCTAAATCCTATGCTAAAGAAATGATGCTATATGTATGCCTTAAAATATACAATATAAGGCATAAAGCATATTTTTATATGAAATTGAACTTTGAAGTCAACACCCTGTAAAGATAGTCAATGTCAAATGTCGCGTAAAGATTGCATTTTAGCATCAAACAGTATCTCACCACGCTGTGTTTTGACCTAAATGTCTTATATAACCTTATACACTCATACGTGGATATGTGTGCCTGTGTCTATTCTCTGATACAGACATCATCTGATACATATTTTGACAAAAGTATACTCAAGTAAACATAGATAATAAAGTGGGTATACGTACACCTGTCTAGTTTTTTCATAGCAGACGTACCACGATTTATCTTTTTCTTACCCAGACACTTTTCTTCCATAATTCTTTCATACATCATATAAACAGGAAAACACGATGAAAAAATATGGTCGCCAGAAGTACTCAGTTTCCGATTTCTCTTATGACTTTGATGATATTTCTCCATTATAAAAGAGATTTTAGCTAGATGCCATTGAAAATCCGTACGATCTGTTTTGCATACGCATCTACCGATGCTATTCACGGAAAGGCAAGAAAGCACACCGTTCACTCATTCTTTTATGACCAACTACTTGACCTATATATTTGTACCTGTTACAATGTCGCAGCATCTTTAGATGAAGAGAGAATCCATAACAAAAAGAAAAAACGAATATATATATATATATATATATATATATATATGTGTGTGTGTGTGTGTGTGTGTGTGTGTGTGTTTAAAGATATATTATAAGTTATAATTTAGATTATATACAAATTATAATTTACTACAAGAGTGTACATTCTGTTTCGACGTCGAACAAACAATGATTAATCAAGTAGTAAATAATGATGGCACTAGACATTATTTTTTGGAAAAGAAAATTAAAAGATCTCACTTCCTCTTTATTTTTAGAAATTATTTTCTTTTTTTGTGTACGAATAGGACAGAAAAGACGGGAAAACAAAAAAAGGAAATCGAAAAAAGAGGGTAAAAAAGAAAGAGAGATACATTGGAAAGAAAGAGCGTGATACAGAAAATCCAAAGTACACGGAGAAATGGAACCACTATATCAGATCCATAGCTAAATCCACTGCTAAGAAGGTTGGGTCATTATGACGATCCAGGATTTTTTTTCCGCCTGAACCCATCCTGCATATATAGAAGTCAACAATCCGTCCGTGCATGGAGTACTGCTGCCTATCGCACGGTTCACACTCCACCCACGTCTATTCAACGGGTGTAGAGGCTCATCCCTTGTTCCCTGTTTAAGATGTGGTTTCCGGCTTTCTCTTTTCCAAATCTTTTCACTCTTACGTAGCCCACTGCACATCAGTGATATGATTAAAAAAAAAGATTTATGGTCAGGCGCCCCTGCCGTTCACCTCAGTGTCCTCGACAGGCTCCAAAGGAGAGTCTGTAATGTGATAGGTACTGACTTGGCGGCTCGACTGCAGCCACTTCCTCACTGACGAAATGTGGCCTCCCTTTGTCTGTTCTATAAATACTTTCATGGCTTCTGCTCGGACGAACTTAAGTCACTGGTATCTCCACAACAGGTGTTTAATCGTGCAACCAGATTGGCAACTGGTGTCCCACCCATTCACAGTCAGGTTAGCCAAATGCAGACGACAATGCTACTCCTACAGCTTCTTCTCTCGCACTTCCAGCTTGTGAAATTCTCTCCCATATTCTTGCTTTCCTGATGGCTACAACCTCCAAGAATTTAAATGCAATGTCTATACTCATCTATTAACCACCGGATTCTAGCTCTCTCCCCACCCCGTATATCCTTCCCTTTCCCTCCACCTATGTAACTGTCATCCCACCTGCATTCTCATCTTTCTATTGCTCTTTTCTAACTGGTCTGTATTCCTCATTCTCTTCTAATTAATCTTTTATTAAATTATGTAGCCCCCCGCAAATCAGTGGCATTTCCGCCTTGCTCGGGGTGAAATGATTAAAAAAATATAGAGAAAATAAAAAATAAAAACTTTGAAGTAAAAATATATATATATTCTCCGAATAGTGTCTGTATATGTACATATGTATATATATTAGTCATCCGCATACAAGCTTCTTCCGCTATATCACAGCTTATTAGTGTGACTAGACACATTCACTTGCTCCTGGCCGGGATCGAAACTCGCTCGATTTGGTGTCAATCGGAGTCGCTATCCATTAGCGGTAGGCGCATGCAATCAAAGATGGACAATTTAACGTGTTGTATATAAGCTTTTATACCAACGCTAGTCATTGAAAAAGCTCAATTAATTTCTGAAGAGTAATGCTTGTATCGCAGAAGTGGTAACTGTTTTTAAAATATATATAAATTGTTTAACTGTTTTTAAATATATATATATATATATATATATATATATATATATATATATAGACACAAATGGTAGAATATATATATATGTATATATATATATATATATAGAGAGAGAGAGTGAGAATTAATGTAGAGAGTTTTTTATTTAGCTTAGCAGTTTTATTATGACTTCGAATTTTCTTAAGAGCTTTATTGTTGTGCCTCCATTTCTCAGAGATTTTGTTTCTTCTGCTATTTCTATTTCGATATCAAGCACTTTCCGAAAAAGAACCTGATTGCTGCAAGGTCTTTCTACCAGTAAGCCACTGAAAAACCGTAATCTTGACACTATGCATCATCACAACTTTCTGTCGCAAAGTCCTTGATATCATAATACAGATATAAAAGTTATATACAGAATCAATATAAAGGAATTTGTCACTTAACATTGTAGAATCATGATGACTTTGAAGTTTCGTGAAGGCCGCATTATACTGTTTCACACTTCAGGGTTTCATTTCATTCTGCTGATTAAATGACAGGCCTAATACTACCATCTTTTAATTGCCAGAAATATTTAAAAGAATCAGTGTTAAGTTTGTATTTTGTATTACCTAGCGTCAGTGAAACCAAAATGAAACTAAAAAACTTTACTGGTAGCTCGGTATATTATATTTTCATTCATGGAGTGACCGTTCAATACACAGATTATATTCTTTTGCGTTTGCCTTCTTTAAAGCAATTAACATTGTTTTTTGTTAGAAATATATTTATTTAAATCTAGCAGTATAGCCCGGCGTTGTTCGGGTGTGATGAAAGCTACAAAACTAATCCATGGTCCTGGAGCTTTGGACGTTAGTACGAAAGACTAAAAAGCAATATGTAGTTGTTCCAGTTAAAGCGAAATCGTAGACTCAAAGAAAAATGAATAGATGTAAGTTAAATTTTGATTTTCTGGTATCGATATCAAATTTCTGCACTATTGTAAGAACTGCAACCTTGAAACTTCTGAATATCGTTTCTTATGTCTTTGTCTATGAGTGTATCAAATTTGATTTAAATCAGACCGCTCCTTCTATAACCCGATTTTTTCGATTATCGATTTTCGATATTTATCGGGTGTACCTAGACACAAGACCTAGCTAAAAACACTCGCAGACGCTTATAGTACAACTGTGTAAATTTTCAAAAAAACGGTTCAGCCGTTTCGGAGGCTATAGATAACAGACACACACACACACACACACACACACACACACACACACACACACACACACACACACGCACAAAAAGTTCCATTTATAAATAACTTTAGATAATATTTTTATATTGGGATATAGATTTGACGTTGTTATTAACGCAGCTATTACTAATCTTAATATTCTTTTTTGTTAAACGTCCTCCTTTTTCGGTATTGCTGAATGGTTAACGTGCTTCTGAAGTTAGGAAAATATTTCGATCTTCATCTGAAGGTTACGATTGGAAGGTTCATAAAACATATAATGCTGCACTTACAGTGATTCTAATATTTTTAACTGCATTGTTTCTTATCTCAATATTGTAAGTGAGCTTTTTAATGGCACTTTCTAAATTTACTTTATTTTCATCGCCAATCAAGCAGTAATATCTGGATAAATATATAGCAAACATTAGCATATATTTATATTAGCATATATCTATATTACCCAAAGACAGTGAAACCAAATGAAACTAAAAGTCTTCACTTAAAGTTCACAAATATCGAATTAGATAAATGTACATTCATTCTTTTTTTATATTAGTAAAAGTATTAAGAAACAGAAAGTTTCTCTAGAAACAAAGAAGTGACTATTGGATTGCTATGTGCTGTCAGTTCTTCAATATAGCATTGAATGCTGAACAATATCATCGACGATGATTGGAAAACTTGAAGCAACTGAAATTTGGTTCTACAGAAGGATGCTGCGAATATCATGGATCGAGCATGTGGGCAATGATGAGGTTTTGGAAATGAAGGAAACGAAAAGGAAATTAATACTGATTATCAGGAAGAGGCAGCTAAAGTTGCAGAGACATGCAATGAGGAAGGAGGGTTTGGAGAAGCTGATACTAAGAAGTCAGATAGAGGGAAAAAGAGACAAGGGAAAGCAGTGGATAACATGTTTGAAGGATCTGATCAGGTGGATGACGGAAAGAGTGTTGCGTTGTGTAACAGGGGAAAGCGTGCTAATGCCACCAAAGATAGAAAGACATGGAAAACTATGATCGCCTACGTCATGAAAGGACAGGATACATACAAGAAGAAACCATTCTATGGCTACTCCTGTTTTATGCCACTGGTTAATTCCAAGTGCTTCATTTTCTATTCACACATTTCCATATTATGTTTTCTTTAATTTTACTCATATTTTTTGTTGAGTTAAGTATGCGGCACTGTGGTTTGGTGAGCTATTTTTTGTGTGATTTTTAACTAGGACGAATGCTTATAATCAATTTTAAACTATTGGCTATGTTCTTGGCTTCAATATCAGTGTTATTTTCCCAGTTGGGTGCATTATTAATTCCTTTACAAATGGCTTTTTGGTACATGTCAGTATAGTTGTTGTAATGGTTGTTCGTCATATCAGCTTTGATAATTATTTTATCCTTTTGTTCGTATCAAAGAGATGTTTTTGCTGTAGATAGTTGATAATTTTCGCAAATCCTAGCATAAAACCATTATATTAAACAGATGTATTTACAACAAAGTCAGCGTTAATTGTTTTGAAAAAAAAATATTCAACTGCCGAAAAACATAATATTTCAATTAAATGGTTAATGTATTAATGAAAATATTATATACCAAGCTAGCATATATTCTGGTAAAGTTGTTAAGTTTTATTTTGGTTCCACTGAAAATCCTTAGGTATTTTGTTTCTACTATCGTTGAATGATTTCAGACAATATGCATGAGCAGCATTGCTTTCTGTAAATATTTCTGGTAATTAAAAAATGGTGGATTTAATAGGCAGAAATAAATCCAATAACGGGAGAGAAAATAAATGTAATTTATTTCTTGCTGGGAAATTAATTATTTTGAACGCTTAACTAATCTTGAAAAAAGAAAATAAGCAGACAAGAAAAGAAACGATGACTACATGTAGACAGTAAATTAATTATAATAATAACCGTTGAATAATAATTCATTTGCAATTTTAATCTTATAATGTAAATTATAATTATATTTTTAGAAAAAGTACAAGAACTTAACTTTATTTTTAATATGAATGATTCATATTTATTTGTGTTTGTAGTTGCAATGCCTACGCCTGCTGAGTATCTTGGCGTTTTTAGGCTTTATTTTATATGTGTTCTTCTGTGTGTGTTAAGATTTTTTACCTACAAAATTTATTTACTTGGAGAAAATATGTCAAGTTCTGATTTTTAAATACTTAGAAGTAAAAATATACCAAGAAAGCTAACACGAAACTATTGTGGGGTCTCCGTTTTTCAATGATAATAGACTCTTCTTGAGTTTACATATACTGCTGCCATAGTGTTATCCGAGAGATAACGACACATAGAATACAGCGTCAAGAATTCATAGTAGCTCTGAGCTCCGCTCAGCTATAATATTGTCACAAAGCACTCGTCTGCTTCCGATGTAGACATACTAAACCTACTAAGGCTTCACTTCAGACACTTGTATATATAATTTGTACTAACTCGCATTCCTGAATTACTAACCTGCGTTCAATTTTGTATTTTTACGTTTAATATACTTATTTTTCTATATCAATTTCTGTTAGTTCTTTTATTTTGTACGGTTTCCATAGCTGGAAACCACAACAGAAACAAGAGATATAAACAAGCAGCCTGATCTACACTACTTATTAATGAGAGATTCTGTTCTTATAGTAATATCAATCATGTTCACTTACCAATTCTGGTTTATATCTATTATTATAAGAATGGCGGAATGTCACAATTCTAAGACGAAGATATGTATAAAATCATATATTATTATCAGTTTTATTTTATAAAAGTAAAGTTTTCTATTATACAGTGTATCGCACAAAAACAAAAACAAACTGGTGCTGTTTATTTAATTGATAGAAAATTTGTTATAGTTATTCGAAGCAAAAGTTAAGGACAGACATTATAGAGATTAAAAGCGAATAAAAGCACGCATGTTAGATGTTGTTAAAACTATACTTCTCTAGCCATTTTTGTCTTTTTTTTTAATCTCTAAATTGTATGTGTCTTTCTTAAATATGTCTATTACCTCGCGTTGAAAATTCGATAACTGCGGTATCCTCGAACAAAAATGGTTAAATAATTTATGTTTGTTAATTTTCTTAGTTCATTCCTATGGTATAAATATATGTAATATTTTTTGTATGATACGGGGGCATGACGTTAAACCGCATCCGGCAGCAAGGCTTCTAATTATGAGGTTGTGAGGAGCATTGAATTTGCTCTCATAGATCCACCCTTACCCGGAATGGTAGCACCTGTTAGATCCACAGCTATGGGCAAATACTAACCCCCAAACTTGGGTCAGAACGATATGAATATATAAACATACACCTTTATAGAAATATATACATAAAAAACAGACTTTTATAGAAAAGTATACATTTTTGAAGAAAGAATATTAACAACAATACAGTTTTGAAGAAAAAAAATTACCATAAGACATTTTTGAAGGAAAAAATATTTTCAGCGAAACACTTTTGAATGCAAAACTACAAGACATTTTCGGTTTTCTAAAATAAAAAATAATAATAAAAAATTCATTAAAATCTGATTTAAATCAACCTTCTCACTATATACAAAATACCTTAAAGCCCCACTTTTTTGGCATTAAATAACACACAGAGGTTGATATGTTGTTAAACATAAACTCATACCAGTTAATTTTTTTCATCATATAGTAAATCTAAAATTGCCTGTTCTTTATCGGGCACTCTGTGGTATGACATGGACAAGAATTATTGCACAAATGCCAAGGGAGTGAAACAAATACCGCGAGATTTTCCTCAACGTACTTTCTTATAAATGATAAAGAAAAATATTAAAAACAAAGGTATGAAATAAACAGGGTTTACTGTACATGAAAAACTATAGTAAATTAATAATATTCAAGATCAGGAACTAGATTATTCTTATTCTTTTCAATTCTGTATGTGGGTGATTATAGCCCTCTACAACATCTTGTTTGAAGTTCTAATCTGTATTTATTTGATACACTTGCTCTTTCAGTTCCGTTCTTTTAATCATTTATTACTACTTCACTTTTGATTTTATTATGTACTTTTAGTAATTTTTTTGAGCCCTCTTTCCTTATATTATCTCTTAACCTCAGATATGGGTTAAATAGTAGAAAATAATGTTGTCCACAACATGTTAATTCACTCGCCAAATGTTATTATAAATCACAACAGGTTTTGTTTTTTAAATAACCCAATTAGGGTTAAAGATGTGCGTTGTGGTGCAGTTGATATTGACTCGGAACGATAAATCGGGGTGCCGAATTTGAATTCCACTTGAATTCTTTGCATTCACTTACGCACAAATATCCTTGGAAAAGGTATTAATCCCTTTTTTCCTTCCAGTTATTGGTTAAATAATAGGACAGATTGGGTTCTATAGCCTTGGCTGGGTTCTTTTGGTGATTGAGCAAATTGTAGTGAGTGAATGGGTCCTGATAGTGTTTAGCTAGGTATAGGATAGTTTAGCTAGAACCAACCTCTACCCCTTTTTCGGCCATGTGCCACAATTTGGTATATTTATACGAAATAAATATTGAGAGCAGAATAGCAGCAATGGGATGGACGGGTCTTACTAACATAGTTTATATTAGTTAAAAAAATGTTGTATTTTCAGTTTGTTTTTTGGGGTCATCCCCCTCCCATCATTTCATCTTTCATTAAATATTTTAAATTATATATATTTTTGTATATAAATGTATTTATATTGTCATGGGTTTTTACCCCTTTTTTAGGTGTCCCTTTGAAATTTATGGTATTGCGCTGTATGAAGGATTGGGAGCTGATAGAGGGGTTATTGTGGTGAATGTGTAAATTGTAATGGGTGATTGGATCGTGATATTCTTCAGCTAGGTATAGGATAGTAAAGTGAGTACCACCCTCTACTCTTCCACCTTGTGACCTTGTGCCATAATTGTATTTTATACGTTAAATACTAAGCAGAAGAGCATCGATAGGCGGAGAGATATAGCCACCACTGATACCGTAACTAACATTGCGAGTCTCAGTTCCAGGATTGAATTACTGTATTACTCGTAACCCGTATTTATCGTTCTGCTAATAGAGTTCAATGTATTGTGTTTTGCTGTGTTTAATATATATTCGTTTATTTCCTATTTCTCTTGTTGTTGTATTATTTCTTACTGAACTCTTAACCGGCTCGACGACATTATTATAATACTGAAATTTTTTTCTTTTGCTTCGTTTTTATTAAACTTGCTGGTTGCTCGCATCTTTTCTCCGTCATTATCCAAAGCTCTCTGCAAATCAGCAGCTCGGTTGCCGCAAATCTTCTTTTGATCTGTGATTTTATATATCGATTTTTAATATAAGCAGGGATTATTATATCTGAAACTGTTTTTGTGACAAAAGATACCTTAAGCATCAGAGCTGACACACATATATTTATCCTTGGGCATCTGTCTATACCTATTCAATCTTAAGAGTCCAGGGAACATTTAATAAAAGATAATTTTATCAATAAGCCAGTCAGTTAATTACCATAGACGATAGCCGCTCAGGCGATCATGTCTGTTTCGATTCAGAAAGATTTTTTCGGTGTAGATTACCGTTTCTTTCTGTTGTAGACTGGCTATAGAACCCAATATGTCCTGCTATTTAACCAATATCTTGGGGGAAGTGATCGATTCCGAACTTTTTCAAGATTATTTGGGTATATGTGAATATGACGAACGTGTAAATGAAGGTAACGAACCCGACAAAAACTCTAAATAAGTCAAACGTTAAAAATCTAAAAAAACAAAATGATGGTTTAATATTTATATAAATTCTTTAAATTATATGATAGGAATTATCATGGGATCCCATCCGACAGTAGAGAATAGATACAGATTAATTCGCGATAATTCGTTCTGGTTCTGACGCTAAACGACATCCGACACGAAAGCTTCTGATCCTACGAATTTGAAGAGCGTAAACTACGTCTTAATTGCTGCTATTCCCAAGTTCATTCCGAATCGGAGAATATGATCCCAATTATGGACAAATAGCAAACCGTCAAATTTGAATATAAAAAAGAATAAACTGAAAGTATGTATTTAAAAGATGAAAGAATAAATTACTAGCAATAAATTTCACCTTTGTCGATTTTTCGCGTGAGAAGTTTATTATGTTCATTTTAAGCAGTATGTCTAAAATGACATCCACAAAAAATATCAAGGCTAATTTTTAATTATTTAACTACAATCAAGACATCAATTTTACTAATACTCAGTGGTATGCAGAGTGTAAAAAATCACGAGAATAATTAAGTGGGTAGAAGTGAAGAGAAGATTAATAAGAGAACTGGGTTCTTGAAAAAAGAAAATAGCTTTCGACGTTCCATTTAAACGTTTGAAGATCGTAGCTGACAGCGGACGGAAGTTTATATTATCAATTCTCTATCTCAGCTATGTTCTTATAAGATTTTAAAACTTTACACCGATTTTCAAGAAATGAAAAGAAAAACATCTCCTTTTATTTTTTTAAAATTTTAGTTGTTAAATTTATTTAATAATTCTTTATTTCCTTCCAATTTTACTAAAGAATATATATGGCAGTTATAGGGTTGCTATAGACCGTTTGGTAATGCCAGTTAAAATATAGAAACATGAGTTACATTTTATACAGTAATTGGTAAGCACTGGCATCTCGATTCACGATCTGAATTGGCATTACGATGTTCTGAAAGTCGTGAAAAAATAAAATGACTTGTTTATGTTTATAAGCGTTCATATCGAGTGTTCAGATTACTCGATTGATTGAATGTCAGGAAAACACAAAGGATCCTCTCGCTTTTCAGCGCAGGTTCACAGTTTCCGAAACATTAACAATGTCAGTACTTTTAGATTGGATAATGTAGTCTTGTCTTTCCAGCTGAGATTCAAGCACACTGCTCAGCATCTTCCTATACTGCTCTTGTCAATCAATTTAAGAAATTTGATGTCTAAGAAAAGCACTATGATACAATTTATGTTCTAGAAAATGTGCGAAGCAACCTAAACCCGGTTAGGCTAGAATTATTTTCGTTACAATGTGTAAAGTCTTATATTTTTATCATGGATCCAACACGATTATCATTTTCCCCAACATCTTAAGCGGATATTTTTCCCCCACATCTTAGGCGGATATTTTTCCCCCACATCTTAAGCGGATATTTTTGCCCCACATCTTAAGCGGATATTTTTCCCCCACATCTTAAGCGGATATTTTTTCCCCCACATCTTAAGCGGATATTTTTTCCCCCACATCTTAAGCGGATATTTTTCCCCCACATCTTAAGCGGATATTTTTCCCCCACATCTTAAGCGGATATTTTTCCCCCACATCTTAAGCGGATATTTTTCCCCCACATCTTAAGCGGATATTTTTTACCCCACATCTTAAGCGGATATTTTTCCCCCACATCTTAAGCGGATATTTTTTACCCCACATCTTAAGCGGATATTTTTCCCCCACATCTTAAGCGGATATTTTTCCCCCACATCTTAAGCGGATATTTTTCCCCCACATCTTAAGCGGATATTTTTCCCCCACATCTTAAGCGGATATTTTTTTCCCCACATCTTAAGCGGATATTTTTCCCCCACATCTTAAGCGGATATTTTTCCCCCACATCTTAAGCGGATATTTTTCCCCCACATCTTAAGCGGATATTTTTCCCCCACATCATAAGCGGATATATTTCCTGAAGAATTCTTCTCCTTCTATGTGCATTGATCTTTCAGGACATAGGGCAATTATGGCTTTCCACGTCTCCCTATCCCTTGTGGCTCTTAGCACGCTTTCCCCTGTTACACTAGGCGACCTCCGTCCTGTCATCAACCTGCTCAAGCCCATAAATCTAGATTATAAATGTAAGAAACTAACATGGCCACAAAATGAGAGATTAGTTTGTATATTGATTATAATATAGATTTGATCCCCCACTTTATACCCACACTTTAATTTCTTATAAACAGTAGGTATATATATTCTTCTTCTATGTGCCCTGTCCTTTCAGGACGTAGACGATCATAGCTTTCCACGTCTCCCTATCCCTGGTGGCTATTAGCACGCGTTCTCCTGTTACATTAGGCGACCCTCGTTCTGCCATCCACCTACGTTACACGCTGTCTTTCTTTGTAACTCGTTCCATCTATCTGGCCTGTTAGTATCAGGTTCTCCAAGATTTACTTCCTCATTGCAGGCCCAAGAAACTTTAGCTGTTTTTTCCTCATTCTCAGTATTAATTTCCTTTTCGTTTCCATTCTTTCCATAACCTCATCATTGCTCAAATGCTCGATCCATAATATCCGCAGCATCCTTCTGTAAAACAACATTTCAGTTGCTTCAAGTTTTTTCTTCATCTGCGATGATATTGTCTAACATCACTGTCATATCGAAGAACTGACATCACATAGAAATCCTGCACTCTCTTCTTTGATTCTAGCGAAACATTCCTGTCTCTAATACTCTACTCAGCTTCTGGAATGCGTCCTTCGCCATGCCAATTTGCCTTCGGATCTTTGTGTCGCACTTTCCGTCTTCTGTTAGAACACTTCCCAGATACTACCTTATTCACTAACCTGCAAAAATTGTTTTGCTATTTGTATATCACTTAACACAGGAATCACTTTACGCCAATCTAAATAGTGTAACAGGCGGAAAAAATGTAGGGCGTAGCTCCTAGGATAAGTAATCTTTTAGACCCTAGATATAAAAGGATCTTATAGTAATCCGAATATTCTTTTACTTTTAAGTTATATTATTTTACTTAAGTTATATTCTCTCTTTACCCTCTACGAAACGTTCCTTTTCATATATTCATGTTCAACGGAGAATCTGTAATGTGATCGATCCCGACTTGGCATCCGCTCGTTCATTGAATACTGCTGCCATATCTGGTCGGGTGCTCCTGCCATCCACCTCAGGGGCCTTGATAAAATCCAACGAAGAATCTGTAATATGATCGATCCTGACTTGGCATCCGCTCGTTCATTGAATACTGCTGCCATATCTTGTCGGATGCTCCTGCCATCCACCTCAGGGGCCTTGATAAAATCCAACGGAGAATCTGTAATATGATCGATCCCGACTTGGCATCCGCTCGTTCATTGAATACTGTTGCCATATCTTGTCGGATGCTCCTGCCATCCACCTCAGGGCCTTGATAAAATCCAACGGAGAATCTGTAATATGATCGATCCTGACTTGGCATCCACTCGTTCATTGAATACTGCTGCCATATCTGGTCGGGTGCTTCTGCCATCCACCTCGGGGGCCTTGACAAAATCCAACGGAGAATCTGTAATGTGATCCGATCCTGACTTGGCATCCGCTCGTTCATTGAATACTGCTGCCATATCTGGTCGGGTGCTCCTGCCATCCACCTCAGGGGCCTTGATAAATCCAACGGAGAATCTGTAATATGATCGATCCCGACTTGGCATCCGCTCGTTCATTGAATACTGCTGCCATATCTGGTCAGGTGCTCTGCCATCCACCTCAGGAACCTTGATAAAATCCAACGGAGAATCTGTAATATGATCGATCCTAAGCTTGGCATCCGCTCGTTCATTGAATACTGCTGCCATATCTGGTCGGGTGCTCATACCATCCACCTCAGGCCTTGATAAAATCCAACGAAGAATCTCATAACTATGATCGATCCCTGACTTGGCATCCGCTCGTTCATTGAATACTGCTGCCATATCTTGTCGGATGCTCCTGCCATCCACCTCAGGGGCCTTGATAAAATCAACGGAGAATCTGTAATATGATCGATCCTGACTTGGCATACACTCGTTCATTGAATACTGCTGCCATATCTGGTCAGGTGCTACCGCATCACTAGGGCCGCATTCGACAAAATCCAACGGAGAATCTGTAATGTGATCGATCCTGACACATCCGCTCGTTCATTGAATACTGCTGCCATATCTGGTCGGGTGCTCCTGCCATCCACCTCCAGGGCCTTGATAAAATCCAACGGAGAATCTGTAATATGATCGATCCCGACTTGGCATCCGCTCGTTCATTGAATACTGCTGCCATATCTGGTCGGGTATCACCTGCCATCCACCTCAGGGGCCTTGATAAAATCCAACGGAGAATCTGTAATATGATCGATCCTGACATGGCATCCGCTCGTTCATTGAATACTGCTGCCATATCTGGTCGGGTGCTTCTGCCATCCACCTCAGGGGCCTTGATAAAATCCAACGAAGAATCTGTAATATGATCGATCCCTGACTTGGCATCCGCTCGTTCATTGAATACTGCTGCCATATCTTGTCGGATGCTCCTGCCATCCACCTCAGGGGCCTTGATAAAATCCAACGGAGAATCTGTAATATGATCGATCCTGACTTGGCATCCGCTCGTTCATTGAATACTGCTGCCACCATATCTGGTCGGGTGCTTCTGCCATCCACCTCAGGGGCCTTGACAAAATCCAACGGAGAATCTGTTAATGTGATCGATCCTGACATGTCCGCTCGTTCATTGAATACTGCTGCCATATCTGGTCGGGTGCTCCTACCATCCACCTCGGGGGCCTTGATAAAATCAACGGAGAATCTGTAATATGATCGATCCCGACTTGGCATCCGCTCGTTCATTGAATACTGCTGCCGCCTTATCTGGTCGGGTGCTCCTGCCATCCACCTCAGGGGCCTTGATAAAATCAACGGAGAATCGCCAATATGATCGATCCTGACATGGCATCCCGCTCGTTCATTGAATACTGCTGCCATATCTGGTCGGGTGCTTACCGCCATCCACCTCAGGGCCTTGACAAAATCCAACGGAGAATCTGTAATGTGATCGATCCCGACTTGGCATCGCTCGTTCATTGAATACTGCTGCCATATCTGGTCGGGTGCTCCTGCCATCCACCTCAGGGCCTTGATAAAATCCAACGGAGAATCTGCAATATGATCGATCCCGACTTGGCATCCGCTCGTTCATTGAATACTGCTGCCATATCTGGTCGGGTGCTCCTGCCATCCACCTCGAGGGCCTTGATAAAATCCAACGGAGAAGTCAACCAATATGATCGATCCTGACTTTGGCATCCGCTCGTTCATTGAATACTGCTGCCATATCTTGTCGAGATTCTCCTGCCATCCACCTCAGGGGCCTTGATAAAATCCAACGGAGAATCTGTAATATGATCGATCCTGACTTGGCATCCGCTCGTTCATTGAATACTACCGCATATCTAGCCAAGGTGCTCTGCATCCACCTCATGGGCCTTGATAAAATCCAACGGAGAATCTGTAATGTGATCGATCCCGACTTGGCAGCTCAGATAGTCATTTCCTCACCAGTGCAATATGGCTTCCCTGTGTCTCTTCTACAAATACTTTCACGGCTTCTGCTTCGATGAACATAGCTCGCTGGAGTCCCCATACATGAATGTACTCGAGCTACAAAATTAGCATCTAGGTTCAACCCGTTTACTGTGAAACCAACAAGTTGTAAACGCAAATACTTCTACTACTCAGCTTCTTTTCTCGCACTTCCCGCCTGTGAAATTCCCTTCCGTTTACTAAAGTAAATAGTCATCTCTTATCTCACTAACTGCATCCTCTCAGCATCAGGTTTGCCTGCGAAATACGTATTACCCATGAAATTGTAGAAAAACTAAATTTTTTCTAAATTATATTCCTCTGTTAAATTAATCAAATAAATAAATAGATAAATTTAACATCGAGTCATTTTGAGTTCGTCTCTATCGGAATTTACCTGACATATATACCAAATATTCTCCGTTACACTATATATATATATATATATATATATATATATATATATATATATATAAATTAGAGAAAATTTTCAAAATTCAAATGTGTCGGATGCACATTTCGACATAGGATCTCTAATAGAGACTCTACATCACTTCAGCGACATTGTTTTTTTTCCAGATGGCGAAGGCCCTGGGTTAGAGTGTAGAGGTGTTTTAGGTTAACAACGGTCACAAAGTGGAAAAGGACAGAGCTAGTAGTCGCGGGGTAACAGGGTGTTGAAATGGTATATTTAGGAAGGGGAGGGATAGAAGTCCATATTTTATAAAGATAGACAGCTAAATGACAAATAATATATATATGAATATATATAAAACTGAAATGAACACTACTGGCATTAGACGACATATTTGAATTTCATTTGTTTAACTTTATTATTTTTCAATATATACTCGTATTCGAGTGGAAAATCTGTTTATTTTTATATATACATATATAGTCAAACAGTACATTCTAATTTAAACTGACCTTAATCCTTTGAGATATCGTTTAGAAAAGATGTATCTTCTAGCAGGTATCGAATTTTCAAACAGCCTCACCATAAAAAACAAAACAGAAGAATATATATATAAATGTAAAATTGAACTTTGTTTTCCATGAAATCTTCTGTGGGTTGATTGGTAAAGACACTTCTGATCTAAAGACTAAATTCAACTTAACCAAATTTGGACCCGAGGAGAATTGGATACATACCCTTGCCAAAGGCATTTGTAAGTAAGTAAATATGGTAAAGTAGAATAATGTGCAGGTTTGTTAAGGTGCCGTGTATATCGGCTTGGAACGAGAAATCGGAGAACCGTGTTCGAATTCCAGTTGAAATCGTTAGATTCACTTACACGCAAATACACTTGGTAAAAGTATTAATACGTCTATCAGTTATGGGTCAAATAACAGGACAGACTGAGTTGGCAACCGCTCTACCGTGGAAAGTAATAATCTATTGCGGAAAAAAATATTTTCTGCCCAGTCAGTCCTGTCTCTTTCCAAACCTGATCGCCGAAGTGTGTATCATGTATGTCACTTAACTGACTGACTCTCAGAGATTAATGGACAGCTGCTCGGATTGACGAATCGGAGAGCTCACGTCAAATTTTTGTCGGATTCATTGCATTCACTTACGTGCTACTATCCATGGGAATGGTATGAATGCATATCTTCCATAAAGTTATGGATAAAATAGCAGGGCAGACTGGGTGCTGTATTCAAACAAGTCTTGAGATTGTTAAACTTCTTCAGGTTATCGTTCCTAAAAACACACCCCTTCTACTGCGGTTGCAGTATATGTGGTGCCTCTCAACTCTCGAAATATAACGAACCAAACTGGAATTGGGTACTCGGCTCTTCGACTAACAATTCTGGCCCTTAATCGTAGCTCACGCATATCCAAGCTTACAGCAACAGGTTTTTCAACCAGCCACTTCTCTACGAACTAAATAGATTCTACTTTGCTTACGTTTGGCAATCGTACGAGAACCGGTGTTTCTGTTTGATATGGACGTAAGCTCAACGGGATTTAACCCTTAACTAAAATGCCCCGGTTATTCACTACGGAGTTCTTAATAAAATCCAACTCAGAATCTGTAATTTCATCGATACCGAATTGGCAGCTAGGCTGCAGTTGCTTTCTCACCGGCGTGACGTGGATTTGTTCTGCCACTTCTACAAATATTTTCACGGATTCTGCTTCAATAAACCTAGCTAACTGGTGCTCCCTATGTATGAATTTATAGGAGCTACAAGAGTAGCAACTAGGTCCGACACTTTTACAGTGAAACTGATAAAATGTAACCACAATTTCTACTCTAACAGCTTCTTTTCTTTCATTTCCCGCCTGTGGAATTCCTTCCATATACTTGCTTCCCCGACAGCTACAATCTCCAGCAATTTAAATGTAATATCAATAGCCATCTCCAATCTCACTAACTCGAAATTCATACTCTCAAGCTTTTATCTCCATCAACTCTACCCCCATTTCACCGGTATTTTCATCCGTCTATTACTCTGCTTCTGAAATATGCTATAACTAACCCCTCTTTCTCATCACTTTCCGCTATGTAAACCCCTGTGCAACAGTGGCAGTAAAATGCCTTGCTTGGTGTGGAATGATTAAAAAAGAAAAAGCATCAGATTGTACTGTGATCATGTGTGTATGTAGACCCACACAGATAGATAGATAGATAGATAGATAGATAGATAGATAGATAGATAGATAGATATAACCAGGTTGAGATAGATAGATCTGAACAGGCTTAGATAGATAGATAGATAGATAGATAGATAGATAGATAGATAGATAGATAGAGATCTGAACAGGGATAGATAGATAGATAGATAGATAGATAGATAGATAGATAGATATAACCAGGTTGAGATAGATAGATAGATAGATAGATAGATAGATAGATAGATAGATAGATAGTGTGAGTGAGTCCATATATTCATAGGGTTGTATATATGTTCTGTACTTTAAATTACGAAAAATAAAAATAACACTGACATTTTTTAACACATTTATTTATTAAAAGTACACCAAAATATCTTGAAATACGAAAGATGAAATTTGTTCAATAAATTACCATTGAAACTTCTGACATCCAGATGACTTCGGAATCTTTTCTAGACTGTCTCCTTGTTTAGGTTGGTGAATGGTGCCATAATCCTTGTATTCAGTTCATCATTGGTATTTCAAAGGTTTTTGTAAGTTTCTCGTTCTGCAGCGACCCACACATAATAATTAAGTGGGGTGGAGTATGGGGAGTTAGGTGGCCAGATTTAAGGATTTATGTGGCGGCAGAAATTGTCCGACACCATGACTAAGTTTTTTTCTGTTTTGTGTAGCTTGGTGTTGTGCCATTTTACTGAACATAAGATCTTCCAACAGCAACCCTCTTGACCAATATCAACACTACCTTCTCAAGGCACGATGTATGACGCAGTGATTGAGTCTGAGGTTGTGCTTGCAGATTAATAGAGCCATAACATCACGATCAATGGATATATCATACAGCTATTTCCGAATTCTCTATATTGCCCTCAGATTAAGACTCTGAAATATTCTTAACAAAGCTTTCGGTGCGAATGCCAAATATTACAGAATGCAGTTTCCGAAATTCTGGTATGCTGCACTTATCTCTTGGAAACGATGTCCAAATGAACCTGCTATATTATGCAGTAAAACCTAATCAAAAACAAACAACGGACATGCGCCATATTAAGAATGTAAGATGGTGACAATTTATCAATCGCATATAAATACATACATACATACATATATATATATATATATATATATATATATATATATATATATGCTGTGTACGTATGTGTGTGTTGCATTGTTTTATTGCTGTCGAAGTTTTGGTTATAGTTTTCATTGATGTATACTTTAATGGAAAATGCCATTACATTAACGCAACTGAAGTGGCTTTTGAAGTATTTTCTTCTATGGATAGATATTTGTCAATTACATGAGACATTAACTTCCCAATCCGACAAACATCGCTAAACCAATTATTACTGAAATTATTAGTAGCATCATTTATCGAAGTTTTCTTCATGGAGTGGTTAAACCATTTTTTACGTTAAAAGACCATCTTATTCCAGAACTGCCCTGGCTTTTAGATTATGCATTGTATTCATATAGTCTGCAGTCATCTTTTGTTAACATATACCATTAGATCTTATGGACTTTTACGTTACCCGTATACAATTGTAAAGAAATAAGCAGGCAAGATTTCTGGCCGTTCTGTTTTTTCACTTGTGGATTAAATTGGAAGTTTTCTGACAGATGCCATAGGCTTCAATACGTGAGAAATCTCCGCAGCACTTTTGATAAAATAATTAATGATTTGGTGCACTTTAATGGATTTTCATATATCATTACTTACTTTTATGTATTTGATATGGCATTTGAAGAAGCGAATTTAGAAATGGCAAGTGAATACGGAAAAATTTATTATTTAATTCAAAATCTTATGTTATAAAGGTAATCTATCAAAATCTTCTTTCGTTATTCTTTTATGTACTTCATTTCTGCAGAGACAATCTCATTCCTAACCATTTTAAGAGTCTAAAAGATCCATCATGATTTGTGGGTAAAATGAGAGCTACAGCAAATGGTATCAGCTTTGCGATCTCACTTTCTGGCTGTTTCGTTAATTTCGCTTTGTATTAGAAAGTGTATGAAATAATTTCCCTCTATTTTCCTTATAAGTTATACTTAAAGGGAAAAATATATTAATTTCTTACTTATAGGAGAAGAGTTATCCTCTGTCAAGATATTCGGTTTTCGATACAGTCACTGCTACTATGGTTGAAGTTCAGTTGAAGGCTCTGTGTCGAATAAAATATTGATAAATTTTCTCGAGTGCTTTCTATTCTATAAGTATGTTAGTATCGTGCTTCACCTGGTCATATAATTGGAATTAACTCTTTATTGAAAAATTAGTATACTGCATCTTATAACATAATTCGTTATGATATTAGCGTATAAATAATAGAAAACTAATTATGAAATAATAATAAATAATAATTATAAAATGACCCAGCGATATTTACCGCTCCGGCACAGATGAAATAAATGTTAAATGGATGAAATGTTGAAAACAAAAAAAACAATAACTAACATTTCACATTTATCTATATTATAATTATGTTTACATATTTTAATTCTATTTATTGATGGTGCAAAAGTTAAAGGCTCGGAAGGAGAAATCGAAAAGCCGAGTTCTAATTCCTGTAAAAATACCCGTAAAAATCGTTATGTTCATTTTAAAGAAAAATACTCTTGGAAACCGATTTTTCCAAGAGTATTGATATCCACTGCCCCACAACGGACGGATGTGCGTTGTGGGGCAGTGGATATCGGCTCGGAGCGAGAAACCGGGGAGCCGAGTTCTAATTCCAGTTGAATCCATTGTATTCACTTGAGCCCAAATACCCCTGGGAAAGGTATTAATCCGTCTCTTCCTTCCAGTTATGGGTTAAATAACAGGACAGATTGGGTTCTATAGCCGTGGTCGGCAACCAGTCTCCCACAGAAAGCAATGGCAAACTACTGCGGGATAATCTTCTGCCCAGTCAGTCATGTCTCTTTTGAGACATGATCACCCAAGCGTGTAACACGTATGGCACTTAACTGACTGACTCTTGGAAAAGTTATCTAGTCTTCCTCCATCTATATACTAAATTGCAGGAAAATCATATCTATCTAGCTGTGAATGTCAATCAACTCAGCAGAAGAGCTGTGATTCTAATCAGTGTAGAAGGAGCGATGTGATTTCAATAAGGTTAGAAGGAGGGTGGTGATTTCAATAAGGGTAGAAGGGTGGTTGTGATTTCAATCAGAGTAAAAGGAGAGTTGTGATTTCAATAAGGATAGAAAGAGAGATGTGATTTCAATCGGGGTAGAAAGAGTGCTGTGATTTCAATAAAGGTAGAAGGAGAGTTGTAATTTCAATCAGGGTAGAAAGAGAACTGTGATAAAAGTAGAAGGAGAGTTGTGGTTTCAATAGGGGTAGAAGGAGAGTTTTAATTTCAATCAGGGTAGAAATAAAACTGTGATAAGGGTAGAAGGAGAGTTGCGATTTCAATAGGGGTAGAAGGAGAGTTGAAATCAATCAGGGTAGAAAGAGAACTGTGATAAGGGTAGAAGGAGAGTTGTTATTTCAATAGGGGTAGAAGGAGAGTTGTAATTTCAATAAGGGTAGAAGGAGAGTTGTGATTTCAATAAGGGTAGAATGAGAGTTGTGATTTCAGTAACAATAGAAGGAGAGTTATGATTTCAATAAGGGTAGAAAGAGAACTGTGGTAAGGGTAGAAGGAGACTTGTGATTTCAAGAAGGGTAGAAGGAGAACTGTGATTTCATTCATGGTAGAAGGAGAGCTGCGATTTCATTCAGGGTAGAAGGAGATCTGTGATTTCCTTCAGTGTAAAAGGAGAGCTGTGATTTCATTCATGGTAGAAGAAGAGTTGGAATTTCATTCAGGGTAGAATGAGACCTGTGATTTCATTCAGGGTAGAATGAGATCTGTGATTTCAATCAGGGTAGATGAGACCTGTGAGTTCATTCAGCGTAGAAGGCGAGCTGTGATTTCATTCGTGGTAGAAGGAGAGCTGTGATTTCATTCAGGGTAGAAGGAGAGCTGTGATTTCATTCTGGGTAGAATGAGAGCTGTCATTTCATTCAGGTTTCAATAGGGGTAGAAGGAGAGTTTTAATTTCAATCAGGGTAGAAAGAAAACTGTGATAATGGTAGAAGGAGAGTTGCGATTTCAATAGGGGTAGAAGGAGAGTTGAAATCAATCAGGGTAGAAAGAGAACTGTGATAAGGGTAGAAGGAGAGTTGTTATTTCAATAGGGGTAGAAGGAGAGCTGTCATTTCATTCAGGGTAGAAGGAGAGCTGTCATTTCATTCAGGGTAGAAGGAGAGCTGTCATTTCATTCAGAGTAGAAGGAGAGCTGTCATTTTATTTAGGGTAGAAGGAGAGCTGTGATTACATTCAGGGTAGAATGAGACCTGTGATTTCAAAGTGGTAACGACTAAATTGCTTGTTTTCCTTTGATAATGCATAGAATGAGAAAGATCACCCTGCCAGGATTACGTGAAAAACATAGGCAACATAATGTTAGATGTTGTCTGTAGTAGAATCCTATAGACCGGAATTTGGAATTGAACGTATATAGTGTCTGGAAGATTTTTTATAATGGACAAGAGATATTATCTAATTATATCGAGCTAGCAGGAAACGTGTGAACATATAAATAGAATTTTTTGTTTCAACATACAGATACAATCAAAACTTCTATGATGACATGCATAGAGAGTACCTTAAAGAAGCGTGTGAATGTTATAGTACGTCAAGGTGGGCCACATAATTAGTAGTTTGTTACTTATTTAGTTTGAGATTTATATTATTGTTTTCTAATACAATTCCCATAAGCTGCTCCCCGTAGTGAGATAATTAATGAGGTTGAAATAAAGGAAGACAAAGTTAGATTACGCGGTCTATATTATAAGGATATGTCAGATAACTTTTGCTTAGATTAAGTTAAGCATGTGATGACCAGGGATTGTACAGTGAAAATATTAGGCAAGAAGCTGTCAGAGGAGAACTTTCTTTTCACCAAAGTAATACGAAGGGACTGAGGCCGAGTTGATTATAGGTTCCTTGGCCTGGTGTATTGAAGCGTTTTACCGTGTTCGGCGTTAAGATTTACTATTAGTTTATTTTTATCACTTGACGTTGCCCAATGAAATCGGACAAAATTGCTGCTCAGCATCGAATAAAGAAAAGCAATGAAGTTTAACATACTTTAGAAATTATCAGCGTACGTAAACGTTTATTTTAAACACATAGCCAGGATAAGAGCCGTCGCTTAATCGCATCGCTCTGAACCTTAAACGTCACCCTGATTCAAACAAATGGTACCTGAATTGCGTGTTGTCTTGCATAACGTTTTCTACTCTGAAAGACAATGAGAGTTCTTCAAAGTGCAGCAAATAGGCTATCATTTTCTGGGTAAAAAATTATAACCATGTTTATCGTAATAAAAAAAGAGCAGTGGTAGATGGTCATCAGGAACTCCATTAATAAATAATTTATTTCCGATAATTGTCAGTAAATAGAGTGACTGCAGCGCTTTCTTGACTATATATATTTTATTACTAGTCCTTTTAAATCCATAAGCCCAGTAACTTAATTCTATCCACTGCCATACTCCGCTGATAAGAAAAGTGAGATAAGATAGATTTTCTCCAAAGTCAATTAGCCGATTGTTAATTATGACCTTTATAAAAGAAAGGTCATCCCCTATCCTACCAATCTTTTAATTTCATTTCTGTAGTCTGTCTCATCAACTCCCTTTCGTCCGGAAAAAAAAATTCCGTAAACTTAACGATCATATTTCTGGGGTGATTATCGACGGAATCCCAGGTGTAGCTAGTCTAAAGACGAGGGTTTAATGCACACTGATTGTCAGAATCCTGATGAATAGAGCGAGAAGCAGAATCAGGCCACAGATAGGGAAGGAACAGTGCGGGTTCGTCAAAGACACTGGAACAAGGAACGCCATATTCATGATTAGGATGCTCTCTGAAAGGGCATTACAAATGAAGAAAGACTTGTACCTATGCTTCATTGATTACGCGAAAGCATTCGACAAAATACGACACAAAGAATTAATGGAGATGCTAGGCAACCTCGACATTTTCGGCAAAGACATAAGAATGATCAAGAATCTCTACTGGCAGCAAACGGTCTGTATACGGATAGGTAACGACCTCAGTAGATACACAAAGATAGAAAAGGGCGTAAGACAAGGATGTGTCTTTTCACCGGATTTGTTCAACCTATACAGCGAGAATATTTTGAGGACCCTAGATGACACGCCAGGATTTGTTATTGGAGGCCACAATCTGAACAACATAAGATACGCGGACGATACAGTACTGATTGCGGACACGGAAAGGAAACTGCAAGATCTCATACAGAAAGTAGCAGTGGAGAGTGACAAGAAGGGACTACAAATAAACTTTGAGAAAACTGAGTGCATGGTCATCAGCAAAAGATACAACCCAAAATGCCAAATACAGGTGGGGGATAACAGAATCAAACAAGTACAAGAATTTAAGTACCTAGGAAGTGTTCTAACAGGAGATGGAAAGTGCGACACGGAGATCCGAAGGCGAATTGGCATGGCAAAGGACGCGTTCCAGAAGATGAGCAAAATACTAACACACAGGAAAATCTCAATAGAAACGAAGAAAAGAGTGCTAGACTGCTACGTGATGTCAGTTCTTCAATACGGCTGTGAATGCTGGACAATATCATCGAAAATGAGGACAAAACTGGAAGCGGCCGAAATGTGGTTCTACAGAAGTATGCTACGGATATCGTGGACTGACCATACAAGCAACGACGAGGTGTTAGAAAGAATGTCAACAAAAAGGAAATTGATGCTGAGCATCAGGAAGCGACAACTGAAGTTCCTGGGACATGCAATGAGGAAGGAGAGCCTGGAGAACCTGATACTGACTGGACAGATATAAGGAAGGAGAGACAGAGGAAGGCAGCGGATAACATATTTGTAGGGCCTGATCAGGTGGATGATGGAACGGGGGTTGCCAGGAACAACATGAGCAAACATACTAAGAGCCACAAGGGATAGGGAGACGTGGAGAGCCATGATCGCCTACGTCCTGAAGGGACAGGGCACATAGAAGAAGAAGAAGAAGAAGAAGAAGAATGTAGAAAACTGGTGCTTATAACGAGAAGTGGGAGGGGTGTAGGTCAATCCTGACAGTTTGCCGGAGATTACTCTAATTCCTTAACCGAATGACAAATGTACTGTCCGAGTTGTTTGTGCGTTGTGATAAATATCTACGGCATGATCGTGTTATAGGCAGACCTGAAAACAACAAATATATTCTCCTTCTTTCAACGTAGGTAAATTAAATATGGATTCACTCTCTATATAAAGTGGCATTTGTAAAAAAATGTCATCGAATTATTCTTGATATCTCGCTGGAAAAATCTTTCCAGACACTTTATGTTTTATCCAAGAAATCAGAAGGCAAATTCTATTGACAATGTTTATTTAAACAGGTTTAATGTCATGTCCTTTCATAAGCAGGCGATCATATTTTCCAACAGATCATATTTTGTATTTTCCGTTAATTGATATGTGTTCTTGAAAATGTTAGTGAAGTGTTTTTACCCTGTATTCTCTTCAGTCATGAATTCAGATTTGTGCTTCTAGACTAGTTTTTAAGAATGATATGGAGATCAGTTATACACAACTATTTAGAATATAGCTGATGGTGGTTTGGAACAAAATTATTCAAACTATTATTTTACTATGACCCACAACAAGAACTACATTTTCATTGGGAGCCATTATACCTATATGTAATAAACACACTAAGGTAATTTATCATCGATAATTTGTATGTTTATTTCTTATAATCCGTATATACTGGAATTGTAAGTATCTATGCGTATTTTATATTAGTACGAACAATAAATTATTCTTCTTCTATGTGCCCTGTCCATTCAGGACCGAAGCGTTCATGGATTTCCACGTCTCCCAATCTCTGGTAGCACTTAGCACACATTCTCCTGTTACTTCATGCAATCCTCGTTCCATCATCCACCTGATCAGGTCCTTCAAATATGTTATCCGTTGTTTTCCTCTGTCTCTTTTTATTCTATCTTACCTGTTAGTATCAGAGTTTCCAAGCACTCCTTTCTCATTGTATGTCCCAGGACTTAAGCTGTCTCCTCCTGGTGCTCAATATTAATTTTCTTTTTGTTTCCATCATTTCCAAAACCTCATCATTGCTCACATGCTCGATCCATTATATTCGCAGCATCCTTCTGTATGACCGAATTTCAGTTGCTTCAAATTTTCTCTTCATCTTTGATGATATTTTCTAGTAATCACTGCCATATTGAAGAACTGAAAATACATAGCAATCCAGTACTCTCTTTGTTTCGAGCGAAATTGTCCTGTTTCTTAATACTTTACCTAACTTCTGCAATGCTTCTTTCGCCATGCCAATTCGCCTTCGGATCACTGTGTCGCACTTTCCGTCTTTTGTTATAACACTTCCCAGATATTTAAATTTGTGTACCTGCTTGGTTCTACTATTTTCGATTTGTATTTGGCATATTAGGCTGCCCGTTTTACTGATGACCATGCATTAGGTTTTCTTGCAGTTTATTTGTAGTTCTTTCTTATCACACTCCTCAGCTACCTTCTGTAGGAGGTCCTGTAGTTTCCATTCTGTGTCTGATATCAGCACTGAAACATCTGCGTGCGTTAGGTTGTTTAAATTGTGGTCTCCGATGACAAATCCAGGCATAACTTCTAGGGTTCTCAAAATATTCTTGCCGTACAAGTTGACCAGTCCGGTGAAATGACACATCCTTGTCTTACGCCATTTTATGTCTTTGTATATCTTCTGAATTCGTTACCTGTCCGTATACAAGCGGTTTTCTGCCAATAAAGATTCTTGATTACTCTTAAATTTTTCCTAAACATGTCAAGGCTGCCGAGCATCTCCATCAATTCGTTGTGGCGTATTTTGTCGAATGCCTTCGCATAATCAATAAAGCACAGGTATAAATCCTTCATTTGTATTGGCCTTTGAGAGAGCATCCTCATCATAAATATGGCGTTCCTTGTTCCAGTGTCTTTGACGAAACCGTACTGTTCTTGTCCTATCTGTGGCCTGATTCTGCTTCTCGCTCTATTCATCAGGATTCGGACGATCGGACAAGCAAATTTCGTCCCCTTATTGGCTGATTCACCAGAAACTACCGTTTACTTCCTAAGATTAAGAACCTTCATGGAAGTTTTCAGATGCATCTGTTAATGTTGTTGAGCCTCCAATTCGTTCAATGTTCTTAGTTTTTCCAGTGATATAAGTTCCATCATTGGAGTTGTTTCAGAAATCTTCAGATATCACGAGTAATATGTAAAACAGGTACAAGTTTAGTAAAATTAAAATTAGTCCGTTTTTAATTTCACTGAAAGTTCTCAGAATTCAAATAAATACAACACGTCATCTTACCACCACAAAAAAAAAAAAACAAACAAACACCAATATTCGACAATAAGTAGAGAAATTCGCCATTAGTCCTGACGTCACATACAACCGAATTATCCAACAATCATCACAGCTTACACCATCCATGAAGACGAACGCAATGCACACGTATGTAGCTAAGTTTTGGCGCGAGTTCACTTTGTGAGAGAGAATAATGATCATTCAGGCCGCAACGGGTTTGATGAACAAGATAAACAAAATCAATGATAACAAACTATATAATTATAATTAAGAAAAATATATATACGAATTTCGGTTAATTTCCATACTTGATACTCGATACAAATATTTTCCCGGCTTCTGCTCCTATGAACATATCTCACTAGTGTCCCCTATATATCAATTTATTCGAGTCACAAGATTAGCATCTAGGTCCCACCCTTTTACTGTGAAATCCATAAAACCCGAGTATACTGCTTTTGCATTTGTATTGCTCTTTCTGATAATATTCTGGGAATTAATTACTTAGCTCACTGGTGCCACCAATATATAAATTTACTCGAGCCACAAGATTAGCAACTAGGTCCAACCCTTTTACTGTGAAATCCATAAAACCCGAGTACACTTCTTTTGCATTTGTATTGCTCTTTCAGATAATATTCTGGGAATTAATTACCCTAGCTCACTGGTGCCACCAATATATAAATTTACTCGAGCCACAAGATTAGCAACTAGGTCCCACCCTTTTACTGTGAAATCCATAAAACCCGAGTATACTGCTTTTGCATTTGTATTGAAATTCTGATAATATTCTGGGCATTAATTACCCTAGCTCACTGGTGCCACCAATATATAAATTTACTCGAGCCACAAGATTAGCAACTAGGTCCAACCCTTTTACTGTGAAATCCATAAAACCCGAGTACACTTCTTTTGCATTTATATTGCTCTTTCTGATAATATTCTGGGAATTAATTACCCTAGCTCACTGGTGCCACCAATATATAAATTTACTCGAGCCACAAGATTAGCAACTAGGTCCAACCCTTTTACTGTGAAATCCATAAAACCCGAGTACACTTCTTTTGCATTTATATTGCTCTTTATGATAATATTCTGGGAATTAATTACCCTAGCTCACTGGTGCCACCAATATATAAATTTACTCGAGCCACAAGATTAGCAACTAGGTCCCACCCTTTTACTGTGAAATCCATAAAACCCGAGTACACTTCTTTTGCATTTGTATTGCTCTTTCTGATAATATTCTGGGAATTAATTACTTAGCTCACTGGTGCCACCAATATATAAATTTACTCGAGCCACAAGATTAGCAACTAGGTCCCACCCTTTTACTGTGAAATCCATAAAACCCGAGTATACTGATTTTGCATTTGTATTGCTCTTTCTGATAACTATTCTGAGCATTAATTACCCTAGCTCACTGGTGCCACCAATATATAAATTTACTCGAGCCACAAGATTAGCAACTAGGTCCAATAGCACACTGTGAAATCCATAAAACCCGAGAGTACACTTCTTTTGCATTTGTATTGCTCTTTTCTGATAATATTCTGGGAATTAATTACCCTAGCTCACTGGTGCCACCTATATATAAATTTACTCGAGCCACAAGATTAACTAGGTCCAAACATTTTACTGTGAAATCCATAAAGCGAGTACACTTCTTTTGCATTTATATTGCTCTTTCTGATAATATTCTGGGAATTAATTACCCTAGCTCTGGACACCACCAATATATAAATTTACTCGAGCCACAAGATTAGCAACTAGGTCCAACCCTTTTTACTGTGAAATCCATAAAACCCGAGTACACTTCTTTTGCATTTATATTGCTCTTTCTGATAATATTCTGGAATTAATTACCCTAGCTCACTGGTACCGCAATATATAAATTTACTCGAGCCACAAGATTAGCAACTAGGTCCAAACCTTTTACTGTGAAATCCATAAAACCCAGGTACACTTCTTTTGCATTTATATTGCTCTTTCTGATAATATTCTAGGGGTAAGTACCTATTTTCACTGGTGCCACCAATATATAAATTTACTCGAGCCACAAGATTAGCAACTAGGTCCAACCATTTTACTGTAGAAATCCATAAAACCCGAGTACGCTAGCCTTTTGCATTTATATTGCTCTTTCTGATAATATTCTGAGATTAGTACCTAGCTCACTGGTGCCACCAATATATAAATTTGCCTCGAGCCACAAGATTAGCAACTAGGTCCCACCCTTTTACTGTGAAATCCATAAAACCCGAGTACACTTCTTTTGCATTTGTATTGCTCTTTCTGATAATATTCTAGGAATTATTCTTAGCTCACTGGTGCCACCAATATAAATTTACTCGAGCCACAAGATTAGCAACTAGGTCCCACCCTTTTACTGTGAAATCCATAAAAGAAGCCAGGTATACTGCTTTTGCATTTGTATTGCTCTTTCTGATAATATTCTGGGCATTAATTAACCTAGCTCACTGGTACCATAATATATAAATTTACTCGAGCCACAAGATTAGCAACTAGGTCCAACCCTTTTACTGTGAAATCCATAAAACCCGAGTACACTTCTTTTGCATTTATATTGCTCTTTCTGATAATATTCTGGGAATTAATTGCACCTAGCTCACTGGTGCCCACCAATATATAAATTTACTCGAGCCACAAGATTAGCAACTAGGTCCAAACCTTTTACTGTGAAATCCATAAAACCCGAGTACACTTCTTTTGCATTTATATTGCTCTTTCTGATAATATTCTGGGAATTAGTACCTAGCTCACTGGTGCCACCAATATATAAATTTACTCGAGCCACAAGATTAGCAACTAGGTCCAACCATTTTACTGTAGAAATCATAAAACCGAGTACACTTCTTTTGCATTTATATTGCTCTTTCTGATAATATTCTGGAATTAATTACCCTAGCTCACTGGTGCCCGCAATATATAAATTTACTCGAGCCACAAGATTAGCAACTAGGTCCCACCCTTTTATAGCAATCCATAAAACCCGAGTACACTTCTTTTGCATTTGTATTGCTCTTTCTGATAATATTCGCAATTAATTAACCAGCTCACTGGTGCCACCAATATATAAATTTACTCGAGCCACAAGATTAGCAACTAGGTCCCACCACACCACTGAGAAATCCATAAAACCCGAGTATACTGCTTTTGCATTTGTATTGCTCTTTTCAATAATATTCTGGGCATTAATTAACCTAGCTCACTGGTGCCACCAATATATAAATTTACTCGAGCCACAAGATTAGCAACTAGGTCAACCTTTTACTGTGAAATCCATAAAACCCGAGTACACTTCTTTTGCATTTGTATTGCTCTTTCTGATAATATTCTCGGAATTAGTACCTAGCTCACTGGTGCCACCAATATATAAATTTACTCGAGCCACAAGATTAGCAACTAGGTCCAAACCTTTTACTGCCATGAAATCATAAAACCCGAGTACACTTCTTTTGCATTTATATTGCTCTTTCTGATAATATTCTGGAATTAATTACCCTAGCTCACTGGTGCCACCAATATAAATTTACTCGAGCCACAAGATTAGCAGCCTAGGTCCAACCCTTTTACTGTGAAATCCATAAAACCCGAGTATACTGCTTTTGCATTTGTATTGCTCTTTCTGATAATATTCTGGGCATTAATTACCCTAGCTCACTGGTTCCACCAATATATAAATTTACTCGAGCCACAAGATTAGCAACTAGGTCCAACCCTTTTACTGTGAAATCCACATAAAACCCGAGTACACTTCTTTTGCATTTATATTGCTCTTTATGTTAATATTCTGAAATTAATTACTGGCTCACTGGTGCCACCAATATATAAATTTACTCGAGCCACAAGATTAGCAACTAGGTCCAACCCTTTTACTGTGAAATCCATAAAACCCGAGTATACTGCTTTTGCATTTGTATTGCTCTTTCTGATAATATTCTGGGAATTAATTACTTAGCTCTTTAGTGCCACCAATATATAAATTTACTCGAGCCACAAGATTAGCAACTAGGTCCACCCTTTACTGTGAAATCCATAAACCCGAGTATACTGCTTTTGCATTTGTATTGCTCTTTCTGATAATATTCTGGGAATTAATTACCCTAGCTCACTGGTGCCACCAATATATAAATTTACTCGAGCCACAAGATTAGCAACTAGGGTCAAACCTTTTACTGTGGAAATCCATAAAACCGAGTACACTTCTTTTGCATTTATATTGCTCTTTCTGATAATATTCTGGGAATTAGTACCCTAGCTCACTGGTGCCACCAATATATAAATTTACTCGAGCCACAAGATTAGCAACAAGGTCCAACCCTTTTACTGTGAAATCCATAAAGCCAGTACACTTCTTTTGCATTCTATATTGCTCTTTCTGATAATATTCTGGGAATTAATTACCCTAGCTCACTGGTGCCACCAATATATAAATTTACTCGAGCCACAAGATTAGCAACTAGGTCCCACCCACTTTTACTGTGAAATCCATAAAACCCGAGTACCTTCTTTTGCATTTGTATTGCTCTTTCTGATAATATTCTGGGAATTAATTACTTAGCTCACTGGTGCCACCAATATAAATTTACTCGAGCCACAAGATTAGCAACTAGGTCCCACCCTTTTACTGTAGAAATCCATAAAACCCAGGTATACTTCTTTTGCAATTTGTATTGCTCTTTCTGATAATATTCTAGGCATTAATTACCCTAGCTCACTGGTGCCACCAATATATAAATTTACTCGAGCCACAAGATTAGCAACTGAGTCCAACCCTTTTATTGTGAAATCCATAAAACCCAGGCCACACTTCTTTTGCATTTGTATTGCTCTTTCTGATAATATTCTGGGAATTAATTACCCTAGCTCACTGGTGCCACCTATATATAAATTTACTCGAGCCACAAGATTAGCAACTAGGTCCAAACATTTTACTGTGAAATCCATAAAACCCGAGTACACTTCTTTTGCATTTATATTGCTCTTTCTGATAATATTCTGGGAATTAATTACCCTAGCTCACTGGTGCCACCAATATATAAATTTACTCGAGCCACAAGATTAGCAACTAGGTCCAACCCTTTTACTGTGAAATCCATAAAACCCGAGTACACTTCTTTTGCATTTATATTGCTCTTTCTGATAATATTCTGGGAATTAATTACCCTAGCTCACTGGTGCCACCAATATATAAATTTACTCGAGCCACAAGATTAGCAACTAGGTCCAAACCTTTTACTGTGAAATCCATAAAACCCGAGTACACTTCTTTTGCATTTATATTGCTCTTTCTGATAATATTCTGGGAATTAATTACCCTAGCTCACTGGTGCCACCAATATATAAATTTACTCGAGCCACAAGATTAGCAACTAGGTCCAACCATTTTACTGTGAAATCCATAAAACCCGAGTACACTTCTTTTGCATTTATATTGCTCTTTCTGATAATATTCTGGGAATTAATTACCCTAGCTCACTGGTGCCACCAATATATAAATTTACTCGAGCCACAAGATTAGCAACTAGGTCCCACCCTTTTACTGTGAAATCCATAAAACCCGAGTACACTTCTTTTGCATTTGTATTGCTCTTTCTGATAATATTCTGGGAATTAATTACTTAGCTCACTGGTGCCACCAATATATAAATTTACTCGAGCCACAAGATTAGCAACTAGGTCCCACCCTTTTACTGTGAAATCCATAAAACCCGAGTATACTGCTTTTGCATTTGTATTGCTCTTTCTGATAATATTCTGGGCATTAATTAACCTAGCTCACTGGTGCCACCAATATATAAATTTACTCGAGCCACAAGATTAGCAACTAGGTCCAACCCTTTTACTGTGAAATCCATAAAACCCGAGTACACTTCTTTTGCATTTGTATTGCTCTTTCTGATAATATTCTCGGAATTAATTACCCTAGCTCACTGGTGCCACCAATATATAAATTTACTCGAGCCACAAGATTAGCAACTAGGTCCAAACCTTTTACTGTGAAATCCATAAAACCCGAGTACACTTCTTTTGCATTTATATTGCTCTTTCTGATAATATTCTGGGAATTAATTACCCTAGCTCACTGGTGCCACCAATATATAAATTTACTCGAGCCACAAGATTAGCAACTAGGTCCAACCCTTTTACTGTGAAATCCATAAAACCCGAGTATACTGCTTTTGCATTTGTATTGCCATTTCTGATAATATTCTGGGCATTAATTACCCTAGCTCACTGGTTCCACCAATATATAAATTTACTCGAGCCACAAGATTAGCAACTAGGTCCAACCCTTTTACTGTGAAATCCATAAAACCCGAGTACACTTCTTTTGCATTTATATTGCTCTTTATGTTAATATTCTGGGAATTAATTACCTTAGCTCACTGGTGCCACCAATATATAAATTTACTCGAGCCACAAGATTAGCAACTAGGTCCAACCCTTTTACTGTGAAATCCATAAAACCCGAGTATACTGCTTTTGCATTTGTATTGCTCTTTCTGATAATATTCTGGGAATTAATTACTTAGCTCACTGGTGCCACCAATATATAAATTTACTCGAGCCACAAGATTAGCAACTAGGTCCCACCCTTTTACTGTGAAATCCATAAAACCCGAGTATACTGCTTTTGCATTTGTATTGCTCTTTCTGATAATATTCTGGGAATTAATTGCCCTAGCTCACTGGTGCCACCAATATATAAATTTACTCGAGCCACAAGATTAGCAACTAGGTCCAAACCTTTTACTGTGAAATCCATAAAACCCGAGTACACTTCTTTTGCATTTATATTGCTCTTTCTGATAATATTCTGGGAATTAATTACCCTAGCTCACTGGTGCCACCAATATATAAATTTACTCGAGCCACAAGATTAGCAACAAGGTCCAACCCTTTTACTGTGAAATCCATAAAACCCGAGTACACTTCTTTTGCATTTATATTGCTCTTTCTGATAATATTCTGGGAATTAATTACCCTAGCTCATTGGTGCCACCAATATATAAATTTACTCGAGCCACAAGATTAGCAACTAGGTCCCACCCTTTTACTGTGAAATCCATAAAACCCGAGTACACTTCTTTTGCATTTCTATTGCTCTTTCTGATAATATTCTGGGAATTAATTACTTAGCTCACTGTGCCACCAATATATAAATTTACTCGAGCCACAAGATTAGCAACTAGGTCCCACCCTTTTACTGTGAAATCCAAAAAACCTGAGTATACTGCTTTTGCATTTGTATTGCTCTTTCTGATAATATTCTGGGTACAATTAACCTAGCCTCACTGGTGCCACCAATATATAAATTTACTCGAGCCACAAGATTAGCAACTAGGTCCAACCCTTTTACTGTGAAATCCATAAAACCCGAGTACACTTCTTTGGCATTTGTATTGCTCTTTCTGATAATATTCTGGGAATTAATTACCCTAGCTCACTGGTGCTACCTCAATATATAAATTTACTCGAGCCACAAGATTACAACTAGGTCCAAACCCTTTTACTGTGAAATCCATAAAACCCGAGTACACTTCTTTTGCATTTATATTGCTCTTTCTGATAATATTCTGGGAATTAATTACCCTAGCTCACTGGTGCCACCAATATATAAATTTACCTGAGCCACAAGATTAGCAACTAGTCCAACCCTTTACTGTGAAATCCATAAAACCCGAGTACACTTCTTTTGCATTTATATTGCTCTTTCTGATAATATTCTGGGAAT
Organism: Ascarosepion bandense; assembly: GCA_037127315.1. NCBI lineage: Eukaryota > Metazoa > Mollusca > Cephalopoda > Sepiida > Sepiidae > Ascarosepion > Ascarosepion bandense. The sequence continues at coordinate 123,088 of JBBBDQ010002331.1, forward strand.
TAATTACCTCAGCTCACTGGTGCCACCTCAATATAAATTTACTCGAGCCACAAGATTAGCAACTAGGTCCAACCCTTGTATCAGAACTATAAAACCCGAGTATACTGCTTTTGCATTTGTATGTTTCTTCTGATAATATTCTGGGCATTAATTACCCTAGCTCACTGGTTCCGCCCAATATATAAATTTCTACTCGAGCCACAAGATTAGCAAATTGTGGTCCAACCCTTTTACTGTGAAATCCATAAAACCCGAGTACACTTCTTTTGCATTTATATTGTTTCTTTATGATAATATTCTGAATTAATTACCCTAGCTCACTGGTGCCACCAATATATAAATTTACTCGAGCCACAAGATTAGCAACTAGGTCCAACCCTTTTACTGTGAAATCCATAAAACCCGAGTATACTGCTTTTGCATTTGTATTGCTCTTTTCTGATAATATTCTGGGAATTAATTACTTAGCTCACTGGTGCCACCAATATATAAATTTACTCGAGCCACAAGATTAGCAACTAGGTCCCACCCTTTACTGTGAAATCCATAAAACCGAGTATACTGCTTTTGCATTTGTATTGCTCTTTCTGATAATATTCTGGGAATTAATTACCTCTAGCTCACTGGTGCCACCAATATATAAATTTACTCGAGCCACAAGATTAGCAACTAGGTCCAAACCTTTTACTGTGAAATCCATAAAACCCGAGTACACTTTGCATTTATATTGCTCTTTCTTGATAATATTCTGGGAATTAATTACCTCTAGCTCAATGGTGCCACCAATATATAAATTTACTCGAGCCACAAGATTAGCAACAAGGTCCAAGCCTTTTACTGTGAAATCCATAAAACCCGAGTACACTTCTTTTGCATTTATATTGCTCTTTCTGATAATATTCTGGGAATTAATTACCCTAGCTCATTGGTGCCACCAATATATAAATTTACTCGAGCCACAAGATTAGCAACTAGGTCCCACCCTTTTACTGTGAAATCCATAAAACCCGAGTATACTGCTTTTGCATTTGTATTGCTCTTTCTGATAATATTCTGGGAATTAATTACTTAGCTCACTGGTGCCACCAATATATAAATTTACTCGAGCCACAAGATTAGCAACTAGGTCCAACCCTTTTACTGTGAAATCCATAAAACCCGAGTACACTTCTTTTGCATTTGTATTGCTCTTTCAGATAATATTCTGGGAATTAATTACCCTAGCTCACTGGTGCCACCAATATATAAATTTACTCGAGCCACAAGATTAGCAACTAGGTCCCACCCTTTTACTGTGAAATCCATAAAACCCGAGTATACTGCTTTTGCATTTGTATTGAAATTCTGATAATATTCTGGGCATTAATTACCCTAGCTCACTGGTGCCACCAATATATAAATTTACTCGAGCCACAAGATTGGCAACTAGGTCCAACCTTTACTGTGAAATCCATAAAACCCGAGTACACTTCTTTTGCATTTGTACTCTTTCTGATAATATTCTGGGAATTAATTACCCTAGCTCACTGGTGCCACCAATATATAAATTTACTCGAGCCACAAGATTAGCAACTAGGTCCAACCCTTTTACTGCCGAATCCGCAAAACCCGAGTACACTTCTTGCTGCATTTATATTGCTCTTTCTGATAATATTCTGGGAATTAATTCCCTAGCTCACTGGTGCCACCATCCTACAAAGTTACTCGAGCCACAAGATTAGCAACTAGGTCCCAGCCTTTTACTGTGAAATCCATAAAACCCGAGTACACTTCTTTTGCATTTATATTGCTCTTTCTGATAATATTCTGGGAATTAATTACCCTAGCTCACTGGTGCCACCAATATGTAAATTTACTCAAGGCCACAAGATTAGCAACTAGGTCCCACCCTTTTACTGTGAAATCCATAAAACCCCGAGTACACTTCTTTGCATTTTGTATTGCTCTTTCTGATAATATTCTGGGAATTAATTACTTAGCTCACTGGTGCCACCAATATATAAATTTACTCGAGCCACAAGATTAGCAACTAGGTCACCTTCCTTTTACTGTGAGAAATCCATGAGCCCAGTATACTGCTTTTGCACATTTGTACTCTTCTGATAATATTCTGGGCATTAATTACCCTAGCTCACTGGTGCCACCAATATATCGGTGCCTCAGAGCCACCAAGATTGGCAACTAGGTCCAACCCTTTTACTGTGAAATCCATAAAACCCGAGTACACTTCTTTTGCATTTGTGTGCTCTTTCTGATAATATTCTGGGAATTAATTACCCTAGCTCACTGGTGCCACCAATATATAAATTTACTCGAGCCACAAGATTAGCAACTAGGTCCAAACCTTTTACCTTGAAATCCATAAAACCCGAGTACACTTCTTTTGCATTTATATTGCTCTTTCTGATAATGATATTCTGGGAATTAATTACCCTAGCTCACTGGTGCCACCAATATATAAATTTACTCGAGCCAGAAGATTAGCAACTAGGTCCAACCCCTTTACTGTGAAATCCATAAAACCCGAGTACACTTCTTTTGCATTTATATTGCTCTTTCTGATAATATTCTGGGAATTAATTACCCTAGCTCACTGGTGCCACCAATATATAAATTTACTCGAGCCACAAGATTAGCAACTAGGTCCAACCCTTTTACTGTGAAATCCATAAAACCCGAGTACACTTCTTTTGCATTTATATTGCTCTTTCTGATAATATTCTGGGAATTAATTACCCTAGCTCACTGGTGCCACCAATGTAAATTTACTCGAGCCACAAATTCCTTAACTAGGTCCCACCCTTTTACTGCTTGAAATCCATAAAACCCGAGTATACTGCTTTTTGCATTTGTATTGAAATTCTGATAATATTCTGGGCATTAATTACCCTAGCTCACTGGTGCCACCAATATATAAATTTACTCGAGCCACAAGATTAGCAACTAGGTCCAACCCTTTTACTGTGAAATCCATAAAACCCGAGTACACTTCTTTTGCATTTGTATTGCTCTTTCTGATAATATTCTGGGAATTAATTACCCTAGCTCACTGGTGCCACCAATATATAAATTTACTCGAGCCACAAGATTAGCAACTAGGTCCAACCCTTTTACTGTGAAATCCATAAAACCCGAGTACACTTCTTTTGCATTTATATTGCTCTTTCTGATGATATTCTGGGAATTAATTACCCTAGCTCACTGGTGCCACCAATATAAATTTATAAGTACAAGGTGCCTTCGTTAACCCTTTTGCTGTGAAATCCATAAAACCCAGTACACTTCTTTTGCATTTATATTGCTCTTTCTGATAATATTCTGGGAATTAATTACCCTAGCTCACTGGTGCCACCAATATATAAATTTACTCGAGCCACAAGATTAGCAACTAGGTCCCACCCTTTTACTGTGAAATCCATAAAACCCGAGTACACTTCTTTTGCATTTGTATTGCTCTTTCTGATAATATTCATGAGGAATTAATTACTTAGCTCACTGGTGCCACCAATATATAAATTTACTCGAGCCACAAGATTAGCAACTAGGTCCCACCCTTTTACTGTGAAATCCATAAAACCCGAGTATGCTGCTTTTGCATTTGTATTGCTCTTTCTGATAATATTCTGGGCATTAATTACCCTAGCTCACTGGTGCCACCAATATATAAGGCCACTCGAAACCCACAAGATTAGCAACTAGGTCCAACCCTTTTACTGTGAGAAATCCATAAAACCCGAGTACACTTCTTTTGCATTTGTATTGCTCTTTCTGATAATATTCTGGGAATTAATTACCCTAGCTCACTGGTGCCACCAATATATAAATTTACTCGAGCCACAAGATTGTAGCTAGGTCCAAACCTTTTACTGTAAATCCATAAAACCAGTACACTTCTTTTGCATTTATATTGCTCTTTCTGATAATATTCTGGGAATTAATTACCCTAGCTCACTGGTGCCACCAATATATAAATTTACTCGAGCCAGAAGATTAGCAACTAGGTCCAACCCTTTTACTGTGAAATCCATAAAACCCAGTACACTTCTTTTGCATTTATATTGCTCTTTCTGATAATATTCTAGGAATTAATTACCCTAAACTCTGGTGCCACCAATATATAAATTTACTCGACCACAAGATTAGCAACTAGGTCCAAACCTTTTACTGTGAAATCCATAAAACCCAGTACACTTCTTTTGCATTTATATTGCTCTTTCTGATAATATTCTGGGAATTAATTTCAGCTACTGGTACCACCAATATGTAAATTTACTCGAGCCACAAGATTGGCAACTAGGTCAACCCTTTTGCTGTGAAATCCATAAACCAATTACACTTCTTTTGCATTTATATTGCTCTTTCTGATAATATTCTGGGCATTAATTACCCTAGCTCACTGGTGCCACCAATATATAAATTTAACAGGCCACAAGATTAGCAACTAGGTCCAACCCTTTTACTGTGAAATCCATAAAACCAGTACACTTCTTTGCATTTGTATTGCTCTTTCATTAATATTCTGGGAATTAATTGCCTAGCTCACTGAATTGCCACCAATATATAAATTGCTCGACAAGATTAGCAACTAGATTAAGCCACTTTTACTGTAGAAATCCATAAACCACGTTACTTCTTTGCATTTATATTGCTCTTTCTGATAATATTCTGGGAATTAATTACCCTAGCTCACTGGTGCCACCAATATATAAATTTATAAAACCCCAAGATTAACATTAGGTCCAACCTTTTGTAAATCCATAAAAAACTAGGTACACTTCTTTTGCATTTATATTGCTCTTTCTGACAATATTCTGGGAATTAATTACCCTAGCTCACTGGTGCCACCAATATAGAATCACTCGAGCCACAAGATTAGCAACTAGGTCCAACCCTTTTACTGTGAAATCCATAAAACCCGAGTATACTGCTTTTGCATTTGTATTGCTCTTTCTGATAATATTCTGGGCGTCCAATTACCCTAGCTCACTGGTTCCACCAATATATAAATTTACTCGAGCCACAAGATTAGCAACTGGGTCCAACCCTTTTACTGTGAAATCCATAAAGCCAGTACACTTCTTGCATTTATATTGCTCTTTATGATAATATTCTGGGAATTAATTACCCTAGCTCACTGGTGCCACCAATATATAAATTTACTCGAGCCACAAGATTAGCAACTAGGTCCAACCCTTTTACTGTGAAATCCATAAAACCCAGTATCACTGCTTTTGCATTTGTATTGCTCTTTCTGATAATATTCTGGAATTAATTACTTAGCTCACTGGTGCCACCAATATATAAATTTACTCGAGCCACAAGATTAGCAACTAGGTCCCACCCATTACCTGTGAAATCCATAAAACCCGAGTATACTGCTTTTGCATTTGTATTGCTCTTTCTGATAATATTCTGAGGTCAGTACCTAGCTCACTGGTGCCACCAATATATAAATTTACTCGAGCACAAGATTAGCAACTAGGTCCAAACCTTTTACTGTGAAATCCATGAAACCCGAGTACACTTCTTTTGCATTTATATTGCTCTTTCTGATAATATTCTGGGAATTAATTACCCTAGCTCACTGGTGCCACCAATATATAAATTTACTCGAGCCACAAGATTAGCAACAAGGTCCAACCCTTTTACTGTGAAATCCATAGAGCCAGTACACTTCTTTTGCATTTATATTGCTCTTTCTGGTAATATTCCTGGGGAATTAATTACCTAGCTCATTGGTGCCACCAATATATAAATTTACTCGAGCCACAAGATTAGCAACTAGGTCCCACTCTTTTACTGTGAAATCCATAAAACCCGAGTATACTGCTTTTGCATTTGTATTGCTCTTTCTGATAATATTCTGGGCATTAATTACCCTAGCTCACTGGTGCCACCAATATATAAATTCTCAACGAGCCACAAGATTAACCAACTAGGTCAACCCTTTTTGCAACAATCCATAAAACCCGAGTACACTTCTTTGCATTTGTATTGCTCTTTCTGATAATATTCTGGGAATTAATTACCCTAGCTCACTGGTTCCACCAATATATAAATTTACTCGAGCCACAGATTAGCAACTAGGTCCAACCCTTTTACTGTGAAATCCATAAAACCCGAGTACACATCTTTTGCATTTATATTGCTCTTTCTGATAATATTCTGGGAATTAATTACCCTAGCTCACTGGTGCCACCAATATATAAATTTACTCGAGCCACAAGATTAGCAACTAGGTCCCACCCTTTTACTGTGAAATCCATAAAACCCGAGTATACTGATTTTGCATTTGTATTGCTCTTTCTGATAATATTCTGGGCATTAATTGCCCTAGCTCACTGGTGCCACCAATATATAAATTTACTCGAGCCACAAGATTAGCAACTAGGTCCAACCCTTTTACTGTGAAATCCATAAAACCCGAGTACACTTCTTTTGCATTTATATTGCTCTTTCTGATAATATTCTGGGAATAAATTACCCTAGCTCACTGGTGCCACCAATATATAAATTTACTCGAGCCACAAGATTAGCAACTAGGTCCAACCCTTTTACTGTGAAATCCATAAAACCCGAGTACACTTCTTTTGCATTTGTATTGCTCTTTCTGATAATATTCTGGGAATTAATTACCCTAGCTCACTGGTGCCACCAATATATAAATTTACTCGAGCCACAAGATTAGCAACTAGGTCCCACCCTTTTACTGTGAAATCCATAAAACCCGAGTATACTGCTTTTGCGTTTGTATTGCTCTTTCTGATAATATTCTGGGCATTAATTACTTAGCTCACTGGTGCCACCAATATATAACTGTACTCGAGCCACAAGATTAGCAACTAGGTCCCACCCTTTTAATGTGAAATCCATAAAACCCGAGTATACTGATTTTGCATTTGTATTGCTCTTTCTGATAATATTCTGGGAATTAATTACTTAGCTCACTGGTGCCACCAATATATAAATTTACTCGAGCCACAAGATTAGCAACTAGGTCCAACCCTTTTACTGTGAAATCCATAAAACCCGAGTACACTTCTTTTGCATTTGTATTGCTCTTTCAGATAATATTCTGGGAATTAATTACCCTAGCTCACTGGTGCCACCAATATATAAATTTACTCGAGCCACAAGATTAGCAACTAGGTCCCACCCTTTTACTGTGAAATCCATAAAACCCGAGTATACTGCTTTTGCATTTGTATTGAAATTCTGATAATATTCTGGGCATTAATTACCCTAGCTCACTGGTGCCACCAATATATAAATTTACTCGAGCCACAAGATTAGCAACTAGGTCCAACCCATTTACTGTGAAATCCATAAAACCCGAGTACACTTCTTTTGCATTTGTATTGCTCTTTCTGATAATATTCTGGGAATTAATTACCCTAGCTCACTGGTGCCACCAATATATAAATTTACTCGAGCCACAAGATTAGCAACTAGGTCCAAACCTTTTACTGTGAAATCCATAAAACCCGAGTACACTTCTTTTGCATTTGTATTGCTCTTTCTGATAATATTCTGGGAATTAATTACTTAGCTCAGTGGTGCCACCAATATATAAATTTACTCGAGCCACAAGATTAGCAACTAGGTCCCACCCTTTTACTGTGAAATCCATAAAACCCGAGTATACTGCTTTTGCATTTGTATTGCTCTTTCTGATAATATTCTGGGCATTAATTACCCTAGCTCACTGGTGCCACCAATATATAAATTTACTCGAGCCACAAGATTAGCAACTAGGTCCAACCCTTTTACTGTGAAATCCATAAAACCCGAGTACACTTCTTTTGCATTTGTATTGCTCTTTCTGATAATATTCTGGGAATTAATTACCCTAGCTCACTGGTGCCACCAATATATAAATTTACTCGAGCCACAAGATTAGCAACTAGGTCCTACCCTTTTACTGTGAAATCCATAAAACCCGAGTACACTTCTTTTGCATTTATATTGCTCTTTCTGATAATATTCTGGGAATTAATTACCCTAGCTCACTGGTGCCACCAATATATAAATTTACTCGAGCCACAAGATTAGCAACTAGGTCCAACCCTTTTACTGTGAAATCCATAAAACCCGAGTATACTGCTTTTGCATTTGTATTGCTCTTTCTGATAATATTCTGGGCATTAATTACCCTAGCTCACTGGTTCCACCAATATATAAATTTACTCGAGCCACAAGATTAGCAACTAGGTCCAACCCTTTTACTGTGAAATCCATAAAACCCGAGTACACTTCTTTTGCATTTATATTGCTCTTTATGATAATATTCTGGGAATTAATTACCCTAGCTCACTGGTGCCACCAATATATAAATTTACTCGAGCCACAAGATTAGCAACTAGGTCCAACCCTTTTACTGTGAAATCCATAAAACCCGAGTATACTGCTTTTGCATTTGTATTGCTCTTTCTGATAATATTCTGGGAATTAATTACTTAGCTCACTGGTGCCACCAATATATAAATTTACTCGAGCCACAAGATTAGCAACTAGGTCCCACCCTTTTACTGTGAAATCCATAAAACCCGAGTATACTGCTTTTGCATTTGTATTGCTCTTTCTGATAATATTCTGGGCATTAATTACCCTATCTCACTGGTGCCACCAATATATAAATTTACTCGAGCCACAAGATTAGCAACTAGGTCCAACCCTTTTACTGTGAAATCCATAAAACCCGAGTACACTTCTTTTGCATTTGTATTGCTCTTTCTGATAATATTCTGGGAATTAATTACCCTAGCTCACTGGTGCCACCAATATATAAATTTACTCGAGCCACAAGATTAGCAACTAGGTCCAAACCTTTTACTGTGAAATCCATAAAAGCCGAGTACACTTCTTTTGCATTTATATTGCTCTTTCTGATAATATTCTGGGAATTAATTACCCTAGCTCACTGGTGCCACCAATATATAAATTTACTCGAGCCACAAGATTAGCAACTAGGTCCCACCCTTTTACTGTGAAATCCATAAAACCCGAGTATACTGCTTTTGCATTTGTATTGCTCTTTCTGATAATATTCTGGGCATTAATTGCCCTAGCTCACTGGTGCCACCAATATATAAATTTACTCGAGCCACAAGATTAGCAACTAGGTCCAACCCTTTTACTGTGAAATCCATAAAACCCGAGTACACTTCTTTTGCATTTATATTGCTCTTTCTGATAATATTCTGGGAATTAATTACCCTAGCTCACTGGTGCCACCAATATATAAATTTACTCGAGCCACAAGATTAGCAACTAGGTCCAACCCTTTTACTGTGAAATCCATAAAACCCGAGTACACTTCTTTTGCATTTGTATTGCTCTTTCTGATAATATTCTGGGAATTAATTACCCTAGCTCACTGGTGCCACCAATATATAAATTTACTCGAGCCACAAGATTAGCAACTAGGTCCCACCCTTTTACTGTGAAATCCATAAAACCCGAGTATACTGCTTTTGCATTTGTATTGCTCTTTCTGATAATATTCTGGGCATTAATTACTTAGCTCACTGGTGCCACCAATAAAATAAATTTACTCGAGCCACAAGATTAGCAACTAGGTCCAACCCTTTTACTGTGAAATCCATAAAACCCGAGTACACTTCTTTTGCATTTATATTGCTCTTTCTGATAATATTCTGGGAATTAATTACCCTAGCTCACTGGTGCCACCAATATATAAATTTACTCGAGCCACAAGATTAGCAACTAGGTCCAACCCTTTTACTGTGAAATCCATAAAACCCGAGTATACTTCTTTTGCATTTATATTGCTCTTTCTGATAATATTCTGGGAATTAATTACCCTAGCTCACTGGTGCCACCAATATATAAATTTACTCGAGCCACAAGATTAGCAACTAGGTCCAACCCTTTTACTGTGAAATCCATAAAACCCGAGTACACTTCTTTTGCATTTGTATTGCTCTTTCTGATAATATTCTGGGAATTAATTACCCTAGCTCACTGGTGCCACCAATATATAAATTTACTCGAGCCACAAGATTAGCAACTAGGTCGCACTCTTTTCCTGTGAAACCAATAAATTTTAAACGCAAATTCTACTCCATCAGCTTCTTTTCTCGCACTTCCCGCCTGTGGAATTTCTTTACATTTACTTGCTTTCACGACAGCTGTGATCTTCAAGAATTTAAATGTAATGTCAATAGTCATCTCCTATCTAACTACCCTGCATCATCTTTCTCATGTTCCTTTCTCCGTCTACTCTACTCTCATAATTATTCTCATCTTTCTCTTACCCACTTCCTGACACCCCCTATAACCTGTCACTCTTTCTCATAACTTTCCTCCTATATAACCCCATGCATAACATTGTCACTAAAATGCCTTGCTTGAGGCGATGTGGTTATAAAAAAAGTTTCTGACTAGGTTAAAGATTTTCCTACTGTAGGTTGCCGTTACTTTCTGCAAATGATTGGTGACCAACCTAGGCTAGAGAGCTGAGTCAGTCTCTCAATTCAATCCATTGTTGGAGGGAGAAGTAATTGATTATTACTTTTACTACGTGTGCTAGTAAATTAAACGAATTCAACTAAAATTCTTACGCATCTCTCTGATTTCTTATTTCGGGTCGAGATTCGTTACATCACGACGCGAATACGAGTTTACCTCGCTGATAAAACTAAATAAATATTTCAGTAGATTTATTTTTCAGATTGCTAATGATTTCATTGGTTATCACCGATATATTTTAATAGTTTTTACATCGCAAAAAAACATATTTAGGCATATTTAAAAATAATCAGAAACAGATTTAGAAGGTTTCATAATATTCTGGGAGGCTCCATAAATTCATAGTACTAATATTACTTAATTGTCATACGTGATACACGCTTACACGATAATAGCTATTTCGAGACATGCCTGGCGAAGCTGAAGATTTCCGGGCTGTAGGTTTCTGTTTCTTTCTGCGGTAGACCCGTTGTTAATCAAAGCTATAGAACACAATCTGTTCTGCTATTTAACCCATATGGATGGAGAGAGATGGGTTAATATATTTTCTGCACTATTGAATGAAACAAATTCGAGTCAAATTCGCACTTCGTTCTCTAATTTCTGATTTCGATTCGATACCCATTACACTAAAACGCGCGTATGAATACGAGCTTACATCGCTGGAAAACTAACAGGTGTTTAAGATTAATATGCAACATTTAGATTTGTTGATACCTCACTTTGTTATTACTATTCATATTTCTTTTCTTGACGAGACCTATTTTATCTAACTACCCACCCACCGGATGTGCGTTTGTGGTACAGTGGATATCGGCTCGGAACGAGGAACCGGGGAGCCGCGTTCGAATTCCAGTTGAATCCATTGTATTCACTTACGCGCAAATACCCTTGGGAAAGGTATTAATCCGTCTCTTCCTTCCAGTTATGGGTTAAATAACAGGACAGATTGGGTTCTATAGCCTTGGTCGGCAACCAGTCTACCGCAGAAAGCAATGGCAACCTACTGCGGGATAATCTTCTGCCCAGTCAGTCATGTCTCTTTCGAGACATGATCGCCCAAGCGTGTATCACGTATGGCACTTAACTGACTGACCCATCCACCGAAGAATAGAAACCACAGATTGAAAAATATCGGGTTTAGAGAAAATGATTTTTGCTTTTCCAATAGTTATCTGTAGTAAATAATCAATAACTAAACTTGACATAACATTTAATATACCTGCGTCGGTAATTTTAGCTCTACGTACTCGGATATGTTTAAGACCATTAAAAAAAGTAATATAAGAATACTTGCTTAGAAACAGTGGCCATTGCATCTTTTCTAACTGGTGACAGAAACACGGCATTTACAGATAACTGTTTTTCATTCATTCTTTGTGTCAACTGAGGGAATAAGCTCTTATTTTAACAATAAATAAGGAGTCATGTTATCTGTAGTTACAGAATTGGCTCTGGGCCTTCCTCTCCCTCTCTCTAAATCTACTTTGCACCATCACCTGCCTAAATAAAGAGCGTTTCTACTTATTTTACACCATTAGAATTATGTTTTCTTATTGATCAGAGGTCATGACAAGAAATTGAAACGTAGAGTCAAAGAACATCTCATCTTATAACTGCATCTATATATAATCAGCTGCAACTTTCTGTCATAAAATATTCGTATATCTATGTTTTTGGGCAGGGAATATATGTTAGGCACGAGAAATAGGCAGCTGAGTTAATTGCATTCAGTTACGCGTAAATACGCTTGTAGAAGGTATCATCCGTTCTCCTTCCTTCAGCTCCTTGCTTTTATAATCATATCGCCCCAAGCAAGGCAGTTTACTGCCACTGGTGCGCAGTGGGGTATATAGGGGGAAAGTTAGGAGAATGAGGGACAGTTTATAGGGTGTGTAAGGAAGTGGGTAGCAGAAGGATGAGAACACTGATGGGAGTGAAGTCGACGGAGATAGAAGCATGAGAGAGGATGCAAGTCAGTGAGATAGGAGATGACTATTGTCTAACAAATGAACAGATTTGGTTCTATAGTTTTCGTTGGCAACAAGTCTACCGCAGAAAGTAATGTCAACCTACTGCAGGAAAATCTCCGCAGCCATTTATGTCTCTTTTGCGACATGATCGCCCACGCGTGCATCAAGTATGACACTTAACTGATTGCTGTGAACTTAGCTTTGTGTTAGAATTCGTCTACTGCTCATATGTCAACGAAATCATTCCTGTGATATGTGAAAGCCTCTGCTAACTCTTCGTACAAGGAATTAGAATTTGATTTGCCAGAGATCAACCCACCCGCACGTACATTAGGCTGCTAACGTCATATATTGTGCGCCATTGATCAAGGGGAACTTCGATAGTGAATTAATACCCTGCACCACTCCATGCTGGGATTGGCTGTAAATGTCTACCGTCTGCTCTATTATGATCGATCTTTCGACGGAATACTTTTCATCTTTAGTGAATCTTTTGGCAAATGTTCATAATTATTTTTTAACTCGTTTGCTTAGAGCAGAAATCAATTGTCACAAAGACATGGATCTCGGAGTACCGACTGTGAGGACCGTTGTGAATAATAATGATTGATACATATTGATAAATGCAAACTGTAATAATAATAATAATAATAATAATAATAATAATAATAATGGTAATATTAATAATCATAATATCAAATTAAGGAAGAAGAAAGAATAAAAAAACCGTATCAATGAGAACTGGTCTAAGGGAACACAGGAACCACGAAGAAAGTTTATTTCTATGACATTGGAATATGCAAATCTTTATGTTAAAATTCTACCACAAAATAATTTTATCATTGATATATCTTCTGAAAATACTAATTTTAATTCAGGCAATTGTATACAGGCACATAATCTCGTGTATGCACATTCATGAATATAAATATAAAAATTATAAGAATCGGACTATTTTCTAAATAATAATTTTTATCATTTACAAGGCTTAAGAGCCATTCCAGTTAGTAAGTTACAAAGCAAGAGTTACATTTCATCAGGACGAAAACGGTTAACCTGAGACTTGAAGAGCTAAAGATTTCAATGATCAGGGAAATATCTTCTTGGGGGTCGGTTTCTACAGTTTGTAGGAAGAAGCTTCTCAATAGGCATGTGGGTGATTGCTTAAAATGTTCGTGGCTTGGCTGCTTTTAGACTTTAAATTTAGAACTGGTGGATATCACGAATGATTTTGTACCAACACTTTCAATTGAAATGAGTATAAAGCAGTGGCAAACTTGTGAGGTTTCGTCTATGGTAAATGTGTTTTAGGTAAAGAAAGACCCGTAAGCTTACCGGTCATATCACGTTGAATACACCGGTTCTCGTTCGATCACCAAAGTTAAGCAACGTTGAGCCTGGTCATTACGTAGATGGGTAACCGTTTGGGACAACCAGGTGCTGTAAGCGTTTAGTGGCGGATGGGCGTTGTGTTGCAGTGGATATCGGCTCGAACAGAGAAATCAGTGAGCCGAGTTTAAATTCCAGTTAAATACCCTGCATTCACTTGCGAGCTGATACTCTTGGGAAAGTTATTAATCCGTCCCTTCCCTCCAGTTAAGGGTTAAATAGCATGGTAGTACTTGGGACCCTGGCTTTAAACAAATCCCAATGAATCTTCCTCCATCGAGGAGGAAGCCGGTTCGACCAGTCTAGGGTGAATGCAGCTTGCACCATTATCATTAAAGAAAGATCAATTACACACAAGGCCACAGGAACGCTTTTTACACTTTGTCAAGTTTAGGCCCTATACTCCAGCAGTATTTTAGTTTCGTCCTGATTTAACATTTGTAAATTTAAATGATAGGTTCTTGCTGGAGTGTGTACTTGGAATTGACCATTCCTTCAGCATCTTTAACAATGGTTTCTATGTTCGATTTCCACCTTAAGTCTCTGTTGAATTTACTTCCAAATAGGCGCTCAAAGCATGGGAACTCTAGTAGGGAAGACAGGTTCATCGAGATAGCTTATATGTTAGGGCCCTCTCAGTTAATAGAAGTGGAAACAAATATCAGAAGAACAAAGGGAAATTGTAAAGCTGCAATTATTGCTTAGGGTAAACAATGCAATAAACTGGTTAATGACATAATCATATATATCCGTAAGTAACATGGTGAAGTGTGTGATAAGAAGAATGTTTCACAAATCATTTGTCAACCAAGTTTCAATAAATATCTGTTTTCTGTTTTTTTTGTTGTTGTTGTTTTTTTGTGGGAACGTTTATTTAAATTCATTTTATTCCAAATAGATACTGTAACATTTAGAACATAACCAAGCTTTTAACACGGTTTATAATGGTTGTTCAATCGTTGCAATGCGTGTCCAAACCTTACAATGCGTCTTAATATCTCATACTCAAGAGGAAATCTCAAAAGAGAAATATCAGTTAACGACAACCATGAAAATTATTTAGGAATGGTTTGGATATCTGTTAGACCCTTTGTGTAAAAATATTGCTAAAATCAACTGTGAAGTAATATTTGCAAAAGACTTGTGAGATAGACATTGGATTATGCAAAGATCTGAGATCATATCTAGATTATAGGTTTTTCAGAGGATTTATTGCACTAATTATGTGGGGTTACCACTTATAGTCACCAAACATGAGATTATTGGAAGATTTATTCGATTCAATCTGATGACACCGAGTATTATCATTGTTCTCAAACCATTGATAGCCGGCAGTCAAACGTAAACTACTTGCAAAGGCGTTGAAGAAGGCTACGTGATTTTCAACAATACCATGAGTGCTTCATCAACATCTTCAGAGTTGTTCATTCATTCTCTTCACCAGACCCAAATAGTACCATTAAGCTGAATCAAATAGATGTTTGACTCATGAGTCTACTACAGTTTACCAACACCTGGGTTTCAATAAGGTCACTATTCCATGTACACAGAGCTTTTTCAGGATTATAAAAGAGATATTACATTGGAAATTCTGTTATTATAAAAGCTAACAAAATAGTAGAGGTTACAAAGACATAAGTCTGCTAAGTCTTTCATTTAATGTAAGTCGTGTTTTTTCATTCCTTATGGCAGATAATAGACACTGCATAACCTACAATGAACATTATATCCATCAAATTGGTTTTTCGTTACCAACATGTTCTCGTAAATCAAAAGATCTTAAATGTTTTCACAATCATTTAAAAGGGGAATTCCATCTGCCCGAGAAACATAAAATTCCCTTCTGCGTTTGGATATGACTCCAAGGCAGGGGAATTTTTTAAATCAACGTTTTTTTTCCCTTAGATTTACTGTCTTCCAGGGTCATCAAGCGCCGGTTACCCGAAACAAATGCTTATGAGACGCAACCTGTACTCCTTCTCCGGCTTTGAGCTCGACTTACTTGTCAGAGACTACATGAAAAGCATGTTACTGAAGCATTTTAACGATAGTGTGGACTTTTTGTATTACTATCAGTGTTTCTTTGCAGGATTGTATTTATTAAAGTAGTAACAAATCAGAGGGGGGGTTCCATAGGTGTGAAGTGCGAGAAAAAAATTAAAGTATAATTGTGAATGACATCTAGACAGTCCAACAGTGAGGCTAAGTTCCCAATTTAGTAACATGCTTAAATTCATGTAGTCGGAACACGTGGAACAAAAGCTCCAAATCAATTACTATAGAAATATTAAAACAAAAGAGAGGTAAACTACGTTACGTTAATGAAAATATGACTAGTCGAGTTGTCTAGTAAGAATCGATTGTATTACATATACTTGTTTGTGTTTTATCAAGAATCATGAGATCTACATCAAGGGCACCAAACAAGATAGGGCAGTAGTATGCAATGCGTGAATGAACGCTAGATTTATGAATGAGCTAGAGGGACTTTTGCACTTCTTCATGTAAGTGGAAAGATCTTGAGGTTAGCATCAGCCGTGCTGATAGTCGACAGAATAGGTTGTCAGCGATGATGTTGTATTTCATTGTTCTAATCCTTGTTAGCATGAATACCGTCGAACACATCTCTGAAGTATTTGTTTTTGAGAGGAGTATAGAAATAATAAAGCAATATAGAACCCAGGTCAAGTATTGCGAACAAGCTGCGCTTAGTAAAAATTATATAAAGGATAGTCGAATAATAGAATGAAAAGTCTGAGTCGTACGGTCTGAACTCGACATTTATTCTTGATAAGATATTGACATCTGATTATATCACCTAAAATGACATTTAAAAACATGAACAACTTGCACGCGTTGTCTTTTAATCGATAAGTCTACAAAATACAATATTACGAAAACCGGTACAAACTCGTCATAATAACCAAGTGCTAAACAATCTGAGATTGATTCCAAATACACCTAAAAACTCATTGCTAATGTCCTTGTAGCTCCTCTACCCACCCTAATTCGGTGTGATGGAAACTGCTAAGGAGAGCTAGCTATAGACAAGCTTAAGCTGGAGTTAAAATATAAAAATAGATTTTTATAATAAGAATTCCAGCAATATACTTTTGAAAAAGAAAATCAGCAGTGCACTTAATACGTGTACACATATATGAAAAATCTGTAAAAACGGAGAAGATAATACTAAAAAATTATTTAATTAACATAAAATATTAAATAGATAAAAATAGAAAGCTCAATTTATATTATCTAGAAAAAATCAAATACAGAGTAGAAAAATCTAGCATCTAATTAAACGGTTATATTCCAGAATTTTATTTCGCAGTCGCAATAATTATTAATATTATATATATATATATATATATATATATATATATATATATATATATATATAATTATTGCAACTTAGAAATAAAGTCTAGATTACAACCGTTTAATTTACGCTCTCATACCCTGATTGAGCACTATGGAAGAATGATAGACTTTGAAAAAACAGTAGCTACTTTAGCACTTTGGTATCGCTCGTTGAGTAATGAATTAGAGCACCCTGGATATTGGCGTATGATACATCATGCTCTAAAAAAGCAAAGTCTCCTTCTTCTGCCGAGCACGCATAGCTCAGAGGTAGAATCGCCGACTGACGCCAATTCGGTCGGATTTCAATCCTGAGTTAAAAAGCAATCGGATGTCCAACCGTTCTCATGAGCAGTGATACTGCGAAACATCTGTCTGCGGATGACTATATATGCATAGTTATCCGCAGACAGATATGTTTTGCTCTATCACTGCTCATCAGTACGGCTTGACATCCGATTACTTTTTTTAACCCAGGATTGACATCCGACCGAATTGGCGTCAGTAGGCGATTTCAACTCTGAGCTATGTGCGCTCGGTAGAAGGAGGCAAACATTTTTAGCGTGTCATACATCATACGCCAATAGGTAATTCATTACCTATTCATTACTGATGAATCGAAGCGTAGATGCTGGAGTAGCTACTGTTTTTCCAAAGTCTACCATTCTTCCAGAGTGCTCAATCAGTAAATTATAATTTACTACAAAAGTGTACATTTTGTGTCGACATCAAAACAGCAATGCCTCATCATGTAGTTCTTTATTCACTTGGATATATATATATATATATATATATATATATATATATATATATATATATATATATATCCAGAAATACCTTTGACCTCGACAAAAAACATTTTACAAACATACGTAATTAAAACACACCTACAATTTGAATTCTTACAGCAATACATATTCTATTCATACGAATCTATTGAAAAAATGTCGTAGGCATTACATTACGCATTGAGTGCTATATGCCGTAAATTATATAAACCAAATAAACTAAACCCGAAGATATCCTGGGGATATTAATGTAAACGCTATGTCTCTAATAAAGTCGTCTTTGATGTCTGTATTTGATAGATTAAAATATTGCTCAGGCACCAAATCTATCCGATATGATTAAAGATTTTGATGAAATATTATTATTAAGAATTTAATTTTCATACATGATTTTGTCACATTGGTTTATGATATTTATTTGCTGGTAAGACTTGTGATTTGTTCGTATTCGTAATATTCAAGGTTATTTTTATTCTTTATCCTGCTAATAATTTTAATTTCTTTACAGAATGTTGTAGTCCGCCACGGCCTCGGATATAGCAAAGAATTCCTGCAAAGTTGAAGGACTGCTTTCCTGTTTTGGAATAAGTTACGAAATAATGTGGTATGATTCATTTACCGCGTTAATTGATCTGTCCTTAATACATATATTCATGAGGATTCTGCTGGTATTCAGATTATAGCACTATCATTCTCGGACTCTTTGACTTCGAATGGAGCTTCTCTATAATTCTTATTGCTCTAGATAATATCAGTTGAGCTTTCTATTTTTATCTAAACATTAAAATACTTGGGAAGTGTTATAACAGAAGATGGAAAGGGTGGTACAGAGAAAGCCGAATTGGCATGGCAAAGGAAGCATTCCAGAAGTTGAGTAAAGTATAAGAAAAAGGACAATTTCGGTAGAAACAAAGAAGAGAGTACCGGATTGCTGTGTTGCCAGTTCTTCAATGTGGCACTGAATGCTGGACAATATCATCAAAGATGAAGAAAAAACTTGAAGCAACTGAAATGTGGTTCTATAGAAGAATGCTGCAAATTTCATTGATCGAGCATGTGAGCAATGATGAGGTCTTAGAAATGATGGAAACGAAAACGAAATTAATACTGACCATCAGGAAGAGACTCTGAAGTTCGTGGGACATGCAATGAGAAAGGAGTGCTTGGAGAACCTGATACTAACAGGCCAGATAGAGGGGAAAAAGAGACAGGAAAAAGCAACGGATAACATATTTGAAGGACCTAATCAGTTGGATGATGGAACGAGGTTTGCATGGTGTAACAGGAGAAGGCGTGCTAAGAGCCACCAGAGATAGGGAGACGCGGAAAGCCATGATCGGCTACATCCTGAACAGACAGGTCACATAAAAGAAGAAGAAAAATAATCTTTTAATATACAAAAGTCCAGAGTCTTATCTTGGGTAAATTGATGAGGCCCTACTTTATGTATGCGTGGTTTACAGGAAATACACCAACAACTAATGTCAATGCAATTTTCAACAACATGTGTAGTGAAATTGTTAAAGACAATTTATATTGACTTAAATGTAAGCTCTTATAATCTGTTTATTTAGGCGTTTCCTCCCACAAAAGTGAGATGTGAGACAAGGCCAATTTTACTGAGGGGTTTTCCGAGTTGGCAAGTTTGGGCAAATATTTCCTGTAAACCACGCATACATAAAGTAGGGCCTCATCAATTTACCCAAGATAAGACTCTGGACTTTTGTATATTAAAAGATTATTTTTCTTCTTCTTTTATGTGACCTGTCTGTTCAGGATGTAGCCGATCATGGCTTTCCGCGTCTCCCTATCTCTGGTGGCTCTTAGCACGCCTTCTCCTGTTACACCATGCAAACCTCGTTCCATCATCCAACTGATTAGGTCCTTCAAATATGTTATCCGTTGCTTTTTCCTGTCTCTTTTTCCCCTCTATCTGGCCTGTTAGTATCAGGTTCTCCAAGCACTCCTTTCTCATTGCATGTCCCACGAACTTCAGAGTCTCTTCCTGATGGTCAGTATTAATTTCGTTTTCGTTTCCATCATTTCTAAGACCTCATCATTGCTCACATGCTCGATCAATGAAATTTGCAGCATTCTTCTATAGAACCACATTTCAGTTGCTTCAAGTTTTTTCTACGCATCAACAACAGCAAAAGATGTAAAGTATATTTAGAAGATAAACTTTAGCTTTAAGAAAGAAAGTAAAATATTACAAAAAAGAATGGAAGTAATGGAGAAATGCAAACATGCAAACACTGTCTACTTTTACTTTTTACATATAAATTACTATATAAATTATTACTATATAAATTATTATAAATTACTATATAAATTATAAATTACTATATAATTATTAATATATAATTACTATATAATTATATTATAATTGCTATATAATTATATAATTATGTAATTATATAATTATATAATTATGTAATTATATAATTATATAATTATGTAATTATATAATTATATAATTATATTATAATTAATATATTATAATTACTATATAATTATATATATATTACTATATAATTATTACTATATAATTATATATATATTAGTATATAATTATTACTATATAATTACTATATAATTGTTACTATATAAATTATTATAAATTACTATATAAATTATAAATTACTATATAAATTATTACTATATAATTATTACTATATAAGTACTATATAATTATATTATAACTACTATATAATTATATAATTATGTAATAATATAATTATATAATTATGTCATCATATAACTATATAATTATGTACTTATGTAACTATATAATTATATCATTATGTAATTATATAATTATGTAATTATATTATAA
Organism: Ascarosepion bandense; assembly: GCA_037127315.1. Lineage (NCBI taxonomy): Eukaryota > Metazoa > Mollusca > Cephalopoda > Sepiida > Sepiidae > Ascarosepion > Ascarosepion bandense. The sequence continues at coordinate 143,925 of JBBBDQ010002331.1, forward strand.
TTACTATATTCTAATTACTATATAATTATATATATATTACTATATAATTATTACTATATAATTACTATATAATTATTACGATATAAATTATTATAAATTACTATATAAATTATAAATTACTATATAAATTTTAAATTACTTTTACACACTTAATAATAAATAAGAACAAAATCAAATAAAAACAAAACACTAAACAACCATATATATGAACATAAAGATACAAACACTTAATCACAAAAAAGCAGAACATAATATAGCAACCAGCTCACGGAATAATACACTTACATACCACAAACACAAAGACTCATAATACATTAATATAAACAAAAATACAACATTCTAGCATGATTTAAAAAAGAAAACCTTGAGTGCTAATATATATGAAAACGGTAAGAAGATCAAGGCAATAAATAAATACTAATACAATAAAAAATGCCAGCATAAATAACTAGAAAAAAGACTACTAAAAAAAGCATACACCTATTCGGTATAATGCAATTAAACTGACACCCACTTACACATTTATTAAGAAATAATAAAAGCATTAAAAAGTAATGAAAATGGTAAAAAGCAATAAAAAAATATATCAATGTTTTCCTGCAAATAAAATTGTAAAAAGTAAATAAAAAGTAAACCACAAATCCAAATAAACTACTCCCACAAATAATCAAATTACTTCAAGTTCCATATGAATAAAATATTTTTTAAAAAAACAGCAGAAACATAAAACCCTTAAGAGAGCACCTGGATGACTTCACGAAACTTCGAAGTCGGTATGAACTGGCTTAGTTTACTAAAGTGTCCTTATATTAAACCTATCAACGCACGATATCGCACAATTTAAGTCTAAAAAACCTACTTGATAAAATATGTTTATCAATAAAACTACCGACAAACCAACAATCTTGGCACTATATATATATATATATATATATATATATATATATATATACAATTTCAATCCTTAATTTATTTCTGCAAAATGAGGTTCATTGTAGTGCTTGAAAATTGTATGAATTGTTAGCATGAAGAATATTTAACGTTTGTAAAATTTGAATATTGACTCCTTTATTTCTCCGCATCAACTATCCTTATCTGGAAAATTTCGTCCTGATCAGCTGTCTTCACTATTGTTCCAGAACGAATTAGTTATCGCGGTACGTGGCACTCATATTTTCTTTTACAATACCTTCAGTAGAGGTTATAGAATTAGGTTAATACTATTTCGTTTTCAACGAGTGTTTTAAATATCAGTCGAAGAAAAAATTTATTATTACCATAGAACAACATTATTTCATAATTACCATAAAAACTTTTGACTTAAATATTTTAAGACAAAAATATAACTATGAATACAATCGTTCTAGGAACTCATACAAAAACTCATGCGTAAGTACTTGCATAGTGTATTTTTTTAGAAAAATAAACGATCGCACCTAATATATATATATTGAGCACTATGGAAGAAGGGGAGACTTTGGAAAACAGTAGCTACTCTGGTATGTACGCATCTCTCATTCAATAATGATTTAAATCACTCTGGCTATTGGGCGTGTATAATGATAATATAAGCGCTAAAAAGTCTGCCTTCATCTACCGAGCGCCCATAGCCCAGATGTAGAATCGCCGACTGACGCCAATTCGGTCGGGTTTTAATCCTGAGTTAAAAAGCAATCGGAGTCTAACCATACTGATGAGCTGTGATACAACGAAACAGATCTGTCTGCGGATGACAATATATATATTTTTTCTAAACATATACTGTTAAATATAAGAGACAATGAATGTCTATTATGTTTAATCATGAGCCGTTCTAAACGTCGTATTTTGACTTTAATTTCAGTTGAAAATGAAGACAAAAATTCTCCAACATTTGGATAATTTTTTATTAATTTGGTTCTAAGCATTCGGCTCACATGAGCCATCTTCAGAGAGGTTTTTAAGACGGTAACACAATAACATCCACCATCACCGACGATTTTATTTTGTCTTGACATAAAACTCCGCTAGGCAATGGCAATAGTTACCGAAAATAACTAAGGAAGTTCTCAAATTACATTGCGGTTCTATGACGTCACACCGCGTAATAGCGCGAACTGACAACAGAAACATGTATTCAAATGCAAGGTAATGTATATTACGTTGCATTTGAATACATGAATCGAGGCAGCAAATACATATACGCAATCCATATTGCATTACACACATATATATATATTTGCTGCCTCGATATATATATATCGAAACGGCAAATATATATATGTATCGAGGCAGCATATAATTTTCTAAACATATACTGTTAAATATAAAAGACAATGTATGTCTACTATGAGCCTTTCTAAACATTTTATTTTGGTTTTAATTTCAGCTAAAAATAAAGACAAAATGACTCCAACCTTTGGATAATTTTTTAGTAAGTTGATTTTAAGCTTGCAACATCTCTGAATTTGTCTCATCTGAGCCAAAAGCTTAGAACTAACTTAATAAAATTTATTATGGATTTATATATATATATATATATATATATATATATATATATATATATAAATCCAGTTGAAGAGGACTCAAGGCTTACTATTTTGAGTGTCCCGGGATTTATTTTATTTTATACAGTGTTCAATATAATAAATATTATAGAGGTTAATATAATCATATAGTTATGAATTAATTGTACATTGCAACATGGAAATTTCTATCTTTCGATACATATTATCTTTATCAGGCAATGTTTGATATTGGTTGTACAAATGATTTACATTTAAATGAATCCGTGTCGCAATGTACAATTCATAACTATATATATATATATATATATATATATATATATATATATATATATATATATACACTTAAGGAGAAAAACCATAGTGAGAAATGATAATCTATAAAAACAAATAGGATAATGACATCGTTATAAAAGAGAAAAAGGGAATTTTAAAAATCATCCAAAGATCTGCTTAAATAAAAATAAAAAACGCGATGCAAGCCTTTTGTCCAATAGAAATAGTCATGGGTATATGTCGGAAAAAATTTAACATTAGAGATGAAAATTAGGTAATTTTTAGAAAAAGAGGGTAACAAAAAATGACGATGGGGAATTCTTTTGTTTTCCTCTATTTTTATATATATATATATATATATATATATATAATGTACGATATTCCATGATGTGGCCAGTTTAAAACTCATGTAACTTATTAGTTTATTTTTCTCAGATACGAATTATATAGAGACACTACTAAAATCAGATTGTTCTTCCATTCGAATATTGTTTTATTGTTTAGGTAAATAGAAATCGTTGTATAATTTTGAATGTTTGCTATTTTTGCATTTATTACATCGAACCATTTTAAAGGTTTTGCTCATTTCTATCAAACAATGTCTTAAGATTCATCACATTGTGATGTTACTTATTATTTGAATTGCTAGTGGCCAGTAATTAAACGGAAGTCCTACGATATTTTTTTAATTCTGCCCTCGATTTCATTTCTTTAAGACCATATATCACAACTTGAAGTGGGTATATGTCATATATTATGGATTTACTGTGGCCTTTTCGGTTCTGGTATTGTTAAATCTTTTTTCTTTTTTTCATACTAGTCCGCCTCTGTAAGTTATTGCAATTGTGTATATGTTGACTCCTGACAGTTTCGCTCGTATATGTACAACTCAAAGAATTCATTCTAAGGTTTATTGCAAATTGTTATATTTAATGGTAGCTGTGTTTGGTCTTCCGTCCGCTAATCTTATTCACTCATATCTATACACATTTTTTTGTCAATTATCGCTAACAGAACCAATTGTTCGTGCTTACCGTCAATACAAGCGGCCGATCAGCGAAGCAGAAGCAATGTTGAAGAATTGTTGGCATAACAAGAACTAATCAATACATCTATTGAAATCAACAAACCAGTTCATTATGTATTCATAGATTTTACTTAAATTTTAGAGATAATAAAATTGAAAAGGTTTAATAGAATTCATGAAAAATAACGTTTGAAGAAACTTATCGAATTTTGTTGAAACCATTAGTAATCGTGAGTAGCAATAAAAACAGACATTGGATTCACCCATTCCATGCTAACAGGCAAAACACGTAAAACAAATAAAGCTTATTCTACACGGCTAATGAAGTTGTCATTTTACAAACTGCAGAAGAATGAAGCCCGTGTTTTGCTGCTTGAGTTTAAATTATTGAAGATTAGCAGATACCGATTACATTAAACTGATAATAGAACGGATACCGCTCAAAACATTGCGGTCAAAAATAAATACCATTGTAAATAAATGAGGCAAGAAAAATTCTTAAAAACAGTGAAGCTAGGACTATCCATATAACAATCCGGGGTCCTAGTTATAACCGTAAAATCCATCCAGCCGCAAGGAAGAAAAACGCGAGGCAAGTCTTTTGTACAACAGAAATTGTCATGGGTATATGTCGGAAGAAAAAATTAAATTTAGGTATGAAAATTAGGTAATTTTCAACAAAAGAGGATAACAAAATATGACGATTGGGAATTTTTATGTTTTCCTTTCTTTCTATATATATATATATATATATATATATATATATATATATATATGATACGCTATCCTTTGATTTGGCCAATTTGAAACTAATGTAACTTATCAATTTAATTTATTTTCATCAAATACGAATTATATAGAGATACTACTAGAATAAAGCTGTTCTTCCATTCGAATATTGTTATATTGTTTAGGTATGTAAAAATCTTAAATGAAGATTGGGAGGTTGTGAGGAGCATGGTACCACCTCTTAATTGCTGTTGTTCCCAGGTCCACCCTGACCCGGAGTGGTAGCAACTGTTAGGGTCCCAGCTGTGGGCAAACACTTAACCTCCAAACAGGGATCAAAACACTCTGAATGTACAAAAATACACTTTTATAGAAATATAGAAAAATAGACATTTTTGAAGTAAAAATATTACCAACAATACATTTTTGAAGAAAAAATTTTTAACATACATTTTTGAACGAAGGTATTATTCTCAGCAATAATTTTTTAATATAAAACTAGAAGATATTTTCAGTTTTCTAAAATAAAATAAGAATAATAACAAAATATCATTTAAATCTGACTAAATTATCCTTCTCACCTTAACCGAACATTAAAAATATACCTTAAAACGCCACCTTTTGGTATTAAATAACCCTCAGTGGTTGATATACCGTTATACAAAACTCAAACTCAAAAGTCAAACACAAATTAAAAACCCGCGCTACCAGATTGGCAACTAGGTTCCGTCTTTTACCGTCAAAATATTCTAATATAATCCCACTTCTACCCCCAGCTTCTTCTCCCGCACTTTTCTTCTATATAACTTCCTCCCACATACTTGATTCCTTCATAGGTACAATCTCCAAAGGTTTGTGCAACGTAAATTGCTATCTTCTACCTTTATGATTCCCGACCTTAACATTATTCTTTGATAACCCCGGTAACTTTTTCCCTGTTCCTTTTTTCCATTCATTTTCTCTCAGTGTAAACCCCTGCTCACCAGTGGGACAGATTTGCATTGGGTGGAACAATTATTAAAAATAATGGAAAAAACATATCAGACATGTCTATATATGAAAAGAAGTAAACACGGGACGCTTCAATACTGATCTAAAGGCTTGAGTCAACGAAGGGTACATGTACGGATAAAATAAAAACCCGGTTATAGTTTTCAAGAATATTATCCGAGAACTATCTTCATTCGTAACAAAGCTGTTTAGCCGTTTTCTAAAGCAGAAATATTTTCCAATAGCTTAAAAACAGTGAAGATATGATTATGTACATAACAACCCGCACTACTAGATTTCCAACTAGGTTCCACTTATTTACCGTAAAAAATAGTCTAATTTAATCGCCACGTCTACTCTATCAGTTTCCTCTCTTGAACTTCCCGTCTGTGGATCCCCTTCCTATATATTGCATTCATAAAAAAATATTGTTAAAATTCTGTACTGCCAATCATTCTTTAGCGACTGAAGTAATTTAAAGAAAATTTTATTTTTAATCTTTAATGAACTTGCAGTTTGAATTTTTTAATTTTCCTTTTATTTCCACCCAGTAACTTTTCGAAAGTATATTTTACTTACCTAGCCTTCCCCATGAAATATTTTTGATAACGTTTCCATTTGACGTCATTTGATATGCGCGTATCTTCCGTTTCCAAGCCTTTAGTTTTGCCTAATGCTTTTTTCAATGTCTGAAAAAAATTCTCAACTTGACAGTTCGATTTCGGATGATAAATAGTCAAATACTTATGAGCATGGCTTCTGCGGAAATGTTGAAATTCCCAAGAAGTAAATTGAGTTCCACTATCGACTACAATACTAGAATATACTCCAATACATGCAAAAACGTTTGCGTAGCAATTTAATTGTTACTGCGATAGTAGGTTGTTTTCTTGTTTCTGCGAGTAAGGCTGACCTAATCTGTTCTAAGCTTCTTCATTAATAATCGTAATATCACTTCTAATGTACAAATGAAATCTCACTGTAGCCTTATTCATTTTTACACTAACAAATTTTCTTTTATTTGAACTTTTCAGTATTGAAGCAAGTAACACTACTTTTAGGAAGTTAGTGTATTTCTTTCCGACGGCCAGTAACTTTCGTAGTGACGTATTTTTCCAAAATGAAAACACTTTTTGATTTTAACTAGACACATCTTTCTAAACAGAAGCACACTACAACCATTGTATGGGCTGATATTTGCACTATTTGTATTTCGGATGACTGTTTTGTAAATATTGTCAATCGCTATCTACTTTCCTCCAATTTGCACATTAGTCTTTCTGTTGATGTTAACGTTTCCCTACTCTGCTTCTGTAACGTTTCTACTCTGCTTCTGTAACGTTTCTACTCTGCTTCTGTAACGTTTCTACTCTGCTTCTGTAACCGTATGTGCTTGAGTGATTTTAATGAATACCATAGGCTCATACCAAGTGTATATCACACACACACACACACACACACACACACACACACACACACACACAAACACTCACACACGCACAAACACACACAAACACTCACACACACAAACATATATATATATATATATATATAAGAAAAAAAATTATTTCATGGTAAATCGGAAGTGAGACCTATTTCAGGTGAACCATCATCATTAAAATATCATCAATTATATATATATATATATATATATATATATATATATATATATATGTTCTTATTTGTTCTGTTTTATAATCATATCGACCCAAGCAGGCATTTTACTGCTACGGTTTTGCAGGGTGTTACATAAGAGGAAAGTTATGTTGTAATATAGCAATCTGGCCCCACCCGAGGAAGGTTGATGCAAGCGATGGTGTTTCCCGTCGGTGAAGGGGTCGGCGAACGACAAGACAGGTGTTTGAGAAATACATCCTGTCGGGGCCTGGAGCGGATGTCGTTTGACCTTATTTCCGACAGCGGCGGAAATGACTACGGAGGCAAACAGAACAGGTGTCTCTTGGAATTACGTGGGCGTTGCGTGGGCGAGGCAAAACCGGAAGGAAAGTCCCGGTTCTAGAAGACTATAAAAAGACCTCGACACACGGATTCGCCAGCAGAGAACGGCCAGTGGAAGCAGAGAGACACCTCAGTCAAGACTACACTCCCATCGACCCATTCTATGTGCGCTCTCACTCTTCCATTCTCTATTCCACACGGGTTCGTCGTCAAGAATAAAAATATAACCTTATATTTTTATATATGCGTGTTCTCGTTATTTTGTCGTCGTACGGCGATATATAACAATGTGAGAGAGTGACAGGTTATAGTGGGTATCAGGAAGTGGGTAAGACAAGAATGAGAATGCTGATGAGAGTGTAGTGGACGGAGAAGGAATCACGAGAGAGAGAATTTTACATTTAAATTCTTGAAGATTGTTGCTGTCGGGAAAGCAAGTAAATGGAAAAGAATTCCACAGGCGGGAAGTGCGGGAAAAAAGCTGATGGAGTAGAATTTGCGTTTACATTTTATCGGTTTCACAGTGAAAGAGTGGGACCTAGTTGCTAATCTTGATGCTCGAGTAAATTTATATATATATATATGAGGCAGCAGTGAGCTAAGTTCATCGGAGTTCATAATGTAAAATTGTAATGATGTCTAGTGCCTAGATTTTATTTTAATAAAAGTGAAGTATGTTAGATAAATATTCCTCTCTTATTCATTTTGCACACACACATAGTAATAGTTGTTTCCAGTTAAAGCGGAAACTTAGACTGAAAGAAAAAATGAATGGATTAAGTCAAATTTTGATTTCCTGGTATCGATATCAAATAAGATTTTCGTCGTAAACTGAATTTTGAAGGCTAAATAAGTCCTCTGAGTATCATGGCTGAGACTAAGAAATACAATTATTCCTACTTAGAGCCAAACCCGAAGCAAAAACTAAAATAAAAGGGCTAAAAAATACAGACATACAGGCAGATAAAGCGACACACACAAATATCTTGCCTTTTATATATATATTATCGATTTTCTGCATTATTGTAAGAACTGAAACTTTGAAATTTCTGAATATCGTTTCTTATGTCTTTGTCTATGAGTGTATAAAATTTGATTAAAATCGGATCATTCCTTTTACAACACAATTTTTTAGATTATCGATTTTCGATATTTATTGGAGGTACCTCTACACAAAACCGAGCAAAGAACACTCGCAGACGCGTATAGTACAACTGTGTAAATTTTCAAGAAAATCGGTTCAGCCGTTTCGGATTCTATAGGTTACGGACACGCACACAGAGACAAAGTTCCATTTATAAATAAGTTTATATATATATATATATATATATATATATATATATATATATATATATATATATTATCGAGTTTCTGCACTATTGTAAGAATTGCAACCTTGAAAGTTCTGAATATAGTTTCTTATGTCTTTGTCTATGAGTGTATCCAATTTGATTAAAATCGGACCACTCCTTCTATAACTCGATGTTTTCGATTATCGATTTGCGATATATATCGGGAGTACCTCGACACAAAACCTAGCTAAGAACACTCGCAGATGCTTATAGGACAACTGTGTAAATTTTCAAGAAAATCGGTTCAGCCATTTCGGAGACACAGACACAGACAAAGTTCCATTTATGAATAAGTTTAGATAAATATTCCTCTTATTATTCATTCTACACACACACACACACACACACACACACACACACACACACACACATATATATATATATATATATATATATATATATATACGTAAAATTAAGACAGATACGTTATTCCATGGTTAAGTGGAAGCATTTTATGTGTAAAATCTTCTGTACAGTAAAGATGGAACCTGAAGATGGTTCACCTGAAATAAGTCTATAATTCCACTTAAACAAGGAATAATGTGTCTGTCTATTTTTACATATATTTGCTCTATATATATTTATATATATATATATTTAGAGCTTTCCTAGGAAGTTATCCTTCCACCTTATATACAGGATACTAATTTGGATTCCTCTATATCTAAACTGCATATATATATATATATATATATATATATATATATATATATATATATTAATACAGGTTTCTTTGGTTAATCTAGACAAATTTTGTCTATTTACTTTGCGTAGTATGCTTTCGTATAGTCTGATAAGCTTGATGATGCTATCGTTAAAAGACGACAAGAAATCACAGTAATTGTTGGTTTTTTATCAGGTATGAGCTTTCGGCTTACATAAGCCATTATCAATGAATGAACATTAACATATAGTGAAAATAGATCATTTAAGTTATTAACAAAGTGGAATTAAACAAAGAGAATTAAATCAAAGAGACAAGTCCATTTTTAACGTGGCGGATGGCCGCAGACGGAGACAAAATAGTGGTGGTGTGGTTCTTGCTTCGATTACAGGCCTTGGAGTATGTTAGTGAAGATATCAAAATTTATTTTATTTAAGCTAGGTTTAAGCTGTTTGGAGTAGATAGTTTCTAGGATTTTGAATATTCGTTTGTTATTTTCTATTTATTATTCAACGAAACCTGTATTAATGAAAAAATGCTTTCAAAATACACACAACATATGTATGTATATATATATATATATATATATATATATATATATATATATATATGAGTGGAATAAGTAACGAAAAAAAGACACTCGAAATATACCAAACTAAAATGAAAATAATCAATCCTACTAAATGAGACATAAAATTTGTAATAATCCCCGAAAACATGACTGCACCTGAAGAAAATCAATGAGAAAAAGAATTGATTTGCTTCTCATCGTTTTTCTGTCACATCTCAGCTCCTTCTTCTGGTGACTTCATTTGTTGCTAACACAGACAGTTTTTTGCTATCTTCCGGGTGGATAAGTATCTTGAATGAATGCATTTAGACGCATGAAACGACAGTAAAGACTGGTCGTGTTTGCTGGGATTATATATATATATATATATATATATATATATATATATATATATATATAAACGAGTTACTACGCTACATAGGTTTCTATCATGAGTGATGTCTTCAGGCAATTTTCAATACCTTAGCCGCGTATATAACTCATTTACAAATCGAAAATATTTAAAACTTCTACGATAAAATTATATTCATCATTTTTAATAAAATGTGTAATGTTCTAATCTTATTATGACCAGAAACTAAATAATTAAACAATATATATATATATATATATATATATATATATATATATATATATACACTTATATATATATGGAGGGTGGGGGTGTCTTGGTGCGTGGGTGTGTCTGTCTGTCTGTGTGTGTGTGTATTTAGGCAGCAAATTTTTTAGTTATGTCAAATTAAATAAATTGCAAATGGGGTGTTTGTTATATATATATATATATATATATATATATATATCAGTATATATACTGATATATATATATATATATATATATATATATATCAGTGCACATACTTTTCTCTGATAAACAGTATGGTTCTCGCTTCATCAGTTCTACTGTTGATATGCTCACGACCATCATTGTGTATATACACCAGGCCCTCTATATGAACGGCGAATCCCGTATTACTGCTCTTGACATCGAAAAAGCGTTTGACAGAATCTGAAAGGTTGGCCTTCTATGCAAGCTGCGGGGCTATATGAAAACTGGACAAAATTTGATCTAATCCAGTCATTCTATTCAAATCGTACAATGAAAGTAATATTGAACGGACAAGACTTCCAATACTATCACACGAACGCGGGTGTCCCTCATGGCTCTATTCTAGGTCCTATGTTTTTCCTTATCTATATTAACGATCTCCCCGATGTAATATGATCCCAAGTAGACATATACGCTGACGAGACTACGCTTTACTCTGGTTTCGATAAAAATCTGCCGAGGCTGACAAAGTAAAACTCGTCGCCGAGCTTGAAAAGTACCTCTAATCTGTGGTGCACTGGGTAAGAAATGACTCGTAAATTTTAATACTTCCAAAACGAAGCTACTATCTATTAATCATCACAGACAATCGTTCCTCCCGTCTATTAGCATGGATTAGGCTAGTCTTCCTGAAAGTAAAACACTGCGCCTTTTAGGATTAGCTCACACATCAGAACTTAAGTGGAACAATTATATAGAATATATTGCTATATCCGCTGCTCAGAAGGTCGGTTCTTTATGCATGGCCAAGAAGCTTTCCCCGTTTGAAACAATCCTGCACTTGTACAAAACTACCATCCGCCCATGCATCGAGTATTGCTGCCATATATCTTCGGGTGATCCTGCTATCCTCCTAGCTGTCCTTGACAAAATCCAGCGGAGAATCTGTAATGTGATGGATCCCGACTTGGCAGCTGGGATAGAGTCGCTTTCTCACCGACGCAGTGTGGCTTCCCTGTGTCTGTTCTACAAATACTTTCACGGCTTCTGCTCCGATGAACGTAGCTCACTGGTACCCCCTATATATGAATTTCCTCCAGCCACAAGGCTAGCAACTAGGTCTCAACCTTTTTACTTGAAACCAATAAAATGTAAACGCAAATTCTACTCCAGTAGCTTTTTTCCCGCTCTTCCGACATGTGGAATTCCCTTCTGCTTACTTGCTTTTTCGACAGCTACAATCTTCAAGAATTCAAGTGTAAAGTCAAAAGTTATTTCCTGTCTCATTAACTTGCATCCTTTCTCTCTCATTCTCTTTTCTCCCTCCACCCCACTCTCATCAGTATTCTGTTCTTTCTCATACCCTATTCTTGTCACCCTCTGTAACCTGTCACCTTTTCTAATAACATTCGTTCAATATAACCTTCTGATCAACAGTGGCAATAAAATGCCTTGCTTAGGGTCACACGATTATAAAAAGATGTATAGAAACGGCTAAAACGAAGAAATTTTAAATTCAAATTTGGAGCAGAAATGAATTTCAGATAAACATTGACATAGGTTGGGATGTTTTCGCATTTTCTTAAATGATAAAATACTATAAATAGTAAGAAAATTATTCTCTAATAGGAGTAGTGCTGCCCTGTGCCAAGATGTTAGCTGTTGGAAGGCACTTTGTCTGGCAACAGGACTCTCTATCTTGCCACGCAAACAGGGGAAACCAGTAATGGATTTCAAACAATTTCTTCAACGAAATCATCCCTAAAAACTGGCCACCAAACTAGCCTAATTGCTACATCACGTTCATTATTTTGACTGTGGCGCAGTTGAGAGAAAGAGACGAAATTATAGAACCAAAGTTGAAGTGAAGGCAAGGAATATGCCAGTGGTGCTTGATTTAATTCGCAAAACACGCCCCGTTGTCAAACAGTAATTAGCTAATATTAGCTGATCATGTTGTTTGAACGTGTAAATCAAGTTTTACCGCGCATTTAAGCAAGCACAGTCACACATGCATCTCCAGTCAGGGCCCAAGCTGCCAAGAAGCTGTGGACACGCGTATAATTTGCACTCGCACATACACACCTGCACCCTTTTGCAGGTGGCAATCGGCATCGCTCGGAATCATCTCACACAGACGTATGCATGCACACACATATATAACTTCATTGAGACCCCAACAGCAGAAGGCCGTTTCGGGAACATGTGACAACCTCTAATATACAGAACTTTGTATCAATTATTATTCCTTAATCAAGGAACAGTTATTGACTAATTGATTTCTCTTGAAATTACGGTCTATCGGAGAAAACACTCTCCTTCTTCACACTTGTACACAGTCAAATGCAAGTTTTCTCAAACTATAGTATGATTATTAATACATGTTTATTTTGATTACAATTGGTGCTGTTATTTCCTATCTTGAGACTTGAGTCTTAGTTAATAACTTATCTAAATTATATAAATGATTAATAAATAAGTAATAAATATTTTAATCACTAATCTAAATAATATGTGGTGGGCAGATGATCAGCAAGACACAACCACATTCACTATTTATTCAAGGAGACCATCCAGAAGAGTTACAGAAGATTCCAAAGTTTTTGGAGGGCGTGCTGGAAACCAATGGCTAATTCCTTGAATACATACTTTGGTAATTCAAGATGCTTTTATGTAGTTTTGGTAAATGTATCTATTAAACTATAATGTCATACTTATTTTAATTTTTGTGTTATTTATATGATAGCTTATTCATCAAACCATATCTATCTATCTATCTATCTATCTATCTGTTTAGCTAGCTAGCTAGCTATCAATAAATATATATACAGTACTGTGCAAAAGTATTAGGACAATAACTATTTTATCTTCTAGGAGGCATATTGAGAGAAAGTAAACAATTTGATTAATTTTGTTTGATTTATTTGCAAATGCTTTAACAAGAAAAATACTTGTTACAAAATAAATTTAATATTTGGTATAATAGCCTTTTGCTTTGATCACAGCCTTCACTCTGTCAGGCATTGACATAAACAAGCTTCTTCAATGTATTTATTGTTATCTCCTGCCAAGCAGCTTGTATTTGTTCCCAAAGTGTGTCTTGCGAAGAAACTTTAGATTTATCAATTTGAGTGAAGGAATAAGAAAACGTCAGTCATAACCAAAGATAATAGAATAATTAGTAGTTTCAAAATAACTTGTTTAATAGAAAATAGAAAAAATGAAATATAATTTTTTTAATACATTTCTTTTACACCTAGTTTTAAATAATCAGTTTTTATTAGCAGTTTATTTGGTTTTTCACCCTGTATTCGAATTTCAGTAAGGTTTTCAGGAAAATCACCCCTGTCGTAAATATATTTGCACACTACCGGTAGTGTGCAAAAGTGTATGGCAGGGGTGATTATATATATATTATATAAAAATATAGTACACACACACACACACACACACACACACACACATATATATATATATATATATATATATATGTATGTATGTATGTATGTGTGTATGTGTATGGTGTTAGCATATTTTTATCATACATAAAAATATACTTTGAAGTTATAAAATATTTTGGCCTAAAGACAGAAAGTGACTTACACAGACTTTTAACGACAATTTTCACTTTTAAATTTACGCACGCACGCACACACACACACACACACACACACACACACGCACGCACGTGTGTGTGTTAGTGGGGATAATATCTTGTAAATTATACGTATTTTGAATCTTATGATGTGTAATTATATTGATTAGTTTAATTATATATAATTAGTTTAGTTGCTCCCAGATTATTGCTTGGGGTTTTAAAGTTTCGAATTCATTAATTGCACATTCATTTGTAAGATTTGGGCAAAGTCGATGATGCTCTGTAGTTTAATTTCTCGCATTGGCAGTTTGATCCTCATCCGTGGCATATCCCAATTTTCCAAAATCTGGTGCTACAGCATTCAACAGTCGCATGTAAGCGCCAGGTCTTTGGGATTTTTTGAGTCTGATAGTAATCCCGTTTTTTTACTAAGGGTCTGGTACTGCTTCACCGCAGTACCAGACGCTTAGAAGTTATGTTGTTTAACTTAATGTAAAAAAAACTTGAAGTTGCTCTTTTATTGCTACACAGCCGTGAAGTGGATGCATAGGTTAATTTTTCTGCTTCAAATTCACAAGTTGAGAGAGGACAGTGTTACTATTATAAGGGTGATAAAATCTACTAAACAAGTAGATCACATTTATTTTGGTTGGCTTGAGACAAATCTCAAGAGGTGTTTAAGGTAAAGTCGCTTTCCATATATTACTATATATAGCGCTAGCGTCATAGCCCCGCGTTGCCCGTTTAACATAAAAATAAAAATTATTTATTTTGTTAAAGCTTTATTATTTTTTAAATTTATTTTCTGAAGTATGAAATATTAAATCTGAAAAAAATAAAATGATAATAATTAAATTAACCATTGGCACTATTTTTACATATTTTGTTTTTGTTTGAAAAAATATTTTTAAAATATATCTTTTGTTTCAAAATTACTGGGAGAATATTCGCATTTTATGTTGACCAAATGAACTTTTAAAACGTTGGAATAAAAAGTAAATATAAAGGCTCATTTTTTTTAATAAAAAAATATTTTAGTCGCGTTTGACATGTGTGATTTGATGTATGTGACCTCATTTAGCACCCATCTTATATCTTAGATGTTTTACAGAGCAAATGTAAACAATCGGCTGTATGGTCCAAAGAGTGCAAAAGGGAAAATGTAATGAACTTAAACTCAAAAGCATATCTCACCTGGCTTCCCTGTAGATATGTGTCCCTAGAAAATTTGAATGGCGTAGCTTAAAAAATGTAGGCGTGCATAGGAAACAGTCACATACAAACTCACAGATTGCCTTTTATATATCTATAGACTATTGAACATATGATGGGTAAATATTTACTTTATTTTTAACTTATTATCAAATGTAAGTATATGTCAACAGGAATTATCATTGACGTATGAGTTGAGGCGGATTTTGAATACATATATTATTGATTAATTTGTAGATGTTTTATAATTTAAAGTTCAAGGCACAAATCTTTTGCATCAAACCTTAATATCGATTTTTGTTTAATATTTCTCACTTCTACTACTCATTAAGCGCAGGATATTGTTTTTTTTTTTTTTTTTTTTTTTTTTGCTATGGCATTCCACCCTTTGATAACGGCAATACATTTTCGTAGAAACATATGTAGAGCATCACCGGTCTAATGATTTTGTTTTATCTAATCCCATATGTGTTATATATCGTTGAAATCTGGCGCCATAGCTGGCAAATTGATGCGTTGGTCGAAAACCTCTTTGAAACTGCGGTTAACATTGGAATCAAGGAGAGGAGATATATTACCACGAATGAAAATTAGGCGTAGACTATAATGGCACCGATACCTAAAGTTAATGTATCAAATATCCTGAGAGTATTTCTTCCAATAACAATGTGAGTAAAGAAATGAAGTACTATTTTGTAACAAGTATGATGTTTTTCTGTGAAACAGATGTCTTGTATATTTATCAAACTTATTTAATATTAATTATTTTTTCTTCTTTTGCATATTCTTCTTCTTCAAACATAAAATTAGAAATAGGATGGAAGTAGTGATTTCATCTTCATTGTAGCCATCTAAAAATTAAGGTATTTTTATAGCATGCAAAAGCCAGGGCCAGATTAGACATCGATTGGCGGGAATACCTCGTGGTATTCTAAAAGATTGGATTAAATTAGTCTCGTTTTTTTTATAACATACCCAGCAGATGCAAATTCATCAAATATCCACGATATTTTGAATGACATACGCCTCCCACATCCAGTTTGAGAAACCGCTTATGACCACCCGTTGAACGACGCTGCACCATCATGCGTTCATTTCTATTACTGCTTCTTAAAATACAGTTTGCCAGCATTCACTCCTAATAAAACGAATAATTTAAAAAAATTGCTAGTTTATGTAGAAGCGTAGGGGTCCAGAGATAAGACGAAGCGCAAGGCTGTGCAGTGAGTAAAGAATGAATAATTACTGATTAATAAAAATAGGATACAACACAACGTGACATCTCAATCAACCATCAGTAATTTCATAACCACTATTTTCAGTCTCTACATATAGGTCACTAGAGGATTACGGGAATATGAGAGGAGAAAATTTGTCCAGGGAAAATTGATCGGGGAAGTCATCATCTCCAAGCAGTTTGACTCATGAATTCAAACAGTGTCTCTATATAAAATATAAAAGACTTATCATGGATATTGAGCAATTATTCTCCAGAAATACACCCTTGTGAAATTAATTAAAATAACCGCAATTATTCCCCAGAAATACACCCTTGTGCAAATTAATTAAAATAACTGCTTTCGTTTCCTTTCTTTCACCAGGTGTCAGTTTTAGATCCCCTGGAGTTACAGAGTATAGTTGATTTCAATATTTTTCTCAGTGTATGACATTTACAGTGATATGCATTAATATAAATCTATTTTCAGTGTCTAGGATAAAATTTGTGTGGTCTTGAAAAATGTTGAGTCATCCGTGATTGCATCACATTTTAGCACGCTTAAGCACTACTGTCTCGACTGTTGATAAGTTGTGCTATGGCCATTGTGTACGATAAACGTTACTGTAAGGTTTCTCCAAGAAGTCACATATTTTACTAAAAAGATTTATCGGTTATTCGGGCTAGTAGATATAACTTAATATACTGCTTAATTAGAAAAAAACAGAGTATTTCAACAAATACGAGTATCGATTAAGAATAATATTTCAAAATACTTTAAACTAGCAGTATAGCCCGGCGTTGCTCGGGTGTAATGAAAGCCTTAAAACTAATCCATGTTCCTGGAGCTCAGACTCTTTGGACGTTGGCACAAATGACTAAAATGAAATAGTTGTTTCCAGTTAAAGCAAAACCGTAGACTGAAAGAAAAATGAATGGATGTAAGTCAAATTTTGATATACTGCTATCGATATCAAATTTTCTGCACTATTGTAAGAACTGCAACCTTGAAACTTCTGAATATCGTTTCTTATGTCTTTGTCCATGAGTGTATCAAATTTGATTAAAATTGGATCACTCCTTTTATAACACGATTTTTTCGATTATCGATTTTCATATTTATCGGGGGTACCTCGACACACAACCTAGCTACAAACACTCGCAGACGCTTATAGTACAACTGTGTAAATGTTCAAGAAAATCGGTTCAGCCGTTTCGTAGTCTATAGGTAACAGATACACACACACAGACACACACACAAAGTTCCATTTATAAAGAAGTTTAGATAGATAATGCGATAAAAAAGACTGCCTTCTTCCACCGAACGCCCCGTGGCCCAGGGGTACAGTCGCCGACTAATGCCACTTCGGTCTGGTTTCGAGTCCTGGATAAGGGAGCGATCGGAGTCTAACCGTATTGATGAGCTGTGATATAGCGAAACAGATGTGTCTGCGGCTGACAATATATATATACGCAGATAACCTTATCTATGTTCCTTCTTTGTTAGTCATCTATATTCTGAGATGAGCTATTATTTACATTGTTCGGACTGTTGTTCTTTTCTTTATTCACGGCGTTTTTGCTGTTGTACGCTACGGTCGTCTTCAGGTGATGGAAATTTCTAGCCGAATTATTTATTTCGATTAATAGGGTTTATTGTTCTCGTTCAATATGCCACGTCACTTCCAGATATCTTAGTTATCATTTTAAATGAACACAGTAAGTGAGTTGTTCTACACTGCTGTGGCCATGTATTGAACTCAAAATATTTGGTTCTAGTCACTGCATCTAAACAGCGGTTTTATGTGTATTGATTTTGTCATTGCATTTCAGCATCACTTAATAAATGCATTTCCGTCACGCAGTATTTAATTGCCATGAATGATATACGCCTATGCGGTCATGTCTTATTCGAGTAGCAACTGACAAAACAGAAGATATTCCCACAGAAGATTGGCATTAGTTTGTGCAGTATACCGCTTGCAACCCCGGTTATAGAAGCCAATCTGTCCTGCTATTCAACCCATAGCTGGAGGGAGAAGAGATGGATTAATACTTTTCCCAATGCACTATTGCATAACGTTGGGGATTCTCCCTTTTGTACGTAATAATGAACTCGCCTGATGTGTACATATAATCCTGCCTATACAGAAAACGGAAGAGGTTAGTTGTAGAGTTGCTTAGTTGGTCAGTAAAAATAATAATAAGAATAAAAAAGGAATTCGAACTCGGCTCTCCAGTTACCAAATCCGAGCCGATATCCTTTATTCCAAACACTATAAAACTATAAAAACAATTCGCTTAGTAAAAATAATATCGATACATATTCATAGGAAAATTACAATGAAGACATAGTTACAGCAGAATTAACAATAATGCATTTTCTCTGTAATCCCTAAATCTACCAACCGCCGGTGTATCGAGTACTGCTGCTACATCTGGTTGGGTGCCCCTTCTATTCTCCTCGAGGTTCTTGACAAAATACACCGAAGAATCTGTAATGTGATTGATACCGACTTGTCTGACAACCTGCAGTCACTCTCTCACCGGCGTGACGTGGCTTCCATGTGCCTCTTCTATAAATACTTTCATGGTTTCTGCTCTGACGAACTAAAATCACTGGTGCCCCCTAGATGTGAATTTGCACGAGATACTAGATTGGCAACTAGGTCCCATGCTTTTACAGTAAAACCGATGACATGTAACCGCAATTCTTTCCAACTCTCTCCCTATGTACATCCTAAGTCGTCTATCACCCTCCTTCTGACATTTCCTATACCCAATCGCTCTATGTAACTCCCTGCGCTATAGTGGCAGTGGAATGCCTTGCTTGGGGTGACACGATTGAAAAAAACCCGTACATAAAACTATGTTAAAACACTTAGATGTCAGCATTGAATAATATATAGAGGTTGATATACCGCTAAATAAAATCAATCACTAAATTATTTGCCTTGCCATTATTAATTTTTCCATTTCATTGTCTCTGATTAATCGAATATAAATGTTTTTGTAAGCGTATGTTAGATGAGAGACAATGTCGAAAATGCGAAGCACTCTGTGAGAATCGAATAGTAGAGGCAGGGCATCTCTGGGTCAAGAGGTTGGATGTTCAAGCAGGAGAACCCAGGCATGGATTTCAGCTTTAAAATCTGATTATCAAACTCTCAAGACTGTAGCAATTTTTATTTTTACGTGTGGGGTGTATTTGTGTGAGAGACGACACAACTAGTTGCATCAACGATAAACAAAACTCAAGGGTTATGTCTGTATTCTCTGTCTTAAGCAAGGAGACTGTCAGATGATTTGCAGACGACGCCAATGACGGTTTTGTTGAATAAATTTACTCAAAAATTTATTTATGTAATTTTGGTAAATATATTTGTTAAAATTAGATATCAGTGTCATTTTTATTTCTGTGCAATGTCACAAAATTTATCCATCCAACTAGTATATATAGCAATTATATTTATACTTACAGGCTAATAAAACTGTCGCAATAAAATCTTTCATAAACCTTTCATAAAAACCCTCATTTTTGTTATTATCAGTTGAACATGATTTTTTTTAAATAATTGTGCAGGGGGTTACATAGAAGGAAAGTTATGAGAAAGAGTGACAGGTTATAGGAGGTGTCAGTAAGTGGGTAGGAGAAAATGATTATGGACATATAGTCAGGGATCAGTTTACATATTGATTTTAATGTAGAAATGATCCCCCATTTTATATCCACATTATAATAGTACAGAATTTTTTTTTATATAATCATATCGCCTCAAGCAAGGCATTTTACTGCCACGGTTTTGAAGGGGGTTACATAGGTGTAAAGTTATGAGAAAGTGTGACAGGTTAAAGAGGTTGTCAGGAAGAGTGTTTAAGAAGTAAGTTAATACTGATGAGACTGAGGTGGACGAAGAAAAAAGCATGAGAGATTGGATGTAAGTTAGTGAGACAGGAGATGACTATTGACTTTACATTTGAATTCTTAAAGATTATAGCTGTCGAGAAAACAAGTACGCAGAAGGGAATTCCACAGGCGTGAAATGCGGGAAAAAAAGCTGTTACAGTAGAATCTGGGTTTACAATTTATAGATTTCACAGTAATAGGGTGGGACCTAGTTGCCAATATTGTGGTTCGAGGAAATTCATATATAGGGGTTACTAGTTCATCGGAGTAGTAGCCGTGAAAGTATTTGTAGAAGAGACACAGGGAAGCCACACTGCGTCGGTGAGAAACGACTGTATCCTAGTTGCCAATTCTTCCAATGCCGCGCTTTTACTGCTCTGAGATGATTTTTATACCATTTAAAAAATACTTCACATATTTAAGAGACGTCAAATAATATTATCTCAAACATTTTTTGTTGATAAGTAGAAACATTTTGTACCTGAAATTTAGTTACCTTATGCTTTTTCTTTTATGTGCCTTTTCCTTTCAGGACGTAGGAGATCATGGTTTTTCGCGTCTCCCTATCCTTGGTAGCTCTTAGCACGCTTTCTCCTGTAACCTCCCGCAATCCCAGTTCTGTCATCCATATGCTCAGGTCCTTCAAATATGTTATCCGCTGCTTTCCTCTGTTTCTTTTCCCCTCTATCTAGCCTCTTAGTATCAGGTTCTCCAAGCCCTGAAGTTCCAAGCATGTCCCAGGAACTTCAGTTGTATCTTCCTGGTGCTCAATATTAATTTCTTTAAAGTTCCCATTCTTTTCAACACCACTTCATTGCTCACATGCTCGGTTCACGAAATCCGCAGCATCCTTCTGTAGAACCACATTTCTGCTGCTTCATGTTTTCTCTTCATCTTTGTTGATATTGTCCAACATTCACGCCATATTGAAGAACTGACATCACATAGCAATCCAGTACGCTCTTGTTTTGTTTCTAGTGAAAGTTTCCTGTGTCTTAATACTTAACTCAGCTTCTGGAACACATCCTTCGCCATGCCAATTCGCTTTTTTCATCTCTGTGTCACACTTTCCGTCTTCAGTTAGTACACTTTACAGATATTTAAATTTTCGTACCTGGTTGATTTTAACATCACACACCCGTATTTGGCCCTTTTAGCTGCTCTTTTTGCTGATGACCATGCATCTGTTTTTCTTACAGTTTATTTGTGGTCCCTTTTGTCACTCTCCTCAGTTATCTTCTGCAGGAGGTTCTGCAGTTCCTTTTCGTGTCTGCAATCAACACTGTGTTGTATGCGTATCTTATGTTGTTCAGATTGTGGCCTCCGATGACAAATCCTGGTATAACATCTTGGGTTCTCAAAATATTCTCACTGTACAAGTTAAATAAATCCGGTGAAAATATACATCCCTTTCTTACGCCCCTCTCTATGCACGCACTCTGAAGATGGTTGCCTAGTCATAGTTGGCATAGACGAAATGTAGCAAGCCTTTCACCGTTCAATCCCTATTTATACATAAAGTGTAATTCCGATGCTCAAATCTTCAGGGTTACAACTCGCCATTACGCGCATATTTTACAAAACCACCCTCATTCCATTCGTATACCACAGGTGAGATATAAGTTCCACTCGAGTAGTTTCTGGTCCTGGGTATGACGGTAAACTGCATCCGGCAGCAAGTCCACTGATTGGAAAACTGTGAGGTGCATGGAACCACATCTTAATTGCTGTTGTTCCCAGGTTCACCCTGACCCGGAGTGGTAGCACCTGTTAGGGTCCAAGCTATGGGCAAATAATTATCCTCCAAACTGGGGTCAAAATATTATGAAATATAAAAATACACATTTATCGAAATATATATGCATAAATTGACATTTATAGTAAAATATATATTTTGAAAATATTTTGAAGCAAAAATATTACTAAAAATATATTTTGAAGGAAAAATTATTCTCAGCAAAACATTTTTGAATACAAAACTAGAAGACATTTTCTGTTTTTAAAAATAAAAAGAATAGAAACAAAAGATTTCATCCAAATCTAACCAAATCAACCTTCTCACTATAACTGAACATTAAAAAATACCTTAAAACTCCACCTTTTTGGTATTAAATAACACACAGAGGGTGATATATCGTTAAACAAAACTCAAACTCAAATTCAAAACTCGAATAGTTTCTTCCTATGAACTGCTATTTTTTTAATCATCCTCTAAGGTCATGCTTCCCCGATCACTATAAGCTTAAGTTCTCGAAGTCTTAAGTTAAATCTTAAGTTAAAATAGTAAATTCTTAGTTTTGTATTCAACGATGCGTATATACATGATTAAAAGCCTGTGTCAAAATTACAACTAAATATTTCATATGAGAAAACTACAAAATATTATTTTGCATTACAATTTTATCATAAAACCTACATATTCTAAACTCGTTGAAATAATGTTTTTTTTATGCTTCCTGTGTTCCCTTGGACCATTTCTCATTGATATATGTCTCTACTTTTCATTCATTTTTTTCTTCTTTAAGCTGATATTATTACTATTAATGTTATTGATTGCATTTAACATTATTTATAAATAATCATTATACTCAACGGTTTTATATATATATATATATATATATATATATATATATATATATATATTAAAATAAATTTTCAAAATTCAAAAATGTTGAATGAACATTTCAACATGATATCCCTAAGAGAGATCTCACGCCTCCTCAGTAGCAGTCAGTCTATATATCAAAATGTCTATATCATTAATGTTATTGATTGTATTTAACATTATTTATCAATTATGATTATACTCAACGGCTTTATATATGTATTTATATATATATATATATATATATATATATATATATATATATATATATATATATATATAAATGAAAATAAATTTCCAAAATTCAAAAATGAGAAAACAACAAAATATTATTGTGCATTATAATTTTATCATAAAACCTACATATTCCAAACTCGTTGAAATAATGTTTACTTTTTATGCTTCCTGTGTTCCCTTGGACCATTTCTCATTGATATATATCTCTACATCTCATTCAATCTTTTCTACTTTAAGCTGATATTATTACTATTAATGTTATTGATTGCATTTAACATTATTTATAAATAATCATTATACTCAACGGAACGTCTTTATATATATATATATGTATATAAATTAAAATAAATTTTCAAAATTCAAAAATGAAAAAACGACAAAATATTATTTTGCATTATAATTTTGTCATAAAACCTACATATTCCAAACTCGTTGAAATAATGTTTTTTTATGCTTCCTGTGTTCCCTTGGACCATTTCTCATTGATATATGTCTCTACTTCTCATTCAATTTTTTTCTACTTTAAGCTGATATTATTAATATTAATGTTATTGAATGCATTTAACATTATTTATAAATAATCATTATACTCAACGGTTTTATATATATATATATATATATATATAAATTAAAATAAATTTTCAAACTTCAAAAATGTTGAATGAACATTTCAACATGATATCCCTAAGAGAGATCTCACGCCTCCTCAGCAACAGTCACTCTATATCAAAATGAGAATAAAAATAAGATTAAAAGAGAAATAAAAAATATATAAAAATTAACTAAATAAATAAACAACGGTTAACATTTGAGAAATATACGTCACAAAAGAAAATTGAAAATCAGTCTATTTTTGGTTTTTACATTTAGATAGAGTTGTAAGTGAAGAGATGGGAAATTTGGCATGTCTCGATTAATAAACGAAAAGGGTTAATGAAGGGAGGTCGTTAAATTAAGAATCTGATTAAACAACAGAGAACAGAAAGGGAAGTGGCGAGATATAAAAATGTATAGAGAAAAAATAAAGAAGGGGAAAAAAGGAAAGAAAGAAAAGGAAAAATTTCAAATAGACGCGCTCGATACGTGTCAGGCAAATTTAACTTTAAATGTTTAAAAGGGTTAAAGTTTTAGAAAAAAGAGGCTTATTTGAAAAAGTATATTTAGGGGAAAAATAAAAATATGATTTTAAAAATTAATCTAATTAATGATATGTTTAGATATAGACAAACTAAAAACAATTAAAGAAAATTATAAATTTAAAAAAAATTAATCTTAAAAAAATTTTATATAAAGTTAAAATTTATAAAATTTATGATATTATAAATTTATAAAATTTATGATGTGAAAAAGTTATTAAAAAGATATATACTAACAGAGGAAAAATGGGTTTAGTAAAAGATTCCATATTTATAAGCATAGACAATTAAAGGAGACTGGGAGAGAAAGGTAGAGGAGTTAAATTACTATTTAAAGTTAAAATTAAATTAATTTATCAAAAATCTTTACATTTATTAAATTTATATTTTTAATATCCTAAAATCTAAAAATTAGGAATTTAAAATTTAAGTGTTCAAAAAGCTAACTTTATAGCGGCATTTACTAATAAATTTCCTTACAAACTTCAGGAGCAGGTGCTGGTAAGGATATTTCAATATTAAAATTTTCACTATCAAACACAGACAGCACATTCCTTGGAATACGGGCTGAATCTATTAGTTTCCAGCTAATTACAGGATCCAGCCCTTCCTCTTTCAATTTCCAGAACATCCGTGAAACGGCTGTCTGGTATTTTTGACCTGGATTCGAAAAAGAATACCTGTTGTTATAAAGTCTCTACCTAACAGGTCCAGCGGACATACTAATATAGGTTAGGTAGTTATTTTTTTTGTTTCATGGAGAAATGCGGGTTTCATAAATCATCTTGGTGGATTTACATTTGCTCTCCACCAGGCAGGCGTCCACAGAGCTAGCTGCACTCATTCAAAATTCCGGACCCAGAATTAGTAATACGTAAATTAGAATACTTCTATGATGGGAATTTATGAGGTTGTCTATATTAGGGGTACAACAATAGCTGATTTTAAGGGTGTACCTATTAAAAATTTTCCGTAAAGGATTACTGTTATTAAAGTTTTGGTCTACTAATTTGAGAAAATATTTACCAATATTGATATTAGTTAATTTACAATAAGGAGGGTTAAACCAAATTATCTTCCTTTTTTTCAGTTTTTTTTATTTTTAGTTTTAGATGATTCGGGGTCTATTGTAGGTTTATTATACGTTAATTTGATCTTATATCCGCTTTTCTGAAGGGCCTTATTGTAAATATCTTTACTTGCGTTGAAGGTTTTAATGTTGAATGATAATTGGTTAATTCTATTATTCACTATATTGGGTATCTGTTTTATAGTATTTTTGGGCTGGTTGGATATAATATTAATATTAGTGGGAGAATTATTTTCTTTGAGAAATGGCTGGTAGGATCCATCATTTAAATTAAGGGTGATATCTAGATAGTTTACAATTTTAAGATTAGAAGTAAATTCAACCTTAAAACCGAGGTAATTTAGGGCTCTAATTATTTTTTTTTGTGTATTCTGTTTGTAGATGGCTCCCATTGGAAATAAGGGATGAATATTAATCCATCATATATATATATATATATATATATATATATATAGAGAGAGAGAGAGAGAGAGAGATAATTGGTTATTTTTTTAGTCATATTTAAATTAGATCAGTAATTAGTTTTATTAAAAAGAGGTTAAAAACATTGTTCTAGAATATTTGAATATTTCTATTTGAAAAAAAAGTTATTTCCCTAACCCGGTAACCTAGGTTTTGAACTTTCCAACATTTTCAAACGTCTAAACAGGGATTTTTACGAATGCTCTACTGGAATTTTTAAACAACCGAGAAATTTCAAAATTAGGAAAATTACTTAAATATCTAAAAACGCTTTCATCCAATATGTATTTACATCCGACATTTACTTCAGAACTTTAATTCAGTACTTCTGTCTGAAAACAGCACAATAGCTAACTTTTCCTCCATGCACAATCTATAGACATCACCACCGTTGTACGGTTTGCATTTTTTTTACAATACTTTTTGTAATGTACGTTTTCGGCTATTTTCTAAATATAAATTATAGCCAAAAGCACTCGAATGAAAACAAATTATGAAATTTTTGTATAAGTTATGTTCTGAAAAAAATAAAATCATCAGATCACATAACAAATTGCATAAAAATTAACCATAATAATTGTCTGTCATTTTTAATGAAACCTAAATAAAATATAAATTTCTGCCCAAATATACGATATATATATATATGTATATATATTGTATATTTAGGCAGAAATTTATCTTTTATTCAGGTTTCATTAAAAATGACAAACAATTATATATATATATATGGTGCGTATTATACATGCTTGCTTGATGGTTAATGAAACTATTTCTTTAATATGATTGTTGTTTTTTAAGGTTCAGGTTTTTTCGCTTTTCCCAACTGCGTAATTGAACATAGAATAACTCGTTTTCTATGAAAGAAAATAATAATAAATGCAGAACAGATATCGAGACCACACTACAGGTTGATACATTAGCAAGGGATACATTTAAAAAACAACATACCACAATTATTTGGAGGGAAGCAAACAAAAACAATGAAAGAATCGTCATGTATAAATGGAGATAAAACAGTAGGCACACAATGGTGCATCTAAATTCGAAAGTGTCAAGAATTTGCGTCAGATTTTTACTTGGTAACATGGCAAATGATCAGACTCGTTGCAAAATTTAATACTAACATTTGAACGAAGAAAGATCGTTAGTCTTATATATATATATATATATATATATATATATATATATATACTATGAGTATAGCTCGGCGTTGCTCGGGTGTAATGAAAGCTTTAAAATTAATCCATGGTCCCGGATGTCAGACTCAAAGGAATATTTGTGTGAAGTTTGGTGAGAATCGGATAAAAACTGTGGATTTGTATAAAGGACATACAGACAGATAAACAAACACACTTACATCTTGCCTTTTATATATATATATATATATATATATATATATATATATATATATATATATTCGCTGACTGACGCCATTTCGGTCGGGTTTCAATCCTGGGTAAAAAAGCAATCGGAGTCTAACCGTACTGATGAGATGTGATACGGCGAAACAGATCTGTCTGCGGATGGCAATATATATATATATTATCGGTTTTTCTGCACTACTGTAAGAAATAAAATCTTGATATTCTGAATATCGTTTCTTATGTCTTTGTCTATGAGTGTATCAAATTTGATTAAAATCGGACCACTCCTTCTATAACTCGTTTTTTTTCGATTATCGATTTTCGATATTTATTTGGGGTACCTCGACACAAAACCTAGCTAATAACACTCGCAGATGCTTATGGTACAACTGTGTAAATTTTCAAGAAATTGGTTCAGCCATTTCGGAGTCTACAGTTAACGAACAAACACACACATACAAATACAAATTTCCATTTATAAATAAGTTTAGATAACGAGTGTCTATGAACGCACAACACAATACACAAACACACATACTTATAAGTATATTACATGCACCTCTTGAGAAGACACATTACATTGCACTTCATAAGAGCAAATTAAGAGATAATTACAAAAAACATGAGAAAATACAAGAATGCTCTTTTAAATCACAATACCAAAAGCATGTTGCTATTATATTAAATTATTTTCTCCTTCCATATATCTTACGTTCTTTAATAGTGTAAATCATGTTTTTGATTTTTCTTTTGTAAGTTGCTAACACGCTTTCCAGAGACATTTGAAAAACGCCCTATTTTTAAAGCAACAAACGCTAAATTATGTTACAGTCAAAACATTTTTGTATAATCGTTTCACCCCAAGCAAGGCATTACTACCACTAGTGCGCAGGAGGTTACAATGAAAAAAAGGGAAGACAGAAAAGAAAACAGTACAGGTGATGTTTTAAAAAGTTTAAGTGAGAGGTGGGAGATAGAATATGGCAATTGACACTGCATTTAAATTTTTATATAGTGTAGCTATCAGGGAAGCAAGAATGTCAAAAGATGTTCTATCAGTAGAATGCGTGTCATGGAGTAGTTTCCGCACTGAAAGTTATAATCGTGCTATGTCGGTTTGCTAATCGATTAACGCACACAAAATATTAGGAACTTGGTAATCTTTCACTGAAAGCTGGCTCCTTAGTATTCGGCTAATTGCCGACTAATTTCAACTGCCTAGTAGTTCTAGTCCAATAGAACTCTAAAGAACTCTCTAGAACTTCTAAGAATTCCTATGAACTTTCCAAGAACTTCTCGAGTTAACTTTCTGTTAACTCTTATTAATATAGGACGAAATGTCCATTATTTGTGGAATAGAGTAATTGAGTAGAAGTTGCATCTACATTTGCTTATTTTGAAAGCAAATCAATTCGACATAGTTGCCAATCTAGTCTAACGAGTAACATCAGGAAAGAGGTAAATAGAGTGAAGCTCGTCCGAGAATTAGCCGTGAAATTACTTGAAGGAAACACATAGAGAAGCCATATTTCGGTGAGAAAATGACTGCGAGTGAGTTCCTAAATAGAAATATTGCAGATCATCCTTTGTATTTATTCGGGAATCCCGAGTTGAACAGTTAGAACACCTGACCAGATATGGCTACAATGTTCAATGCACGGATGAATGGCAGATTTTTAAATGTGAATGATAGATTATGACGAGAAAAAAACATTCTGGATTGTCACATCGACCTAAAATTCTTAGCAGTTGACGTAGCTATTGTTTCAATGTGTTTATTCCATTTGAAATCGGTTAGAGAGAGTGAGACAGATAAGGTGAAATGTATTTATTTCAGAGGGACGACTGTGATATAATTTAACGGAAGGTAGGAAGCCTTCTCTATGGCGGTTAAAGAAGAGCAGCTTCGTTTTGGAAGCATTAAAATTTACATACCATTTCTTGCCCCAATTCATCAAAGATTGGAGATCATTTTCAAGAGAATAAGCGAGATCTATTTTGTCAGCCCTGGCAGATTTCATAGTCAGACGTGAGTAGATGACAGTGTCATCAAACAACAGTGGAAATTTAACACCCTCTAGAATGTCCAATGAAGTGGCAGGGGGCACTTTGAAAAATCGCTAGGGAACATTATCACAAGTAAATTTGAACAGGTTAGAATACTGTAAATATTAAATAAAAATGTAAGAAAATGTGCCTTTTATGTCATTTTCAATGAAACATGCTTAAAAATGTTGTCGCTCGTATATATTTATATACATATATATATATGTGCGTATGTGTGTGTGTTTATGTGTGTCAAAGCATATATATATATATATATATATATATATATATATATGTGTGTGCGTGTCATATATATATATATATATATACACACACACACACATATATATATATATATATATATATATATGCAAATGAGTGTGTGTATATATGTTGGGGAAGTAAAATCAGAGTAATGATTATCTACCAAAATGCAGATAATGAGACGCTCATGATGCAGGAAGACATATTTATGAAGAAATTAAGCCTTCCCTCAACAAAACATGAAAAGGCTAAAATATACATACAGACGCACTAATTTCAAGCACGATCAAAAATAAAATTTCACGAACCGTTGCATAAACAAAGCAACAAAAAGAACTAGATGACCCATGCAGTAGAAGTGAATCAAAATCTCTGAAAAAATTTTGATGTATAAAGACGAAATCAAATTTCGAGAGTCAGTGTAAAATTATTTTTATGCCTAACGAAAAGTGACGGCAGATATCTAATGTGCGAGTGTGAAAAAAAAAACAATACTTTGTCCATCAGAAAAACAAACGGATCACGATATTTAAAGTCACAAGTTTATTCGCCTGAAGAGAGTCAACTTTGGACTCGAAACACCTGGAGCGACACAAATACCATTATAATCACATAATATATCACGTTCACAGCTTTTCACACATTTTTCTTCTATACCGATTTCTGTCGTTGAAACAACCCATATTTCTAGAAAGTCTCGCCGAGGACAACAAATAAGAACTCAGTAATATATAGAGGTGCTCAAATTTATGAACTAACATGTTTTTTTTCTGAGGCTTGCCGGTGTTTGCAAAATATTTAGACAGAAAATATGGTTAATCTTTTTGATCGTGTGGCTGATGATTACTTCCAATGTTCTTCAATATGTGCACACATTTGATCCCAATGTTCATGTCGACCTCGCTTTAACCTCTGTATAGATGAGAAGTAGGCAGGTGCCAGCTCTTTCAATCTAACGTTTTGTTTTCCCGGGAAGAAAAGTGGATGCTGCATCTCTTCAGATTGTCTTTGAAACGCCAAGGTGGTCTTCCAACTGACCTTCTTGTTAGAAGATGGCCGAGGAGAAGTTGTTTTGGAACCTGCTTTTGCTCATATATTTCTTTTCATTAGATCAAGACTATCTAATGATGAGAGTCTTCATAATATTCTATTAGCAGCTCCAAACTATCGCAAAGATTCCATAGTTTTTATGATTTATTTAGTGGCTATTCTTCATCCTGTGGTTACATATCTAAACTTATTTATAAATGGAACTTTCTCTCTGTGTGTATCTGTGTGTGTCTCTGTGTGTGTGTCCGTTAACTATAGACTCCGACACGGCTGAACCAAATTTCTTGAAAATTTACACAGTTGTACTATAAGCGTTTTGAGTGTTCTTAGCTAGATTTTGTGTCTAGGTACCCCCGATAAATATAAAAAAATCGATAATCGAAAAAAACGGGTTATAGAAGGAGTGGTCCGATTTTAATCAAATTTGATACACTAATAGACAAAGACATAATAAAGGACATTCAGAAGTTTCAAGGTTGCAGTTCTTACAATAGCGCAGAAAATATATATATAAACGGCAAGATGCTTGTGTGTGTGTCTGTTTATCTGCCTGTATGTCTGTATTTCTTCAGCCCTTTTATTTTTTTTTTGCTTCGGGTTTGGCTCTAAGTAGGTATAATTGTAGTTCTTAGTCTAAGCCATGATACCATTTACTCAGAGGATTTATGTAGCCTTCAAAATTCAGTTTACGACGAAAATAACTTCTTTGATATCGATACAAGGAAATCAAAATTTGACTTGCATCCATTCATTTTTCTTTCAGTGTACGGCTTCGCTTTAACTGGAAACAACTATTGCTTTTTAGTCTTTCGTGCCAACTTCCAAAGAGTCTGAACTCAAAAGCCGTGTATTAGTTTTAAAGCTTCCATTACACCCGAGCAACGCCGGGTTATACTGCTACTTTGAATATTTTTGTATACATGATTAAGTTTTTTTACCAAATTCGCGATAGTTAAGCCCGACTGTTCCAGGATTCATGCGGTCCCACTCTTTTATAGTTGAAATAGTTAAATATAACTGCCACTTCAACTTCAAAAGTATATTTATTGCATTTCCACTCTGTAGAGCACCTTTCTGTTTACTTGGTTCCCTGATATCTACAATCTTCAAAAATTTAAATGTAACGTCAATTGCCATCTTCTAGTCTTCTGAAACTCCTTCTTCTTTTATGCTCTACTCAATAGTCTTTTTACCTTGTGTTTTCCCCCGCTGTAACCTCTTGAACACTAGAGGTGTTCCCACCTTGATTGGGGTGAAATGATTAAAAGAAAAGAAATTGGTGAAATCTTTATATGGACCGCTATGCGTGCATTATGAAAATGACACCTTAAAAATGGATTATCTTGCCTTAAATCATTGAAAAGTGCAAGTTTTAAAGATCCTAATTTTTTTGCTGTAATTTCATTTTAGACAAATGTTCGAATATCTGAAATTGCATTGATATGTTATGGTTGCATCAGGAGATGTTGTAATGAGTATAATATTAATATAAATTCGTTTCATTTTTACAACAGAAATTCAAACTAAAAAAACAGACGTGGTTAGTTGACAATTGGCTTGGAGATATATAAAGATATATAACTTTTCGTCTTCCAATATCATGGCTGATGCGAACCTCCAAAAAAGAGTGGCTAGTTGTCTTTTCTTGTGTTAACATTCTCTGCCGACAAGACGTGGCAATATTATATTGAATAGATTGCTAGAACTACTAGTTAAGTCGGTTCAGTTTGCCGTGCTAGAGTTTCGTAAACCATAATCATGGATAGTGCTCCTGTAATATATTTGAAGATTTTTGATAAATTCAAAAGAGGAATGTGCAATATTATTGCACCTGACCCAGTATCACATCTTCAGTTATTTTCCCGCTTCAATAAAATATATTACTGTACCTATTCTATTAATACTTTTATTGTTATTTTTCTGATTTAATTTGGTCTATCTTACCAAGACTTTCTGAATATAACTGTATGAATGTATTTAACTAGTAGCAAACTCCAATAATTTAACTGTTGAAATGTTTGTATATAAGAGTAAGTTTTATGGTAACAGTTTTTTTCTCTTAATATAGACGTTGGTTAGTTCCTGTGACTTGAGCCAAAGCGATTTGATTTCAATACCAGGCTACAGCAGTGGTGAAAACTAACTTACAGACTTAGAGGACGACAACTCATTACTACCAGAAGAG
Organism: Ascarosepion bandense; assembly: GCA_037127315.1. Lineage (NCBI taxonomy): Eukaryota > Metazoa > Mollusca > Cephalopoda > Sepiida > Sepiidae > Ascarosepion > Ascarosepion bandense. Next base: position 177,138 of record JBBBDQ010002331.1, read on the forward strand.
GCTATAGTCAAGGAATAAAAATGATATACCCAAGTTATTGTAATATAAGGTTCGGTTCGAGGGTACAACAGCCGAAACTTCGTACAAATGGCAACAAAAATGAGGACAATAGCCAAATCATGTAAATACTGTAGAAAACTCAATAGCATTTAAAGGGAATGTGGATAAGTTGAATCTGCGTTAGTGGAATTGCCGGTTTAAATGTTAACAAATTATTTTTGCTCTAGCAATTACGGTTCTCCGTTTCCCTTTTTCAGCCCAACTTCGATCTTTAGAAATTCAATTTCAATCGTTGTCTACTCTCTTCTTGATTACTTTTCTGTTTTTCTCGTTCTATAATCATGTTCCTCCGTTTTTTTCTTGTTTTTTTTTTCATATTTATTCCCACTCAGTAAGACTTATATTATATTTGCCTTACTGCATACAGGGAAAAATACGTAAAAATAATTTAATACATTTCTCTTTGTTTTTAACAATATATTCTCGTTTCTTTATACTAAGTTGACCTTAGGCAGGCGCAGTTCATTATTCCTCTGCGCCTCAAGATTTCAGTGTCGCATTTTCAATCTTCTAATAAATTAAATTCCTACACATTTATATTTTTTTTAATTTTTCATATTTCATATAAGTAATTTTTAATATGCAATTCGTGTTATTCTTCTTTCAATATTTTCTTGCCATTAATAATTAGTCCCCACTTTTTGCTTTGCTTCACTACCTTCTGTAGAATTCCTTGTAGTTTCTTCTCTATGTAAGCAATGTTACGGAAAATCCCGAAGATTACCGAAATGGTTTAACAAACGACATATTGAAATTATTTGTTTCAACATTATTTTTCATCGATATTCGTATTTCGGGAGATAATCTCTTTTAATCAAACAGTATATGTATTTCTACCGGCCTAATTATTTACGATAAATTTTGTTACAAAAATGTGTGTCATTCGAATGACACACATTTTCGTAACAAAGTTTATCGCAAATAATCAGGCCGCTAGAAATAAATATATAAATATACTTTTTGATTAAAAACATTTTCTGATATGAGAGGCAAGCCATACAAATTAACGCGTAAATCCTGTCTATGAAACTAAAACGACGGCGGACTTTTATTTTCAGAACACCAAACATGAATCAGACTGAAAATAATAATGTCAATCAAGGAATAATAATTCTTGAAATAATAATTATCTTTTAAGTTATACACACGGCTATAAAACATATCAAATTTCTTATTCTGTACTTTGTGCCGTTTGCTTGTTAAGAAAACAGTATGTAAGTGTGGTTATCAAGAAAATCACCCCAAGTTGCAAAATGCGAAAAGGACACGACAGATTAAACAAGTCAGTCAGTTTAAGTGCCATACCTTATACACGCTTGGGCGATCATGTCTCGAAAGAGACATGACTGACTGGGTAGAAGATTATCCCGCAGTAGTTTGCCATTGCTTTTTGCGGTAGACTGGTTGCCGACCAAGGCTATAGAACCCAATCTGTCCTGCTATTTAACCCATAACTGGAAGGAAGAGACGGATTAATACCTTTCCCAAGGGTATTTGCGCGTAAGTGAGTACAATGGATTCAGCTGGAATTCGAACTCAGTTCCCCGGTTTCTCGTTCCGAGCCGATATCCACTGTACCACAATGCACATCCTCCTAAACAAGTACTGAAACAATTATTAGGGAAGTGTTATGTACGACGATAAAAACTGTCACACAAAAATCCACAGGTGAAATTCTAAACAAAGTATTAAGCTACCTGAAGGCATCTTTTAAAAATAGATAAAATATTGCTAAAATGAAGTATTAATCAACGTGCATGGAATACTGCTGCCGTATATAGTCAGGTGCCCCTGCTGTTCATCTCAATGTTCTCAACAGGCTCCAAAAAGAATCAGTAATGTGATAAATACCGACTTGGCGGCTCGACTACAGCCACTTCCCCACCGACGAGATGTGGCCTCCCTTTGTCTGTTCTGTAAATACTTTCATGGCTTCTGCTTCAACGAACTTAAGTCACTGGTGCCTCTGCAACAGCTGTTTACTCGTGCAACCACATTGGCAACTGGGTACCACTCATTCACAGTTAGATTAACCAAACGCAGACGACAATTCTACTCCTGCAGCATTTTCTCTTGCACTTCCCGCCTGTGGAACTCGCTTCCATATTCTTGCTTTCCTGACGGCTACAACCTCCAGGAATTTAAATGCAATGTCAATACTCATCTATTAACCATTTGACTCTAGTTCTTTCCCCACATCGTGTATCCTTTCCTTTTTCTGCACCTTTGCAACTGTCATCACATCTGTATTCCTATTCTTCTCTTGCTCCTTTCTATCTGGTTAGTCTTCCTCTTCACTCTCTTCTAATTAATCTTTTTACTCTTATGTAGCCGCCTCCACATCAGTGTCATTACCGCCTTGCTCGGGGTGATACCATTAAAAAAATCTTGTTATATGTCAGGGGATACCGAATAATTTTCTCTTATATTAAGTGGATACTTCAGGAAACGGTGATATTTTTCTATGGAAAGATGCTCAGAATAACAGGTGTGAAATTTCAATTAATGAGAGCTTTTTTAAGTTAATTTTAATTATTAAAACAAACTGAATAAAAAAGAAGCCTGAATTAGAAAGAGATCTTTGAAATACGTAGGTTATTATATTCAGAAAGCGACCGTTGAAATTATACCTAATGAATATTTTGTAAATCTCAAACTCACAGCATATATAATAAAAGCTACAGAGACACAAGGGAAAATTACCTTTGGTAATGATATTAATCCTTTCACCCCAAGCAAAGTCGATAACCACAAACACTCAAAGAGTAAATGAGACAGAAGAAATATGAGAAAAAGTTAGTAAGCAGAAATGACCACAGAAGACAAGTATTCGGACACATAGTAGATTACGATCGATGTTGCATTTAAATTTAGTTAAATAATTTTGTATGAGAAGCCACCATAATCTTATAGGGCACCTTGACGTGATGTAACGATTATCAAGCTTGTCTCGCTAAATTCATTAAAACTAAGTAGTGAATTCGATCCTCACAGGGAGTCCCATATTTTCGGCCTTGTGCCAAAGTTAAGTATCACCATATTTGTATACGCACTTACAGCACAAAGTACAGAAGATGTAGAAAAGTTTCGCTCTAAGCGAGACAACAGAAAGTGCAAATCACAACAAATGATCGTAATAGAAGACCTGAATAACAAAATATGGAAGAAGGGCGATATTCAAATACTTGGCAAACATAAACGAGGTTCTCTTAATAAACAAAGAGAAAAATAATCCAATTCATTTGCTTATAAAGAAAATGAATCGACACTGATTCACTGGAAAGTTATTACTACACTCGCTTGAAATTAATGAAAATAAATTTCTCACGTCTAGTTATTTTCATAGCCCTTTCCAGTATTGAAGGCAGGTTCTTTCTTAAAATATTTTTGAAGTAGAATGGAATGCTAACATTTGATTATGTCATTATTCTCTCTTCGAATTTCCCTTTGATAGTTATTTCAGCTATTGACACTTTTGAATATCTTCAAATGATATGGTTTTTGTTATTTGTTATTTTGATTTGTAATTGTATAGCGCCAATTCAGAAGTTAAAATAAAGTGTGTCATTCACCTACACGCACAGGCTACTTTCATACAAATCCATTTTAATCATTGATCTAAAATGTTGGTTGTATACATTCGACAACTTCGACATTCGACAACTTTAAAAGTCTACACAAAATAGATTATGACTGATCCACACATCGAATTTTTATGTGCTTTGTGGTGCATTGGATATCGGCTCGGAACAAGAAATCGGGGATACGAGTTCGAATTCCAGTTGAATTCATTGCATTCACTTACGCGCAAATACCCTAGGGAAAGGTATTAATCTGCCTATTCCTTCCAGTTATGGGTGAAATAACAGGAGAGATTGGGTTCTCTAGCCTTGGTCGGCAACCAGTCTACCACAGAAAGCAATGGCAACCTACTGCGGGATAATCCTCTGCCCAGTCAGTCATGTCTCTTTCAAGACATGATCGCCCAAGCGTGTATCACGTATGGCACTTAACTGACTGACTATATCCACATCCTGTTTTTGAGCGTTATTTATTAAATTTAGAGAGATCTATAGAAAACTAAAACCAAGAGGATTGTAATAATTTAAGAAGAAATACAAAAATATTTTCTTTATAAATAAAGAAAAGAATAATCAACTCTTATGCAATATCGGTCCACTGATATGCCGAGAAATTCTGGACAATCAGCTTACGGTCATATTAAGCTTACGGTCATATCACATTGATACACCGGTTCTCGCTCGGTCACCGAAGTTAAGCAACTTTGAGCATAGTCAGTACTTAGATGGGTGACCGCTTGGGAATACCAGGTGCTGTAAGTGTTTATTGACGGATATGCGTTGTCTTGCAGTGGATGTCGGCTCGGAAGGAGAAATCGGTGAGCCGAGTTCGAATTCCAGTTGAACACTCTGCATTCACTTACGCAATGGTACCCTTGGGAAAGGTATTAATCCGTTCCTTCCTTCCAGCTATGGGTTAAATAACAGGGCAGGACTTGGGACCCTGCTATTAAACAAACCACAATTAAATTTTCTTCATGGGGAAGCAAGCCGGCTCAACCCAGACCAGGGTGAATGCGGCTTGGACAATCACATCGCAAATGAAGAAGCATCTGAATGCAACAGAAATGTTGTTCTACAGAAAGATACTAAGCTTATCATGATTTGAAGATGTAAATTGTGATGGTACCCTTGAATGAACGCTTCCTCTTGTTATATAAAATTATCTGCGTCATTCCGGAGTTTGCATTTGGGACAAAGTTAAGTGCGCAGTTAAAGTTGGTCAGGGAATAAGCAGCGTAACTGTAACGTTCGGGCTTACATATTCCTATTTAATGGATAAGGGCCAAACATATTAAAATCAGCACGTGGCATACTGAAAAGAAAGAAAGTCACAGAAACAGACGGATTTTGTATTAGAGATGATAGCCACCTCATATGATTTCGGCATTGACAAAATTACAGACATACTAAATGATATAAAGGAAAACTTAAATAAATCTATTTTCGTAAAAGAAGTCAGATGCAACCGAACGGGTAACCCCTCGAAAAATCAGCATAAAATTATTGATAAATTGATGACTGTCTACAATAATTTTAAGTGTTTTCGCTTTGTATTTAATAAGTTCGTAAATATTTTAAAAAATTTTTAAATCTTAAATCGTAGTGAGATTCACATTCTCTCAAGTAAACTGACAGATCCTTTTGCATTTTTATTTTTTTTAAGTTATTCTTTGATCATATTCTTTCAGAAATATTTACTATATTAACAGTGTAACTCAAAAATGACACTTAATTTGTACATGTGTTCTTGTGATAACATTAAACTGTTTTGAACCTCCTTTCTGTTTTCCGTGTCTTAATTCCGACACTAACCGGTCACTACAATTTTCAGCGAAGTTTCACCACAACAACTCCACAGCATAAATAACAATGCATGGTTAAGGAAAATGACAAAGAAAAAAAGGAATTATTAATTTCGACCAAAGAGCGACGATTGAAATTCATAAGGTATATGATGATAAAAAAGCCCTGTAGAATTTGTCACAAGGCATATTGTAGCCAACGGAAATAGTGAATACTATTCCTAACAAGCTCTTTTAATTGGACGAGGAGAGATAGCAAATAAATCAAACATTTTTACTACGACCAGAAACTGGAATTTGGGGAAGAATATTATCTTATACGTCTTGGAGAAAAGCATCATAAACCAGTGGAATATGAGAAAGACCAAGAGCCGTATCTTTTACACATATATTGTGTAGAATGACTCATATTGATATATTCAATGTAATAACGTATACCAACGTATATCAGCCCACAACAGTCTAACAATGGTCATAAGGTTCAAATGATTACGATGCGCAGCATTAATCTGTTGCTCAATAGCGGAATAAGACAACATTCTGCCTTTGAAAGGGAGGGTTTTATTGACAATAGACAGAAAATAAAACGAGACATTCAATAACAAGAATTGGAATTATATGTTTCCCGCTTGTGATAACTACGATATTTAGAAATTGCGTTGTTATCATCATTTTTCATTCGATTTTAAAATTGATTTCCTCATTAGTTCAAAGGAACAAAGGATTCCATTAAGTGTTTATGCAAATGTGAGTCGACGTTTCGCTATGGAATCACGTGGTTTCTAATTTAATTAAACAAAAATAGCACAAATATCTCGCATTTGACTCGAGAAATATTATGCAAAATCAAACACAATCACATACGCAGACGAACAAACACTCCAAACATGCCATTCTCTCATATAATCACACAACGTGGACGCATAGTCTGTGCAGACTGAGAAATCATCACTACAAGGAGGATTGTCAGATTTAGAACTCATACGGTCATCGTTCAATGTTTTACTCCTCTTTGTTAATATATTGTTAACTGGAGGGGTTACCGGAATTGTAGAAAAGGGAAAGCTTTTGTTATTTTATTTTCTTCTTTTTCTGGGATAATACTTTTAATAATTCCCTGTCAATACTCAGAAATATTAAAGGGCCAGACATGTTAAAATCAGCACTGGGCATATTGAAAAAAAAAAGAAAGTCACAGAAACAGACGGATTTTGTATTAGAGATGATAGCCACCTCATATGATTTCGCCATTGACAAAATTACAGACATACTAAATGATGTCACAGAAAACTTAAATAAATCTATTTTCGTAAGAGAAGTCAGATGCAACCGAACGGCTAACCCCTCGAAAAATCAGCATAAAATTATTGATAAATTGATGACTGATTACAATAATTTTAAGTGTTTTCGCTTTGTATTTAATAAGTTCGTAAATATTTTGAAAGTTTTCAAAATCTTAAATCGTAGTGAGATTCACATTCTTTCAAGTAAACTGACAGATCCTTTTGCATTTTTATTTTTTTTAAAGTTATTCTTTGATCATATTCTTTCAGACAAATTTACAATATTAACAGTGTAACTCAAAAGTTTATGCCTAGTTCTCTTAGATTCACTTACAGAAAACGGCGCACTTTTTTGGATGCCAGAAAGACAAGAATGAATTAGTGAAGCACTGTATATAACATTTTGTTAAAGGTATTCAACCTAGTGGAAAACAAAATATTGACTACCTTGGCGAAACGCTTTTAATACACTTATTTAAATTTATTATTTATTCGATAGTTTCAGAGCAAAATAAATCCGAATTCAAGTTTCAGCCTCAGTATTTTCTTTCCATTAGCCCTTGAGAAAGACATGGTCTTTCGTTTCTCCTACAATCTACGAGTAAAATATTACGTGATTTGAGTGTTGAATGACAGCTAGTATATGAGGACAACTAGACAATGCAGCAAGAACGGACTGCACGATTATGTCTTAAGAATTCAGAGCAATTCAAAGATAATAAATGAAAGGAATCTATGTTTAGCTATGAGCGGCTACACCCTGAAGGGATATAGAATTAAAACAATTCTCTGGAATCCCCACAAAAAACAATAAGCAGATATTTTAGTCTTTTAATATCTGTCGTCGTCTTAAGGAAACAGAAGAAAATCTATTTGACAATAAATTATCATTTTGGAAAATATATATCTTCTCAGCAGAAAATACACATAAGTGTTATTCTATTGGAAGAAAATTCGAAGAATAAAAAGATAAAAATATAGGAATATGTATAATTTTGGTAAACTATAATTAAACAATCGATATTCAGCTACGTATTTCTAAATAACTATTTAATAACGGCCAATAAATAAATAAATATATTGTTGAAAATAAAGAAATATTTTAAACAATAGAAGTTTTTTTAAAAAAGGAAAACTTAAAGAAAGAATATAAAAGAATGTGAAGAGAATAAATTATGGGATTATTTTCTACGGTTTATCAACAATTCCTGGATTATTTCAAGACGAAATAAATTTTGAGTTGTAAGAAGAATTGTTTTTTGTAATTAAAAATTACATTAAAATCTCTTTACAAATGTTTTTCTCTAGATATAATTCCTATGAGAGTTAGGGTGGACAGAAAAAAAGAACAGAAGAAAGAGTGAATTAGGAAGAAAAAGAAAAAAAGAAACAATCAAATGTTAATAAAAAAATCAAATGTGTAGCGAAAGAAAGAAAATAAAATAAAATATGTAGAAAGAAAGAATTTTTTTTCATTATCTTCAATGGCATATTCACGAAGTTTCGGATGGTGTACAGCCATACCTTCTTTAATTGACAGAAATTTCTAACTGTAAATTTTTACTCTGTCAACCGAGACAATAAAATTGGGCTAAAAGTCGAGGATTACAGCTCAAACAATGTACGAAGGTCATTAAATGAAAAAGGTGATTTTTCGGTATAAGTACTTCTAACACATATAGAAACTTACTTTTTCTTTCAACGTAGTCTCCCAGCAGTGTCACACACTTTTCCCATCTGTGCACAAGCTTCCGTATTCTCTCAGCGTAAAAATCGTTGGATTGATGTCTCAGCCAATCGCTCACAGGACTTTTGACTCCATCGACACTTTCAAAATTCGTGCCTCTCGTGAACACTTTCAAGCGACCAAACAGGTAAAAATCTGAAGAGGTAAAGTCTGGGCTGTAAGATGAATGAGGTAGCAGTTCGCAGCCCAGCTCGTTGATAGACTGCACCATTTTGGCTGCTGTGTGAGGCCTTGCGTTGTCTTGATGCAAGAAGATTCTATTTGAGTGATGTTCCCTGCGTTTGTTCTTTATCTCCTTGCAATTTCATCCACTGTCACCCTTCTGTCAGACTAAATGCTGTTATTGACTGATTATCGTACCTCAGGAGACCTCACTTCTGTAGGCCTCCCAGACCTTTTTTTAATAATTTCACCCCAAGCAAGGCATTCCACTGCCACTATTGCGCTTGTGGCTACATAGGGGGAGGTAAATAGGAAGAGTTGTTAGATATAGGAAATGTCAGAAGTGGGGTGATACAGAGTTGGGTGGGTGGGAAGAGTGTTTGAAAGAATGGAAGTTAGTGTGTTTGAAAGAATGGAAGTTAGTTTGTTAGGAGGTGACTATTGACTTTATATATAAACTCCTGGAGATTGTAGCCATGGGGGAAGCAGTCATGTGGAAGAGAATTCCACAGTCGGGAAGTGCGAGAAAAGAAACTGTTGGAGTAGAAGGTGCGGTTGAATTTTTCGGTTTCACTGTAAAAGGGTGGGATCTAGTTGCTAATCTAGTATCTCGTGCAAATTCGAACCTAGTGGGCAGCAGTGATCTAAGTTCATCGGAGCAGAAGCCGTGAAAGTATTTATTGAAGAGACACAGGAAAGCCACGTCGCGCCGGTGAGAGAGAGACTGCAGGCGGTCTGCTAAGTCGGTATCGATCACATTAGTGAACCTCCGCTGTACCTTGTATAGAAGCCCAAGGAGAATAGCAGGGGCACCCCACCAGATATGACAACAGTATTTAATGCACGGGCGGATGGTAGATTTATAAATGTGCAGGATAGATTCAGACGGAAAAAGCCTCCGGGCCCTGCACAGAGAACCGACTTTCATAGCAGCGGATTTAGCAATGGATTCAATATAGTCATTCCACTTGAGGTCCGCTGAGAGTGTGAGACCAAGGAGGCGTCGTGTTTTACTCTCTGGGAGGCAAGCCTGGTCCATGCTAATAGGAGGTAGGTGCGATTGTCTGTGATGATTAATTGATTGTAGCTTCGTTTTAGAAGCATTAAAATCCGTCTTCATTTACAACATTGCTCCTTTCTTCTTTAAGCCCACTTGTCGACATTTGCTGAAAACATGTGGCACTATAAACAGTTGATATTCTGCTATGAATTTCAACTAGTTTCCACCATTCAGCAACCAAGAACTTGATAACAGACATCTTTCCAATACTGGGGCATGTTTCTTGTCGGCCATTTGTATTAATCTCCAAAACTCTCAAATCTTTTTTTCAATCTGCTAGAAAATTAAATCCCTTTGAAAAATAACTAAAGAAAAAAAGCTTCTATCTGTATTAGAAGTACTTATACCGAAAAATTCACCTTATTTATTGAATGACCCTCGTAGAAGTCCTTACACAGAAAGATTCACCTTATTTATTGAATGACCCTTGTAGAAGTCCTTATTCCGAAAAATTCACCTTATTTATTGAATGACCCTCGTGAAAGTCCTTATACCACAAAATTCACCTTATTTATTGAATGACCCTCGTCGATTTCCTTATACCGAATATTTCACTTTACTTATTGAATGATCCTAGCAAATAGTGTAAATCAGTACAATACCTCATCCCAGAAATGTAAACAAATACAAAAAGAAAGTAAATATCAAATATGAAGGATATAAATATTAAAAACAATAACACGTGAATGGAATGAAAGAAAAATCAAATATGAAGTGGAAGAATGAAGAAACGGATTATGAATGAAACAGATTATAAAAGAAAAAGCCAAAAAAGGAAACAAAGAAGAATCACATGTTCAACTGAACGAAAATTATACGAACAATTCCGTAAAGAAACTACACATACAACTGCAGATGTAGCTGTTTCATTTGATTAAACGAGAACTTGAAATAGAGAAACAAATTAAGTTATGAATATTCAGTGATAATTAAGACCATATCTAATAGATTACTAGGAATTCGTATTCTTCTCTGTGCAGTGTTATTTTTAGGATGTAGGCGATCATGGGTCTTCAGTTCTCACTATCCATCGTTGCTCTTAAAATCCCTTCTTTTACTTTGCTAAATCCACGCTTCATCATCCATCTATTCAAGTCCATTTGGTATGTTGTGCGCTACTTTCCCATGTTCCACTTTCCCCTGTACCCGTCTCGTGAGTATCAGATTCTCCAATCCCTCCTTTCTCATAACATGTTCAAAACATTTCAGCTGCCTTTCCCTGATGTTAAATTTCAGTTTCCTTTCTGAGTTGATTTTCACCAAAACCTAGTGTTATGTCGTGAGTAAGAATAAATAACTCAACAACAGGAATAGGTTAATTTTTGTATTCCGTGAAAATAGTATTTACAAAGGTTATTAGTATCCAATACAAGAATAAGGGTTAATTGTCTCAACCGTCGTAAGACGTAGTATGAGCAATGGGTACTTCCGGGTCGTCACCGGAAGTCTACGACTGACTTGTCGATCGGCTGCTCGGCACACTCTATATTTAGTTGTTCCTCCCAGTAAGGGCAACATGTGACACGTGGTCAGTTATAACTGGGATTTCCTGGCTATATGGCCCGGCCAAAAAATGTATGTCTATTTTTGCCCAGTCGTGCCTCTACCCTTCGGAGGAACCACGACTGGGTTATAGCTCTCTGCTCGGAAGTAGAGAGCGCCCTCCACCCGAAGGCAGAGGCCCGACAGTGTCGTAGTAGAGTACGGCTGATCGGCACACTCTACTGCGTAGATGCCACCATTACTTTACATAGCAATGGAATAGTCCATTATAGCCGAATAGGCGCGGGCGTCCCAACACCTAGTCAGTGCTCATGAACTCCGTCCATATCTTTCTGTAGGGGCACATTTTGGTTGCTTCAAGTCTTTTCTTCATCGCTGTTATATTGAAAACAGACATCACATAACATTCCAAAGCTCTCCGTTTCGTTTTCAGCAAAGTTTTCCTGTCTATTAAAATTCTACTCAGCTTCTAGAATGAATCCTTGGCCATGCCAATGCGACTTTGCACCTCTGTACCGCACTTTCCGTCATCTGTTAGAAGACATCACACGTAAATTTGATTTTCATATCACCAAATCACCGGTTTTTATAACTACTTCCTGAAAGAAGTCTTGTAGTTTCTTTCTTGTACCTGCTATCAGCACTGTATCATCTGTTATCAGCACTGTATCATCTGTTATCAGCACTGTATCGTCTGCTATCAGCACTGTATCATCTGCTATCAGCACTGTATCATCTGTTATCAGCACTATATCATCTGTTATCAGCACTGTATCGTCTGCTATCAGCACTGTATCATCTGCTATCAGCACTGTATCATCTGCTATCAGCATAGTATCGTCTGCTATCAGCACTGTATCATCTGCTATCACCACTGTATCGTCTGCTATCAGCACTGTATCGTCTGCTATCAGCACTGTATCATCTGCTATCACCACTGTATCGTCTGCTATCAGCACTGTATCGTCTGCTATCAGCACTGTATCGTCTGCTATCAGCACTGTATCGTCTGCTATCAGCACTGTATCATCTGCTATCAGCACTATATCATCTGTTATCAGCACTGTATCGTCTGCTATCAGCACTGTATCATCTGCTATCAGCACTGTATTATCTGCTATCAGCATAGTATCGTCTGCTATCAGCACTGTATCATCTGCTATCACCACTGTATCGTCTGCTATCAGCACTGTATCGTCTGCTATCAGCACTGTATCATCTGCTATCACCACTGTATCGTCTGCTATCAGCACTGTATCGTCTGCTATCAGCACTGTATCATCTGCTATCAGCACTGTATCGTCTGCTATCAGCACTGTATCATCTGCTATCAGCACTGTATCGTCTGCTATCAGCACTGTATCGTCTGCTATCAGCACTGTATCGTCTGCTATCAGCACTGTATCGTCTGCTATCAGCACTGTATCATCTGCTATCAGCACTGTATCATCTGCTATCAGCACTATCGTCTGCTATCAGCACTGTATCATCTGCTATCAGCACTTTATCGTCTGCTATCAGCACTGTATCATCTGCTATCAGCACTGTATCGTCTGCTATCAGCACTGTATCATCTGCTATCAGCACTGTATCGTCTGCTATCAGCACTGTATCATCTGCTATCAGCACTGTATCGTCTGCTATCAGCACTGTATCGTCTGCTATCAGCACTGTATCATCTGCTATCACCACTGTATCGTCTGCTATCACCACTGTATCATCTGCTATCAGCACTGTATCGTCTGCTATCAGCACTGTATCATCTGCTATCAGCACTGTATCGTCTGCTATCAGCACTGTATCGTCTGCTATCAGCATTGTATCGTCTGCTATCAGCACTGTATCATCTGCTATCAGCACTATCGTCTGCTATCAGCACTGTATCGTCTGCTATCAGCACTGTATCGTCTGCTATCAGCACTGTATCATCTGCTATCAGCACTGTATCATCTGCTATCAGCACTATCGTCTGCTATCAGCACTGTATCGTCTGCTATCAGCACTGTATCGTCTGCTATCAGCACTGTATCATCTGCTATCAGCACTGTATCGTCTGCTATCAGCACTGTATCGTCTGCTATCAGCACTGTATCGTCTGCTATCAGCACTGTATCATCTGCTATCAGCACTATCGTCTGCTATCAGCACTGTATCGTCTGCTATCAGCACTGTATCGTCTGCTATCAGCACTGTATCATCTGCTATCAGCACTGTATCATCTGCTATCAGCACTATCGTCTGCTATCAGCACTGTATCGTCTGCTATCAGCACTGTATCGTCTGCTATCAGCACTGTATCATCTGCTATCAGCACTGTATCGTCTGCTATCAGCACTGTATCATCTGCTATCAGCACTGTATCGTCTGCTATCAGCACTGTATCGTCTGCTATCAGCACTGTATCGTCTGCTATCAGCACTGTATCATCTGCTATCAGCACTGTATCATCTGCTATCAGCACTGTATCATCTGCTATCACCACTGTATCGTCTGCTATCACCACTGTATCATCTGCTATCAGCACTGTATCGTCTGCTATCAGCACTGTATCATCTGCTATCAGCACTGTATCGTCTGCTATCAGCACTGTATCGTCTGCTATCAGCACTGTATCGTCTGCTATCAGCACTGTATCCTCTGTTATCAGCACTGTATCATCTGCTATCAGCACTGTATCGTCTGCTATCAGCACTGTATCATCTGCTATCAGCACTGTATCGTCTGCTATCAGCACTGTATCGTCTGCTATCAGCACTGTATCATCTGCTATCAGCACTGTATCGTCTGCTATCAGCACTGTATCATCTGCTATCAGCACTGTATCGTCTGCTATCAGCACTGTATCATCTGCTATCAGCACTGTATCGTCTGCTATCAGCACTGTATCGTCTGCTATCAGCACTGTATCATCTGCTATCAGCACTGTATCATCTGCTATCACCACTGTATCGTCTGCTATCACCACTGTATCATCTGCTATCAGCACTGTATCATCTGCTCTCAGCACTGCATCGTCTGTTATCAGCACTCTATCGTCTGCTATCAGCACTGTATCATCTGCTATCACCACTGTATCGTCTGCTATCAGCACTGTATCATCTGCTATCAGCACTGTATCATCTGTTATCAGCACTGTATCGTCTGTTATCAGCACTGTATCATCTGCTATCAGCACTGTATCGTCTGCTATCAGCACTGTATCATCTGCTATCAGCACTGTATCGTCTGCTATCAGCACTGTATCATCTGCTATCAGCACTGTATCATCTGCTATCAGCACTATCGTCTGCTATCAGCACTGTATCGTCTGCTATCAGCACTGTATCATCTGCTATCACCACTGTATCGTCTGCTATCAGCACTGTATCATCTGCTATCAGCACTGTATCATCTGTTATCAGCACTGTATCGTCTGTTATCAGCACTGTATCATCTGCTATCAGCACTGTATCGTCTGCTATCAGCACTGTATCATCTGCTATCAGCACTGTATCGTCTGCTATCAGCACTGTATCGTCTGCTATCAGCACTGTATCATCTGCTATCAGCACTGTATCATCTGCGTATATTGTTCACATTGCGGCCACCAATAACGTCTCCTGGCTAAACCTCTAGACCTCTTCGAATCTTCCCACTGCATAGGTTGAATGGTGAGAAGACACATCCTTGTCTTACAACCCTTTCTGTTTTGTGTATTTGATGATCTCGTTTCCTGTCCGTATACAGGCAATTAGCTACCAGTAAAGGTTATCGACTATTCTAAGGTCATTCACAAATATGTTTAATTTGCGAAGCGTCTCTATCAGGTCTTTGTGACGTACTTTGTCAAATGACATTTGATAGTCTATGAAGCATAGGTAAACAACCTTGTGTATTTCTATTGCCTGTTGTGATAACAAGCTAATCGTTCTTTGTGCCAATTCCTTGAGAAAACCACGTTGTTCTTGTTCTATTTCCAGTCTGACTCTGCAGCCCATTATGTTCATCAGAATTTTTATAGTAAGTATTAAAATTCTAATCAAGTATTGGAGGACTTAAATTATCAGATCGCCCAAATCCAAATCTACAGTAAAATAGCAAAGTATGCTGTTCAGAAGTTCGAACAGTATTAACCTTGAGCGCAGAGTTCACCGACGTACAGTTCGACGACGGACAGTCCGTCGACAAATAATTCACAGATAGAACAATTGCTCGGCGCTCTATAACTTTCTAAGTTCAAATTTTTCTCCATTTTTTTCATAAACTCTCGACAAACTCTACAGTTGTTAGTGGATGCCAGTGTGCCGAAGGCGTTCTGCTAATTACATTATCGATTGGTGTCAGTCTTGCGCTGCTCAGTTTTCGTTGTTCGCACCTTCAGTAACTTTAACATTATCTAATTGTGTCGATATTATAGGCGAATCCCGCAAATAAAAGTTTTCTATCTCTTCACAATGCCTTGGCAAACACTACGATGACGACTGATGGCTTTAGAAAGTGTGTTTAACAAAGAAAATCTTGATGAGAGCTTGGATTTGGAAATAAAGCGTCTACAAATTTTTCTGTCTGTAAATTGTTTCTTGGTGAACCGTCAGTTGGTGAATTGTCATTCATCGAATTGTCCGGTTATTAAGTCACTTACAGAACGGGTCTACGAACTTGCCGTAGAAGAGCCTCGACTTCCGACTCACCGCAACAAAGGAAGTTTGGCGAATAAACTAAACCCATTAAAAGAAAGCTACTTGCCTCCTTAAGTGATGCCTGCTGAAGAGTGAAGCATTTTATTCCGGGCGCCAAATGTCATATAGAGCAAATCTCCTTCTTCGTCAATAAAATGCCTTTCTTGGGGCGACATGATTATAAAAACAAAGACCAGAAATATAGAAATCAGTATTGGTCACATTGAAAAGAAACAAAGCAACAGAAAAAGACGGAATTTTAATAAAAACGATAAATGCCACTAATTATTTTGGTATTACAAGATTTCGAAAAACAGTAAATGATAACAAGAAATATTTAAACATATCTATTTTCGTAATATGGCATGAGAAGTCACATGTAACCAAAAGTGCGCACCATCGGAAAATCAGCATAAAATTATCAACAATTTGTGGCGAATAGAGCGTAAATCAAAACTGTTTTCCAAAATAGAAGAAAGATGCGGTCTCTTTAAAAGAAATAGCATCAAGGAATGTGATATTTATGCTGAGGATGATACCAAAACGAAAAAGGAATAGGTAACTATATCTTAAAGATTATACAAAAGCATTTCATGAATTACGTCTGAAAGCGCTGTTGATGGTGCTAGGTAACCATGATTTCTTGGAGAAGGATATTAGAATAATCCAGAACATATACTTGCGGATGGAAAATAAATTCAGTAAATATACAAAAATTGAAATGAATGTAAGACAAAGATGTGTTTTATCACTAGACTTATTCAACCTATACTGTGAGTCGAGGCTTACAGAATTAGAAGTCATACAAAGAATCAGTAAAGACAGCGAAAATCTTATCAACATGAGATATGATGATGACTATATCTTGACATGAGAAAACAAGCATAGAATGTTTTCTATGCTTGTTTTCTCATGTCAAGACTAGAAATAATCCTACAGAAAGTAATGAAAGGAACCGAGAAAAGAAGACAAAAGACCAGTTGTTAAAAAAATGAAGGCATTTTTGTCTGCAGATATAACATCCCACGATGCAAATAAAAAAATGGTGAAATCTAAACTTATTTATGAAAGGAACTTTGTGTGTGTGTGTGTGTGTGTGTCTGTCTGTGTCCGTTACCTATAGACTCCGAAACGGCTGAAACGATTTTCTTGAAAATTTACACAGTTGTACTATAAGTGTTCGCGAGTGTTCTTAGCTAGGTTTTGTGTCGAGGTACCACCAATGAATATCAAAAATCGATAATCGAAAAAATCGGGTTATAGAAGGAGTGGTTCGATTTTAATCAAATTTGATATACTCATAGACAAAGACATAAGAAACGATATTCAGAAGTTTCAAGGTTGCAGTTCTTACAATAGTGCAAAAAATCGATAATATATATATATATACATATATATATATATATATATATATATATATATATATAGATATTTGTGTGTGTGTCTGTTAGCGTGTGTGTCTGTGTTTTTTCAGCCGTTTTATTTTAGTTTTATCTTCGAGTTTGGCTCTAAGTAGGTATAATTGTAGTTCTTAGTCGCAGCCATGAAACCATTTACTCAGAGGACTTATTTAGCCTTCAAAATTCAGTTTACCACGAAATAATTTATTTGATATCGATACCAGGAAATCAAAATTTGATTTACATCCATTCATTTTTCTTTCAGTCTACGGTTTTGCTTTAACTGGAAACAACTATTGCTTTTTAGTATTTCGTGCCAACGTCCAAAGATTCTGAGCTCCAGAACCATGGATTAGTTTTAAAGTTTTCATTACTCCCGAGCAACGCCTCGCTATACTGCTAGTAAAATACAAAGCAAGAATAAAAATAAAAATCTCTGGGAATTGCGTAATCGGAGGATGGAAAATGAAACACTGAAACCTAACGTAGCAATTGGACAGTGAAAAATGTCAAACCAAAAGCTAAACTTACTATGTAATGCGAAATGAAAATGTTTAATAAGTGTTTTACCCAAGCAAGGCAGTACTGCTACTCGTCCGCAGGTGGGTACATAATAGGAGAGTGAATTGAAAGAGGAACAGGTCAGAGTAATTGTCTGAGAAAAGAGAGAAAAGGAAACATTGGTGTAAAGCTGGGGTCGGCAACCGTTTGGAGAGTGATGGCCAAAAAGCTATATAGATTCATGGAGGGGGGGCCAAACAACTATGTCGACAGTGTCATGGAGGAGAACCATGTTATTAATTATGTGAATACAATTTTTAAATGATTTGGAAATTATTATAACTTTTGCCTTGGAAAACCTATTTTGAGTTTTTTCTTGTTTATACTTACAAAAAAAAAGAACTCTACCAGGAAGCGAGATATTTAGGAGTTGCATAAAATACTTCACCTCATTCTTAATCCGACAAAAAACAGGTCTCTCAAGCATGAAAAAAAAGAAAATATCTCACGGGAATTTCGTTAAAAATATATTACATTTTAAAAATACGAGGTAATTAAAAATGGTTCTGTCAGTTTTTTTTTATTATTCATTGAATGAAGTTCAAATATATACGAAATTCATGTAGAAATCGTTTTCAAATTCGGACAGCCGAAAGTAGGAACATCAGACTTTATAAAAAACGACCATCAGTTATAAGCTGGACAGCTTTGAGAAGGATGGAAGTGTCTCGAGGTCTCGCTCGGGGCTGTTTGCTTTACTACTTCAAAGTGGGCTTATCATCAGCTCCATCATGTAGCCGTATATGTCCAGCGTTTGTGCCCTGGATGAACATACTGCAAGGCGTATATTTCGAAAATACAGGTCGGGAGATTTGTCTCTCCATGATGAGCCTCGCAGTGGAAGACCACAGGTCTTGAATGACGGAGTCTTGAAGGCGGCCATTGAAGATGACAGTAATCTAACGTGTGGTGAACTTGCAAGACAGTTAATCGTTTCCGATGAAACAGTTAGACTTCACCTGCCCCGCTTTGGTAAGACGTACAAACTGAGCAACTGGGTTCCGCAAACTCTGTTAGAGGTCCACAAGAGACAACTAATCGCAGCCTGCGTATCGATACTTTCTCGCCACCGTACCTCATCGTTATTCAACAGAGTGATTACCAGTGATGAAAAATGAGTTCTATACGAAGCTTTCAAGCGTTCCGGACATTGGTTGTCTCCTCAGGATGCTGTCCCTCACACCGCAAGACCGCCTATGCACCCACGTAAGATTATGCTTTGTTTCTGGTGGATAGGTCGTCAAGTGGTTCATTATGATCTGCTACCAACGGGCCAAACGGTCACTGGAGACGTATACTCGCAGCAATTGAAATGTGTGCAACAGGCATTGCGCCAGACTGAGTCAGATCTGGTGAATCGTAAAGGTGTGCCTTTCCTCCATGGCAACTTCAGGCCGCATGTCGCTGGAGTGGTCAGGGATACCATGCAGCAACTTGGGTAGGAGACTTTGTGTTATCCATCTTATTCACCTGACCTTGCGCCATCCGATTACCACCTCTTCGACTCCTTGGATAATCATCTTCATGCGGAATACTTTACGAATGAAACAGACTTGCGCAAATCCTTCACGTACTTCTTTGCGTCAAATTCAACCACAAGGGCATTGAACATCTGGAGACACGGTGGCAGAAGGTGATGGATGCTGATGGCGATTACTTCGAAGACTCAATATAAATTACACATACTCTGAAGCGTTTTCTTTTAAAAATGTGCAGAACTTTTTTGGTTACGTTGTAAATGCTTCATAAATCAGTATAGAAAAATAAAATTCATTAAAATAGGTTGAAATCACTATTTTATATTCACGAAAGAAATTTCACAGAAAAAGTGAAAGTGAGGCCGCACGCTAATTCTGGCGATCCCTACCAATAAAAAATTAAAGCAAAACACATTCTCCAGGTAAAAAGAATTTTATTTCGACGCAATATATTCAGACTATCACTTGTCACTTTGGTTTGGTTTATATATATTTATATCGTGTTCCGAGTAAGGTAGTATGCCGGGCAAGATTAACTCCAGAACCAGATGTGGCGGTTGCCGACCGCTGGTTTAAAGAGAGCTAAGTGAGAGGAACGTGTAAAGTGAGAAAGAAGATTGGAATAAAAGGGATAAGAGTTTCAGTTGACGTTGCATTTAAATTCTTGGAGATTGTAGCTCTCAGGGAAACAGGAATAGGAAATAGAGTTCCACAGTCGAGAAGTGCGAAAAAGAAGGTATTGGAGTAGAACCTGTGGTTACACTTGATTGTTTTCACAGTTAAATGGTGGGAACTTTTTGCCAGTCTAGTAGTTAGAGCAAGTTTGCGTAGGTGGTAGGGTATACCAAGGAGCTAAGCTAGCAGAATCCGTGTAAGTATTTGTAGAAGCGATAGAAAGAGGCCACATCTCGTCTGTGCGAGAAAGACTGGAGTCGGGGTGCCAAGTTCAGGATCGACTTTATTGCAGATTCTTTGGATTTTTTCAACAACCCCAAGATGAACAGCAAGGTTATCCAACCAGATATGTCAGCAGTATTTAAATATACGGGCGGATGGTAGATTTGTAAATGTGCATGAATATAATCACAAACAAATAAAAGGATACCCGAGGTATTTTATTTATCATTCCACTCCCTGCCCGTTAGTGAAGCCAATGTAAGCCAAGTTAAAGGATAGAAAAATGAGAAATATTATTAAAGAGCAAGAACAACAGAAGAGAACAGCATTTAAATTTTTGAAAGTCAAAGTTGGCAAAAGGTATGAAGTTGTGAAACTTCTTCATGTTCCGATTCCTGACAGGCGATCATGGACTTCCACTTGCTTCTAATACTTGTAGCTCTTCATATTTTTCTTCTTGCTCTCTCTCACAAACCATCCACTGCTAAGACCATCAAATTTGACTTGTGTCGTTTTGCCTTGTCTCTCCTCTACTCTACACGGACTGCGAGTATTCGGTTCTCTACATCTTCTTCCTCATAACCTGTCCCAGGATACTCAGCTGTCTCTTCCTAATGTCACGGATGTTTTTTTTTCGTTTGCATCCTCTCCATAGCATCTGTATTTTTACGCGCTCAGTCTATCATTCTTCTATAAAACCCTATTTCTGATGCCTCGAGCCTCTTGTTTATCCTTGAACCGATGGTCTAAAATTCGCTGCCCTTCAGAATGACATATATCTCATAGCAATCCAGCACTTTTTCCTTTGTTTTCAATGAGATGTTTCTGTTTCTAAGTATTCTGCTTAGTTTATAGTTAGTTCTTTCTCTCGCTTTCTCTTGCTACATTCTGTAAGAAGTCCTGTATTTTTTCTTTACGTGTCTGTTATTATTTCTGTCTCATCTGCATATCTCACATATCTCACTGCGGCTACCAATGACGAATCCTGTCAAGAATTGTTTCGTTGTACAAGTTAAATAGATCCAGTGAGAAAACACATCATTGTCTTACATCATTTTCTTTTTTTCTTATATATACTGAATTTATTTCCTGTCCATATGCAAGCCGTCAGTCAATTCAGTGCCAGTACGTGATACACCCTTGGGCGATCATGTCTCGAAAGAGACATGACTGACTGGGCAGAAGATTATCCCGCAGTAGGTTGCCATTCAAGACTATAGAACCCAAAATGTCCTATTATCTGACTCATAGCTAGAGGGGGAAGAGATGTACTATATTATTAAGTAAAATTAATGGGGGATCAGTTTATTACTTCATAACAATATAAAACTGATCCCCCGTTTTATCTTCACAGTGGAAGCCTTAATCATGTTTCCAACTATTATGTTCAGTCAGTTAAGTGCCATACGTGATAGATGTTATGGGCGATCATGTCTCGAAAGAGACATGACTGACTGGGCAGAAGATTATCCCGCAGTCGGTTGTTATTGCTTTCTGCAGTAGACTGGTTGCCAACCAAGGCTATAAAACCCAATCTGTCCTGTTATTTAACCCATAACTGGAAGGAAGAGACGGATTAATACCTTTCCCAAGGGTATATGATTGCAACGAATTCAACTGGAATTCGAACTCGGCTCTCCGATTTCTCGTTCCGAGTTGATATTCACTGGGCCACAACGCACAATGTCTTTCTCGATTAATGTCAAAGTTGCCAAATATCTCGAACAAGTCTTTGTGTTTTGTTTCTCAAATTCA
Source organism: Ascarosepion bandense (assembly GCA_037127315.1). NCBI lineage: Eukaryota > Metazoa > Mollusca > Cephalopoda > Sepiida > Sepiidae > Ascarosepion > Ascarosepion bandense. The sequence goes on from JBBBDQ010002331.1 coordinate 199,088, forward strand.
TTTGCGTAGACTATAAAGTATATATGCATGTTCTTCTGCATTTTTATTGCCTTTATATATAGCAAACTGATCAGGGATATTGCATTTATTGTGTCTTTAACGAACTGTCACTGTTCTGTTTCTATCTCTATAGGGATGGACTTGTCTCTTCAATTTAATTCTCTTTATTATTAATAACTTAAATGTTCTATGTTTACTGTATGTTAATATTTATTCTTTGATAATGGCTTACATGAACCGAAAACTTAGACCCGATAAAAAATTCAACAATTACTGTGATTTTTCTTTATCTTTCAACGATATCACCATCAAAGAATATCAGACGGTACGAACGGATCCTACACAAAATTAATAGACAAAACTTATCTATATTATTCAATGAAACCTGCGTTAATGAAAAAATGCTGCCAAAATACACACAATATATATATATATATATATATATATATATATATATATATATATATATATATATACGAATATGTTAAAAAGTTTTCTACGTCCGAGTTCAATTCTATGACATGAACAGAGTGGCTATATTGAACAAGACAACATAGGAAGTTTGTTTTACTAGCAATTTTATTGTTAACAGAAAAAAAATCAGTGTATAACACATTTTAGTGAGAGTATCTACCAATGCTGAATAAACAGCATTTGAGTAATGAGGAATGCATTAAATACGACTTTAGCCAGTCTGCATTTTCACTTTATTTTATTTTCGTATTTTCCTATTTTTCGTTCCATGTCTTGCCATTTTTCTGATTTCTTTTCATTATATCAAGAATTTCTATAGTGATCCACTCATTTTCCTTCTTACGTGCTTTATCCTTTGCCATACCGTCGTTTGTAGATGTCACTTGAGCTATGGGGAGGTGTTCGCTGACATAGACACCCAGCCCATGCATGTGGACAGTGGAATCCTTCCTTAAAAGGGGAAAATAACCAGGGATAAAGAGGTCAGAGGAGGGAATAGCTGAGTTGAGGTTAGTTTCGCAGAGCGCAAGGATGTCAGGGGACTTTTCATGCAGGAACGCTTCTACCCTAGGAAAGTTAGTACGAATGCCCCAGATGTTAGTGAAAGAAAGGTTAATGTGTTTAGGTGGTTTGAATTTAACTGGTTTAGGTCGTTTCTGATTTGTTTAGTTATAATTTGGTTTATAGAAAAGGACCTAGGGTAGACGATACAGGCGGTCATTATCCACGATCTGTGCCAGTAGGGAAACTGGCTAGGGCTGCAACAAGGTGTGTCCTCGGGGTTGCCCCCCGAAAGCGCTTGCAGGGACACCTATCCATGTACGATATGGCACTACAAGAACCCCGATATTATACAACTGTTGATCAGAGCAGCCGCTCTTGACGCTATGCAAGAGTTAGGGCTCCTAACTACCAGCCGGAAGCAGCAACCAGGAAACTGCCAACTCGGTACCCTCACAGTGATGAGCCGTTGCCACCAACCGGCCAGATCGCAGGAAACTCACGGAAGCACCAATACCAAGGTCTGAAGAGAGAAAAGAGAAAGCCGGAAACCACATCCTAAACAGGAAACAAGGGGCAAGCCTCTACTCCAGTTCAATAGACGTGGGAGGAGTATGGACCGGGCGATAGTGTGACCTATCTACTCCTATTAAAAAAAAAGAAACAAACAAACTTTTAAGGGTGGAGAGTTAACTAAATTTTAACTTAGTTAAAGACCAAATGAAGCATGAACGCCAAAAAGTGAGAAAAAAAGAAAGAAAAAATACAGATTTAAGAAACAATTCGTACATACCGCACAGTTTAACACAGGAAATTTGAATTGAGAATGTTTCTCTGTCATCAACTCTTTTCCCAAAAGATTAATATCAAGTTAAACTGCTTGGTAAATTTGAATTTGAAGAACAGACCGTAACGGGGAGGGTAACAAGTTTTGGGGATTCACACTTGTATTTGCTTCTGGACTTCCCTTTGGCCGCTAAATAAAATTCGCATAGGCTCGCGAACTGGAAATTTAATATTTAATTAATTATTATTTTTCAACAGAAACATCTGCGCGAACCTGATTGCGCACCGACGATTTTGATCACTTGCTTTTTGTTCGTGAGAGTGCGAACATCCGCTCGCTCGCTTTTGCTCGGTCGGTATATTTTCCTGGCTTCTTCTCTGAAGAAATTAAGTCTCTGGTGCCCCTGCTACAGGAGTTTACTCGTGTAACTACTCTGGCAACTGGTTGCCTCCCACTCACAGTTAGATCAACCAAATTCAAAAGACAATTCTACTCCATCTTGCACTTTCCGCCTGTGGAACTGGCTTCCATATTGTTGCTTCCTGACGGCTACAACCTCCAGATATTTAAATGCAATGTCAATACCCATCTCTTGACCACTTGATTCTAGTTCTTTCTACATCACCCAGTATATTTTTCCTTTCTCTCTACTTTTGCACCTGTCATCAAACCTTTATTCCCATCCTTCTCTTGCCCTCTTTCTCTGACACCCCCTGTAACTGGTTCATCTTTCTCTTTACTCTTCTTCTATCAAATCTTTTACTCTTATGTAGCCCCCTGCTCATCAGTGACATTACCGCCTTGCTTGGGATGAAACGCTTAAAAAATTTTCAAAATTACGGAATTATACGAGAATTTTGGAAGTCTTCAATGTTCTAAAACGGTATAGCACATAAATTTGATTTCTGACCAGTAATGTCGGTATTATTTGAAGTGTTTCAAACTTGTTTGTAACAAAGTCAAAGAATTTTATTTACAATTTGGAGTAGGCTTTATTCTTCATTACTCTTATTACTATATCAGTGCTTAATTCAGCTTGTGTGATGACGTATTGAAAAGGTTTAATGTCATATAACTTTCAATTCAATCAACCAGCGTAAAAACAGAACGTGCATAAATATTTATTCCTCTTGACTGCTCATTCTTTTAGAATCAAAGTAAATGTCCATTAACTTTAATAGTAAATGTTTGCAAAAGGCGTCCGGAAGAATAATGAATTTCGAATACAATGCATAATGTTGAAACCAGGCAAGTTATGGAATAAGATGGTCTTTAAGAGTAAAATTTGTTTAAATACTCCATAAATAAATTTCGATAAAAAATGCTACCAATAATTTCAGAAATAGTTTAGCAATGTTTGACGGTGTAGGAAGTTAATATTTCCCGACGTTGACACAATCTCACTATCTATCCATAGGAGAAAAAAACTTCAAAAGCCACTTCAGTAGTCTTAATGCAATGAATATTTTCATTAAAGTATACATCAATGAATAATAAAATAAGAGAAAATAACAACAATAAGATCGTGCAACACACACACACACACATATATATATATATATATATATATATATATATATATATATATATATATATATAAGGGAAATACTTAATATAAAAATAATATAACAAATGTATGAATATAAAATACAGTGAGAAACATTAACAGAATCCAGTTATAACTTTTTAATTTAAGTCTATTCAATTCTTAAATTTTCGCCAGACAAGCAAGAGGTTTTCTATTGTCGTCGGTAAACAAAGAGATAACTTCATATGTCATCTCATTCCGCCATCTTGATTTCTGTTTTTTATCTCAAACTTTCTCTTCGTTTGTCCGATATTTTTCAGCAATTATTATTTTACTTATTTGCATTTTGTCTGTCTGTCTGTCAGACTGTCTGTCTTGATGATTCTTCCTTCTGGTTATGTATTCGTTTCTTTTTTCATTTTCGCCGTTCTAACTTTTATCAATTTCTTTCTTTATTCCCGTCTTACTTTATTTCATTTTATCCTGAGCTGAATTAGGTTCCCAAGTTCTTTCAAATAATTTTGAAAAAAGTTTCTTTTTTTAACATTCATGTATTGCTCTGTTTTTATTCTGGTATCTTATTTTTTTTATTCGTTTTTTCATTATATATTTCATTAATGAGTCTTTTTTGTTCTGTTTTTCCATATTTCTTTCTTCCTTCTTTCCTTTTATTCGCTATTGCCTTTTTCTTTCTTTCTTTCTTTCTTTCTTTCTTTCTTTCTTTCTCTCCTTCTTTCTTTCTTTTTTTCTTTCTTTCTTTCTTTCTTTTCTTCTCCCTCACTCTCTTTAATTATTTCTTACTTATTTCCTTCCTTTTATTTTTCTATCATTATCTCTACATTTCTTTCTTTCTTTCTTTCTTTCTTTCTTTCTTTCTTTCTTTCTTTCTTTCTTTGTTTTTTCTTTCTTTTTTTCTTTCTTTCATTGTTTTTTCTTTTTATTCTTTCTTTTATTCTGCGTTCATTTTTTTATTTCCTTCTCCCTCACTCTCTTTAATTATTTCTTACTTATTTCTTTCCTTTTATTTTTTATCATTGTTTCTTTTTTTCTTTCTTTCTTTCTTTCTTTCTTTCTTGTATTTTTGAGATTACTCTTCTTTTTTCTGGATCTTTCTTTCCCTAGATTTTAATGATCACCTCCTTTTACATTTCTATGTTTCTTTATTTCATTTTGCATTCCGTACAAGTGATGAACACACAATCTTTCTTACATTTAATATTATGACATTTTTTAACTTAAAACTTTCTCGTTCGTTCATTTTGTCTATTAAGTTCATTTAACTCTTCACTTTTATTTTCTTTCTTTTTTCTCTCATATATTCTTACATATAATCATTCTCATAGTCTTCTAAATTTGTTAACTTTTTACTTTTATTTTTAGACATTCCTTTTTGAAAATATTTCTTTCTTTCTTTTTTTAGTTTTATTTATTTTCGATTTTTCCTTCTATCAGTTTATTCGTTCCTCTTTCTTATCCCACGAATTCTCTTTCTTTTCCCATTAAAACGTACCTCTCCATTCTCACAGTCAAACACCTCCTCATACAATTTACAATTCTCATATTTTCATACTCACCTTCACCATTCGTAAAGTCTTCTACTTAGAAATTTTTCTTAACAGTTTTTTTTATTATTATTGTTTATTTATATATATAGTTTAGATAGCCCTGAATTGCTCGGTAATTTTGCAACAAGTATCCACTCAATAAAAATTAGATTTTTCCTTTAAATGAGAAGGTGCTCAATTATGCAAATTTGTGCCGATGGGTTTCAATATTGATTATTTTAAAGCACGTCTCGTTTATTTGTTTAGTTTACTTTTTCTAAAGAATGTATCGAAATATTATCCTGTACGTACACAATAATGAACCACAGCTAAGCCTTCTGGCGCACTTGGGCTAGGAATTCCGATGCAGACTCTACAAACGAAAAATACAAATATGTAATTAGAATATTATAACGTATTTTTTTTACAAAGAACTTATCAAGTCGTGCTATTATCTCCTGATTTTTCTACGGTCGTTTCTTTTGCACGTATTTTCTTTAGTTCTAAAACGATATCTCGAAAACAACAACATGATGTTAAAATTGTTTTTTTTTTAATCATTTCACCCCAAGCAAGGCATTCCACTGCCACTATTGCGCTTGGGACTACATAGGGGAAGGTAAATAGGAAGAGTGGTTAGATATAGGAAATGTCAGAAGTGGGGTGATACATAGTTGGGTGGGTGGGAAGAGTGTTTGAAAGAATGAAAGCTACTGTGTTTGAAAGAATGTTTGTTAGGAGGTGTATATTGACCTTACATTTAAACTTCTGGAGATTGTAGCCGTCGGGGAAGTAGTCATGTGGAAGAGAATTCCACAGTCGGGAAGTGCGAGAAAAGAAACTGTTGGAGTAGAAGTTGCGGTTGCATTTTATCAGTTTCACTGTAAAAGGGTGGGATCTAGTTGCTAATCTAGTATCTCGTGCAAATTCGAACCTAGGGGGCACCAGTGATCTAAATTCATCGGAGCAGAAGCCGTGAAAGTATTTATAGAAGAGACACAGGGAAGCCACGTCGCGCCGGTGAGAGAGAGACTGCAGGCGGTCTGCTAAGTCGAGATCGATCACATTACTGACCCTCCGCTGTACCTTGTCTAGAAGCCCAAGGAGAATAGCAGGAGCACCCGACCAGATATGGCAACAGTATTCAATGCACCGGAGGATGGTAGATTTATAAATGTGCAGGATAGATTCAGACAGAAAAAGCCTCCGGGCCCTGCACAGAGAACCGACTTTCATAGCAGTAGATTTAGCAATGGATTCGATATAGTCATTCCACTTGAGGTCCGCTGAGAGTGTGAGACCAAGGAGGCGTAGTGTTTTATTCTCTAGGAGGCAAGCCTGGTCCATGCTAATAGGAGGTAGGTGCGATTGTCTATGATGATTAATTGATAGTAGCTTTGTTTTAGAAGCATTAAAATTTACGAGCCATTTCTTACCCCAGTCCACGACGGATTGGAGGTCCTTTCCAAGCTCAGCAGCAAGGTTAGCTTTGTCGCCCACACCAGATTTTTGATCGAGGCGAGAGTAAACTGTGGTATCATCGGCGTACATGCCTACTTGTGATCTTATGGTATCGGGTAGATCATTGATATAGATTAGAAAGAGCGTAGGACCTAGGATAGAGCCTTGGGGTACACCCGCGTTTGATGGCAACAGTACTCAATGCACGGGCGGATGGTAGATTTATAAATGTGCAGGATAGATTCAGACGGAAAAAACCTCCGGACCTTGCACAGAGAACCGACATTCATAGCAGCAGATTTAGCAAAGGATTCGATATAGTCATCCCACTTGAGGTCCGCTGAGAGTTTGAGGCCAAGGAGTCGCATTGTTTTACTCTCTGGGAGGCGAGCCTGGTCCATTGGTTAGAAATATACGAGAGTCGAAGGTTTTAATAATAAATTCAGTCAGTTAAGTGCCATACGTGATACACGTTTGGGCGATCATGTCTCGAAAGAGACATGACTGACTGGGCAGAAGATTATCCCGCAGTAGGTTGCCATTGCTTTCTGCGGTAGACTGGTTGCCGACCAAGGCTATAGAACCCAATCTGTCCTGCTATTTAACCCATATATGGAAGGAAGAGACGGATTAATACCTTTCCCAATGGATTCAACTGGAATTCGAACTCGGTTCCCCGGTTTCTCGTTCCGAGCCGATATCCACTGTACCACAACGCACAAGTTACAGATGACTATTTTTATTATTATATTTCATGTTCCGTCAGGATGTTGATGATCGTGGTTCTTTAAAACTTGTTAAGTTTTTTTTTTTATGATAGTAAGGTTTATGTTTTGATAAACATTTAAACGGGTTCATTAGATAGGTCGCTCAAAAAATCCCCGACCTAGAGTCTCAAATAATCTAAGCTCTTTTTCTTCAATATGCATTAAAGAAATCCCAAATTCTTCATTAATCGCATGACACTTCATGGTACCTTCAGCATTCTTTGTTGAGCAACATTGTCTCAAATCTCTTTTTCATTTGTGAGAATATTCTGCCTCATTACTTCGATATGAAGATGACATCGTTTAGTTTTTTTTTCTTTATTTCGAAATAATATTGACTTGTTTTATATTTTGTTTTGCACTGTAAAAACATATTTTACTATTCGAATGAAGCAACAAATTATACACACTTCTAATTTATGTTTAGTTCTTTCATCTCTGTTTTTTACAAAATCTTTTAGAAGTTGTAGACCCTTTCCTGCTCTCAACACTATGTGAACTGCTCAAGTTATGTTGTTAAGATTGTAAAGGGATCACAATAATGAATACTAGCATGTTTGTAATCCTGTCGTATAAAGACTTCTTATGGGTCAGAAAAATGATACATTTTATCCTCATTTCACAACTGACTACAATCCAAGGATCGGCAACCTACGGATCCGGCCCGCGACGGCATTTTGACAGGGCCTGCGAGCCAAATAATCGATACATATTTGTTATGACCCTTGGCTGCTTTAAAAGATAACAGAAGCCAAAGAAACGATGAACCGAAAGAGCCAAAGATGGACTAACATGCGAGGTAGCAGAAATCTAAAGACAGTTAAACATACGCGCATTATACATACATGCCTCATGAATCTGTGGATGATACAGCACGTGTACGTACGTAAGTGTATATGTTTGCAACTATTTGTATCGTATGTATGGGTATATGTATTTCGTTTTTGTTTGATGTGTGTGAGTGGGTTGTTTGTGGTACAATTTTCAATAACTGTTTCAAATCTGCGCGTCATAATTTCATCCATTTCACTTCGGTTTTGTTTAAATCTATTCCTTTATTTTGTGTCTTTATTTGTTTCCCCTACAAGGCACCAACTATTTGGTGACTAGATTCTTAAGGACTCTTTTAAGGAACCCAAAGGAACTGCGTAGACATTTTGAAGTATTTTGACGTTCCTTGAGGAAAAGTAATTTTTGTTAGGTGTTTCCTAATTTATATTTTCTTTAGTTTTTCTGATTTCTCAATGTTTATTTTCATTATGGTTTTAAATATTTCTGTTGACAGGGGGCTGCATATGTAATGTTCCTTAATTTTTCATTAATGGCCTTCGACCCGTCATTATAACACGATCCCGCCCGCGCGGTGGAATTAGTTGCCAACCCCTGGAATACATGGTACGTGAAAGTGATTATATTTTATAGGGGCGGTTATGTGTGTTTCTCTTGAATTTTGTTGAAGTGATATTTTGGAATAAAGTATGATTTCTTAAGAAATTGTAGGATATTATATTTGAGGGGGTGCCGGTCATGTTTGGTACAAGGCCATTTCCAAATTTAACCGACAATTCTCGCATTAAAAGATAGCATCAGGTTGTTGAAAAACATTGTGGAATTTAGTTCATTGAGCTGGATACTATATATTATAGTGAAAATGAAGAATAGGACGTTGAAAGAGAAGGGCAAATGAAACTGTCACGTGCCCTTCGTCGGGGTCGGCTTGAAGTGAAAAAGAAGAAAAGAATGTTGGGAGGAAAGGCGAGTTAGCTTGAAGTGTCTTCCTTACATTTTAAGATTCTATCAGCTACTACTTACCATCGGACTGACTTTTTGATATGTTAGCGTCGTGGTTTAAATAGTGAAACTTCTAATGATGCCGGCTCTAGCGAGCCTTTTCGCGTCTAGGTTTGAAAGTACGTTATATATGAATTTGCTGTTTTTAATCCAGTCAGGATTCAGAAATTGCTTGTGAATTATTCTTAGTTGGGTTTTCCAAAGTCGTTTGAATCAACTTTTACGGGTGTGTAATTTATGTCTTTTAGGTAGTTGGTGGATGATATAGGGTTCGTATCTTATATTGATCAATGTCATGAAATGTCTTTTAACCTGGTTTGTCGTTTTCGTTTTGTGGTATATCAACTGCTATGGGTTATTTAATAACAAATTATACATTCTATACACAATTTATGTCTTCAACTATACATATTTTGTAAGCAATTTTCTTTTAGTGTCCTATATACAATCACTTTCTGTAGTAAATTGACCAACAACATATATTTTAAAGCAATATCATTTTTAAAACAATATCATTTTTAAATGATTAGAAATAACACTTAAATAGAAACTATATATTTTATATCAAAATCACCAACTAAACATTATCTGTATTCAACTAGATATAAGGTTTATAATGCTTTATAGCAAAATGACTAACGAGACTTTATCATTTGTTGAATGTAGATAATGTTTGCTGGGCCATTTACCTAAATATATATCGTTGCAATTTCTACTGTAAGAGGTATTGTTATCATTTTGCTTTACAAATACATCGTTGATCATTTTACTATATACAAATTTATTTTCATATTTTCATAGTAATTTTTGTAGATTTACGGTTTCACTCTTTGCCTAATGCTAGGACTCTGTCAATTTCTACCAGGCTGGGTTAGGGTTGATTTAGTGGCATTATTACTAGGTTTGTTTCAAGATTTTTAGAACTTGTTGATTGCTGCCGGACGTAGCTTATCGTCATACCCAAGAATATTCAGACCTCTAAATTTTCCTTAGTATATGTACCGTAAGTATCCACTGGAAGTTATTACACATCATTGTGTACAGTGCACTGGCCAAATATTTCCTCTGTGTACCTAAACAATCATAGTCAGTGACTACTTCCAGCCACTTAAATCGCTTAGTAAGTATTAACTTTTTTTAATAACATCCAGTTTCTTTTCTGCCAGTCATTTAGTGAACCACCTTTAGTAGTTTAATTGCTGATTTCCTTTGTCTCTTTTATTTTTAATACAACCTGTGCGTATAAAATTCTACTATTTATGTTTCTTCATTATGTTGCTGGTATAAGTTTTTTGTTCAGGTTTTCTTAACATTTCGTCATTACTCATATTTTCTCTCCATATTATTCTCAGCATCCTTCTGAAGCGCTATACATGCTGCCTCAACGCTTCTCTATCGGTGTAGAGTGCCAATCATACAATGACATAGGAGAGGTCAGATATTACATAAATGTTCTGTATTCTCTTTGTTTTTTTTACGACTTTTTTCGTTTTTTTGAAAATTTTGCTTAGGTTTGTGAAAGCATATTTCTCAATACCAATGTGCTTTTGTCTGTTAGGGTCGCATCTTCTTTGCTCTCTTAAAATATTTAATTCATATTTTATTTTATGGAGTTGCTTAAATTTCGTATCTATAATTCGTCTGCAGCAGAATTGTCCCAGAGATTGGACAATAGAGTTGTGGCTGTGTTAAGAGATACCGGAACTAGAAATGCGATATTCATGATCATTATGCTATCTGAACGAGCAATATAAAGGAAGACGGACCTTTATCTGTGTTTTATAGAATACGCAGAGGCGTTCGATAAAGTACTACACAATGAGTTTACTACTTTCTTTGTTAAATATGTTTGTTTAAATCTATTCCTTTATATTTTTTGTCTTTATTTGTTTCCCTACAAGACACCAACTGTTTGGTGACTAGATTCTTAAGGACTCTTTTAAGGAACCCAACAGAACTACGTAGACATTGTCAATATAGGTTCAATATTGTACGCATGTAATTCTGTTTTCTTTCACACATTTTATTAGTCAACAATACTTGCCAAACCAGAAGAGGAAACCGAACAAAAATGAGTGTAATTAACATTCATTTAACTTAAATAATAATTTAATAATTAATAATTAATGTTTTTTGAGAAAAAAAGCCCTCGTGATTCTCTGAGTATGTAAAAAAATTAAAGTTATTAATTTTCAATTAATTGTTTTTTCGTTACTGAGTGAGTAAGAAAGAAAAATGTTATTTTGTGTGTATTTTTTGTTATTCAAAGAAAGGAAAAGGTTTATGTGAATTTGATTTATATTCGAGTAAAGAGGGATATGCATACAGATGGACAATTTTAAATCCAGCATGCTCGATTTTTTTAATTTCCATCTTGAATATCAAAACCAACAGGAGATTAAATAGCAAGAGAAGCAAAACTAACGAGAACTTGAATGCCAAGAAAAGCAACTTAATCAGCAAAAAAAAAAAAAAATGGAGCAACTCATGCTAGATATACCAAAAGAATGACTTGACATTCAAAAGCTAACTGGGAAAGAACGGATTGAAATGCTAAAGCAAGCTGAAAAAGAAATACGTGAATTTCAAAACAATCTAACGCCAGACATCAGAAACTCGAAGAAATTCTACTTCCAACTAAACAAGAGCAAATAAACTTGCTTAAGCGGGTAAACTGGAGACAAATTAGGGAGAAGGAAAATGCTTACTCACAAAACACGATCTGAACCGAAATAACAACTTTTAGATATTTTCGGACAAAGATATAACTTTCCCTTATAATTTTAGAAGCTTCAGATTGCATAGATTGGTCGGACTCTAAGAAAGTTCGTTTACTTCTTAGAAGAATTGACACCACAGAGCGAACACAAACTTGCTAATAATTTTTTTACTCCGCAAAAGAAGCGAACTGACATACACTGAAAGGGTTAAACTTATTACAGAACTATTTAGTCATAAAACTTCACTCTTTCATAAGAAATGGAAGTGCATGAATTTAACAGGAAAGGATAGTGAAGATTACACTACGTTCTCGTCGTGTACAAGCATTACGGTGATTTTAAACGGTCAGATATGAATGCAAATAATTTCAAATATATGATATTGTTTAGGGACTCGTTTCACCTAAAAACGCTGAAATTAGACGTACAGTTATTAATAAAGTGGGCAATGAACCAAACCTTACTTTCCAACAAATAGCGAGGACTGGGTCACTACATTGATACAAGGCCTACTTTTACTGGAATGAAAAGTACCTAAATTGTATTCGTGTCAGGCGCAAGATCTCACATTTTCGATCCAGAAAAAAGACTAATGGCTACGCAAAAAAGACAAAATCAGATGAAAAATACGGGTCAAATATTAGGAAGTACGTGTAAGTACAAATCCTAAATAAAAATATTAAACTGCTGTTGGATTCTGGTTCAGGTTTAACAATAAAAAATCTACACAGTTGAAAATAATTTAGGAAAATCAAGCTTATTAAGAACTCCCAAAATGTCCAGGTTCGTGACAGGGAGAATTTTTTTCCGGATGTTCTGGGCTAATAAATATTTTTTGAATATTGGTAAAAACGTCAGAAGAATGAGAAATATGGTCTACATAATTAAAGTTTCCTCGTTCCCTCACAATAGACATTTAAATAAATCCGGAAACGCCTGTTGGAAGATGCTGACAGCGGTTCTCCTGAAAATAAAAGAAGTGATGGATCTCAAATATGACACATATTCCATAGCAATTTCGTAAGTGGCCCCGGAACAGAGCCGTTTACGGAGAAAAATGATGAATGTTCTCGACATGAATCAAAAAGAAAAAATATTAAGACTCTTGCGGTGTTGATACTGAGGAGGGGAGTGTTTTGGTAACTTACCCATTTGACACATGAACGTTACCAACTTATATATAAGCAGTGGTTCTCTTTTGTAAAAGTAGAGTGTGAGAGCGGAATGTATTCTAGCAGATAACTCTGACAACCGGACTAACAGTCACGCTAATAATCTCTCATTGGTATATGTTTGTACTAGTGTCTTTGTTAAATATGTTTGTTTAACGCTATTCCTTCTTTGTGTCTTTATTTCAGGCCCTAAAACGCCACATCAATTATAAAAAGATAATTGCGATTGGTGGAAAAAAATAACTCATACAATAGAGGCTATTTAAAACAGCATTATTAACGAGCCTAATTTGTTTCTGTTAAAATTCACTATATAGTAATATTAGAAAATTTAATGTTTATGTAAACATTTACCTCTTTATCTCTATAACATAAACAATTATATACAAGAACAATTCCTTCAGTATACATTTTATTAGTCCAAAAGAAGTTCTTCGCAAAAAGTTTTCCTTTTCTAGTTTATCTTGAACTTGACCATTTTAGCTTCAGCAGGGAATTGGTAATGCCTAATGCTGATGAGAATTTATATATTTGTATTTGAATATATCCAATTTTGTCAACGCATTTGACACACACATTGATCACCAATCTTATATCATACGAACTTTCAGCTAATAACCCTGACAAGAAATAGACATATTGATCGATCTCTATAATATTAATGTATCTGAACATTTCATAATGTACATGAAGGTTTTTCATTATTTCAGGTTAATAAAGAAATGTTTCGTACGGTAATGTAACTACAAAATAACGCTAGCAGTATTCAGTACGTGACACGTCTCTCGGCATTGCTAGATAGACAATTTATACAGAAGATATGAAATGTTTGTTCTATGAATGAAACGTTGAAAATGACACGTAATAGAAAATGAAAATGCTCAATATCATACTGAAACGTTTTTATTAAAAATCATGTATGAAACAAAATGTTTGTTTCTCGAGGTAATTCTAAAATTAATAGTAAAAAACAAAAAACGGTTAAGAACTTCACATTTTTAAACATGAAATACGGTTTTAAAAATTGTTAATCTCACCTCAAGTTAAACCTGAAGACAAAAAACGGTGGTTATATGGAATCCGTTACAAAATGCATGTTAAAACAAAAATATCATTACAAATATACAAATATGAAAGACAGACTGCGCACGAAAATAATCAAAACATCTGCCCGGAAAAAAACACCGGGAAAATTTGTTTTGCTACATTTTCCAAAGAGCTGATTTTGATTTCAATAATTTTGTAGGAGTGGGAGGATTTAAAAAGCTTTTCGATGCCTTAGGTGTAGTCGATTAGCCTTGATTAAATTAGCGTGGAGAAAGGTTTTATAATGAGGTCTATTCACTTCGGCAGAATATCGTTGGCATTTCAAACATTAATTCAAATATCCTTATTTTAAAATCAACTTTACTATCCAGGGAAGACAAAAATCTTTGTAGTTCTTATAAATTAATAAATATTAATCGATTTAACAGATATTGTATCAAGCATCTATCCTTGATAATATATCAACATATATCATAACATCTCAATTTCATATATCTTTATTTCTGAGATGAGATATTGCTACTACACAATTTACATCATTTCGACTGCTGTCCGCGTCTTAGTATATTTACGTTTCGTTCGTTATAGACTTTGGCCTTGTTCAGGTAATATGTTGGGAAGTTTTTAACCGAATCTTCATTCATTCCACAGATGTAAATTGTTCTATGAGTACCTAAGTTTAGATGTGCGTTGTGGTGCTTTGCATATCGGTTCGGAACGAGAGATCGGCATCCGTTGCATTTACTTACATTCAAAAGATATTAATCCTTCACATCTCCCTCCAGCTATGTGTTAAGGACCATGACACTTTGGGTTTTATATACTTGATCTAAGACAGAAAATAATGGCATAAATCTTTGGGAAAATCTTCTACCGAGTCAGTCGAGATACGATCAACCAAGCTGGCATCCCGGAAATAACTGAGTAACCGATGTTTGAATATCTAAACATGTTTATAAGTTTAATTTTATTAAACATTAAAACGAATAACAACCGGTATAAATTGAGAAGTCTTATTAAAGAAAAAAGTGTCTTCCAGACAAATATCGAAATTCTTTTTTTTTTACCATAGCTAAATCCACTGCTAAGAAGGTTGGATCACTGTGTCGATCCAGGACGTTCTTTCCGCCTGAATCCATCCTGCATATATACAAGGCTACCATTCGACCCTGCATGAAGTACTGCTGCCATTTATGGTCAGGCGCCCCTGCCGCTCACCTCAGTGTTCTCGACAGGCTCCAAAGAAGAGTTAGTAGCATGATGGGTGCTGACTTGGCGGCTCGACTACAGCCACTTCCCCACCGACGAGATGTGGCCTCCCTTTCTCTGTTCTATAAGTACTTTCATGGCTTCTGCTCAGACGAACTTAAGTCACTGGTGCCTCCTCAACAGGTGTTTACTCGTGCAACCAGAATGGCAACAGGGCCCCACACATTCACAGTCAGGTTAGCCAAATGCAGACAATTCTACTGCTGCAGCTTCTTCTCTCGCACTTCCCGCCTGTGGAACTCGCTCCCATATTCTTGCTTTCCTGACGGCTACAACCTCCAGAAATTTAAATGCAATGTCAATACTCATCTACTAACCACTTGACTCTAGCCCTTCCCCCACACCGTATATCCTTTCCTTCCTCTCCCCCTTGCAACTGTCATCACACCTGCATTTTCATCTTTCTATTGCTTTTTTCTAATTAGTTTGTAATCCTCTTCTCCCTCCTCTAATCAATTTTCTTTCAGTTATGTAGCCCCCGCCTCGCACATCAGTGACATTTACGCCTTGTTTGGGGTGAAATGATTAAAAAAAATGTCTGCTTCTACCAGTTAAATCATTGAGACCATCCACCCGGAGCAATCTCTGAATTACCCATTTCAGAAAAAGAGAAAAAGAACCTTTCTCGTTTATATTTGTAAGAATATATTTCTCCTCACTCATTATACTAATGTCGAATAAGAATTCTCAAAAATCACTCTTGTTTACGTTTTGGGTACTGAACATATGCTAGTCATTTTTTAAAACAGATTCTTCCTCAGCAAAGAGAAATATATCTTTCCCTAATCAATATACATGACTATCATTTCTTTTAAATTACAAGAAAACGTCAAAATTCTACAGCATCTATCAGTTAATATATGCTATGCTATGCATTAAACTAAAATAATTAATAACAACCTAAAGACAAATTAAGAACAGCAATAGTAGCGTTCATCATTATCTCATACGTTACACCCAACGGTGCGTAGGGCAACAACTTTTTGTTACTGTTTCCGTAACAAAGTGTTTTTTTATGGGTCAGGGAGGACCGGTGGACCATTCTTGGTCCTTACGTTTACAACACCTAGTATTCACAAAAGGTTACACATCTGAGTACTGACCAGGCTCGATGTTGCTTAACTTCGGTGATCGAACGAGAACCGGTGTATTCCACAGGATATAGCCGTAGACTTAATAGTAGCGTTAGCCACTGCTAAATCATTAGGCATTAAATTAAATCACTTAATATCCCCTATAATTGAACTTGATTCTGCTAACCTGATGTATACTCATATGCTGTGTAGGGCAGTGTTTTTGCTCTTTCGGTAACAAACTGTTTTTTATGGGGCAGGGGTTATTTTGCGCCCAGCCCCCAAACAGGGACGAAGGTAATTTTCTAAGCGTAGCTTAGAGGTAACACGCGACCAAAAGTAGGGGGTACCCAGTGAGGATCGAACTCACTACTCAGTTGTTATGATTATAGCGAGACAAACTTGCTGTCCATTAAATCACGCCGAGGTCCATATATATATATATATATATATATATATATATATATATATATATATATTTGCATTATATATATTATATATATATATTATATGATATATATATATATATATATATATATATATAATGCAAATGAGTAATTGTAATTTAAATTATACAAAAAATAAAAAATATACTAAAATCTAAACAAATAAATGTAAAAATATGCAGAAAAATATCTTCAAATAATAAAGAGTAAATTAATTCATTAAAATAATCATTGGCTTTTGGAACATTTTTCGACCTTCTTATCTATTAAGGTAGAGAATGAAGCCATAATACTTGCCCTCAAATCATCTTTGGTATTACAATGAGACTTTTTTGTCTCTCGCTCAACACCGTCCACCCACAATAATAATATATGTTTTAGTCTGAGGAGTTACACGACAGGATTTAAGGGGTGATGTGTTTAAAGAAACTTTCTGACACCCATGATTAAATTTCCCAGCTTGTGTGATGTTATGTCAGATAGATGTTTTTTTTTCTTTCCAGCAGCGAAACTCTTGACCAAAAGAGCATTACTTCCTCAAGGCATTTGATGTGGAGGGTGAGGATCTGTGGGAAGTTGAATGGAGGCAAAACGTCACCATTAACTGCGATCACTTCAAAAACTATGATGCGGACTGGATTTATTATCTCTTTTCCATATCCTCTCTAATGTGATCAGGCTTACACCCAAGTAATGTCGTTTCATGAGTTCTGGCTGAATGAATTACATCATGGTATTCGTTTCCTCACAGACGTTACTTAGCTGAACCTACTATACTGTGTAGTAAACAAAAGATATAAAATATAAAAATACATATTGAATATATATATATATATATATATATATATATATATTAATATATATATTTTAATATTAATAGATATATTATTTTCATATTTTATATATACATATATATATATATATAAATGTATTAATATATATTAATATATCTCATTTCACAGATTAAAATTAATAATTAAAATAACGTTAACCCAATATTTAAGTTTCGTTCTTGAGTTGAACAGCCGGAATACACGCTTACATATATATATATATATATATATGTGTGTGTGTTGTTAAAGTCACGGGATATATATTCGGATCTCTGGACTACTTCAGAAAATACCTGACTAATCCTACATGCTCTCTCTGTCCTAGAGTAAGAACAGACGAAAATTGATACTGTGTGCCGCATCTGAGCCTAAGACATCTAATCTTTAAATGAGTTTTTACGGCCGTGTGGATGATGTATTACTTTACACTTTTCATGTTTTGCACAGATGGAATTTTACTAAACTATTTACCACTATTTCCATGAGAGATAATTGAATTCCTTAATTTCATCAACTCAGAAATTCACAGTTAACACCCGAAGTTCCATGGAGAGGGATTCGACTCACTATCATTACGTTCGTAATAAATTTGCATGAAGTAAAGTTACAGAGAGTCTCGTTCTCCCATAGAAAGTTTTTGCAATGTGGGATATTTTTTTACTACAAACTTATAGTCGGAAAGAAAAATGTTGTATATCTAACATATCCATAATTTATGCAGCATCTTTACCTCCCCATACTCCCTTACAAAGGTATCATAGGAAATTGTTATTTAGAGAACCGAGTGCCCGTTCTAGTTAGGTAATTTTTTATTCACTTACAAAGAAAATCCCCATGGAGTGGCTCTGATTCTTCTTCTTTCCTTCCCGGATATTGGTTAAATAGTCAAAAAATTATTATTAAAACAAAATTATCTCCAAAAATCAAATTAAATTGTTGTGGATCCCGGGAATACGAACCGCACAAAATAAAGGAACAGCAAACAGAACTGGAGTTAGAAAAATGAGTTTATTAACGTAAAGGATACAAACTTGAACGCAGGTTAGTGTTTTGGATTACTAGAATGGGACCGCAAAAATTAAAAGAACAACAACCAGAATTGGAGATAGAAAAATATGTATATTAACGTAAAGGATACAAACCTGAAGGCAGGTTAGTGTTGTGGATTCCGGCAATGCAAAACCCACAAAATAAAAGAACCACAACCAGAATTGGAAATAGAAAAATAAATATATTACCGTAATGAATACAAACTTGAACGCAGGTTAGTGATCCAGTAATACTGTTAGTACGAAGTATATATAAAAGTCTCTGAAGTGAAGCCTTAGTATGTCTACATCGGAAGCTGACAAGTGCTTCGTAATAATATCCTGGATGAGTGAAACTCAGAGCTACTATGAACTTCTGACGGTGTATTCTTCGTGAAATCACGGTATCGTTCGGTAGCTTCGTTGTCTCTCTGATCTCACGTATCTCAATATGACAGGAGTATATGTATACTTTAGACGAGTCTATGTTCCTGAAAAAGGGGAGACCCCACAACATAAATAGTCTCTTAAATTCTAAAATTATTTTTTGGATTTAAATAACCTGCAAAGTGTTGATAACTTTAGAATATAATCAGAAAAATTAATCAGTTTGAGAACTCATCAGTAACACTCATCCTTGATCGACAATATGTGAACAATAGTAAAGAGAATGTTGATTGTACGACAGTAGACATAGAATCTTCTCTGGAAATAGTCCGTGATTTATTTTTACTTGTTACAAGAAACAAGAAAATACTTTCACGGATTCTGCTCCGATGAACTTAGATCACTGGTGCCCCCTAAATACGAATTTGAACGAGATACTAGATTAGCAACTAGATCCCACCCTTTTACAGTGAAACCGATAAAATGCAGCCGTAACTTCTACTCCAACAGTTTCTTTCCTCGCACGTGTGGAATTCTCTTCCACACGATTGCTTCCCCGACGGCTACAATCTCCAGGAGTTTAAATGTAAGGTCAATAGACACCTCCTAACACACTAACCTGCTCCCATTCTATCAAACACTCTTCCCATCTGGTCAACCCTCATCCTCGCTATCCTTGCTCATCTGTCACCTTCCTCCTGACATTCCCTATGTCTAACCACTCCTTCTCTTTACCTTCCCCTATGTAGCCCCATGCGCAATAGTGGCAGTGGAATGCCTTGCTTGGGGTGAGATGAATAAAACAAAACACTCTTCCCATCTGCCCAACCATCATCCTCGCTATCCTTGCTCATCTGTCACCTTCCTCCTGACATTCCCTATGTCTAACCACTCCTTCTCTTTACCTTCCCCGATGTAGCACCATGCGCAATAGTGGCAGTGGAATGCCTTGCTTGGGGTGAGATGATTAAAAAAAAAGTAAATGGCACTCTAACAAATATATCATATATTTAGAAAGTTTTCACATTTCCGCCCATAAACTCAAGAATTCAGAAGAGATTTCCATCCATAAATGGTTCATGAATCTTTTCAGTGAAACTAGTGTTTTTTTTAAATTTTTAATCATTTCCAACCAAACAAGGCAATGAAGCCACTCACAAGCTTCATTTTTTTGCACTTTTCTCCTGTGGAATTCGTTTCCGTATATTTGCTTCCCTGACAGATATAATCACTATTAATTTAAATGCAATGTTAATTGTCATCTCTTATCTCCTAGACTAGCATTCTTTCCCTGACAACCCTTGTATCATGTTCTTCTCCCTTTCCATTTTACTCTCATACAGCTCTCTTCACATCAGTTTTCTCATCCTTATCTTATCCATTCTCTGACACTCCTTGTAACTTGTTCCTATTTATTGTATTGTAGAAAGAAACTCATGGAGAGCGTGGCAGCAGAGAGTCCTCAGAAGAGAAGCCCCCGTCAAGCAAGTGTTTCGGCCCTTATCCCCTGACACTCTAGTGGGGTTGGGCCACACCCGGTTCATGACTCCGGATGTCCCTCTGCTGCCTTTTTTTTTGGGGGGGGGGGACGAGCCACGGATGGGATCCGTGACCTTCTGGATATGCTCATTTTCACTCAAAGACTCCCGCACTAACCACTTAGGCAAAGGTTCACCTGATATTTGATAAGTTAAGCCTTATGGAGTTCACTTTTATTCCTCTTTGACCAGATCCAGCTTGAACATCTCTCTGCCGCTTCTGCCATTGCTTTCAGGGCTCTGGTTTTTTCCCTCCCTGCAACTGAGAGCTGTTTCATGAGGCTGTATGCAGACGATCCTACACACCCCCTAGCTCCAATTTCTGCAGTGAGGACTTTGACCTGGTAGTCTTCTCTCCTCAGGCTGTTTGCCAGATCAGCATACTTTCCAGTCTATTGTTTCTTATTTCACTCACAAATTATGTAAACCCATGGGTAACAGTGTCAGTACCGCCTTGCTTGAAGTGGAATAATTAAAAAAAATCCCAATGACGAATATTAGAAAGATAAACGTATGGTATAGGTTGTAGAGAGTTGTCCAGTAGGACGTAAGAAGCATCTGACATTTGGTAATGAATTTACGCAAAGGAGCAAACGATTTGGGAGAGAAGACACGTTAACAGGTTTGACAAGCAGTCCATTATTGTAATTTGGTGATAAGTGACTTAACTGTGACTATATGGAAAATGAAACTTTTTATATGAAAATTTATGATTATATTGACCGAAGTACATGAAAGTTTTTATGATATTCAAGCACTTCTGACAGTCAAGCTTTGTCAAGAACGGGTGATATTAGTAAGGCAAGTATGATATTTTTTGGTGTTTTAGAAATGTGAAATTTTAGTTGGAATTATTATTAGAAGTAAAATATTTTTTAGCTTTGAATATACCCCATAAAATTACTGACCTGCAAAACCGAGACTGCAAATCCAATTTGATAACACACACACACACACACACACACACAAACACAAACACGCACATACATATTATAACCGTCAATATTATATATATATATATATATATATATGCCTTTCGCCACTGTGCGGTCATAGCTTAGAGTATCTGACTGATGGCTAATCGGTCGGTATTCAATCCTGGCTTGGAGCAATCGGAAGACCAACCGTACAGATAATACAGCGAAACATGACCGTCTGTTGATGACTATATATATATATATATATATATATATATATATATATATATATATATATATATAGCATGATTATGCTATTACCAAACAAAAACGCACTGTTAAATAAAAGAACGAAAATTACGACTAAAAGCATCCACGCTGTGAAATACGTCTTAGGTTCATACAACCATGGATGAAAACGCCATGATTGTTTTTAATTTAAGAATTCACGTTCAAAAGGTCCCTGCAACGTGAGCGTTATAATAAAACACCGTTACAAGAGCATACTTAAAAAGAAAAACGGTAAACGATAGAATCAGTTATTAAAAATCAACTGAATCCACCACTCATGATAGAAACCTGGGTAGCGAAATAACTCGTTTGAAAATGGAACATATTCAAAAGTTCTACAATATAATTGTATCGAACATTTTTAATACAAATGTGTACTGGTCATAAACTATTATGACCAAAAACTAAGTATTAAACAATCAATCAATCAATCAATCAATATACATATATATATATATATATATATATATATATATATATAAGCCTATTGTCTTTTTTTCTGTCAACCTTTGTACATCAACATTTATATATCACAATCTGTTTAGCAAGATCAGTTTTTCATTGTTTACTGATATATGTATGTATGTGGCTATCTCTCTCTCTCTCTCTTTCTCTCTGTCTATCTATTTATCCTTATCTATCTATCTATTTATCTATCTATCTATTTATCTATCTATCTATCAATCACGGTATGTTATATCTCATGTCACAGGTTTGCTGAATAACTATATTTGGCAACAGCGCCTCTGATCGTGAGATTGGATGTATTGATGAATATTGGAACCACAATATAACTGATGTTGTTGCCATGTCTAACCTGACCCGGTGGGGTAGCACCTGTTGGGTTTCATCTATAGGCAACTATTGAAATCCCAATCAAAAATGAACAGTAATTTTTTTTATAAAAATGAGCAACAATACATGTTTTGCAAAATATAATCGAAACAAAAGTAAGAAAATTACAAATGCATTTTTTCTAGTAAATTAACAATACATTATATGATCTACGAAGAATTTATCTAAACCATATATTTTCTCTGAAAGTATAAAATTATAGCCTAAATTTCTGCAGTCAAAGGCGTAAAATTCGAACTATATATTTAGATTTCGACGTTAAAAAAATAAACCATGACGATGATATGCAGCTAAACAAAATCATTCAACCACTTATTCTATTTATCATTTTAATTAGGTTAATATCTATCTATCTATCTATCTATCTATCTATCTATCTATCTAACTATCTCAGTTTATTTTTATCTATCTATCTATCTATCTATCTATCTATCTATCTATCTATTTTTATATTACTGCGTAAATCATTGCGACTTTGTTTCGGGATAAATTATCAAGAGCTTTAGTTTCTTATATAATTCATTAAATTTAATCAAATTGATCTGTTGCCATCAGTATTACTGACAAATCAGAATGGCCTCTCAAAATAATTTTAGCCTTTTACAAGTATCTAAATATGACATAAATGTTATAAAAATTTGAACAAAAATATTTGCCTTATCTCATATACAAGATGAAAGTGGGTGTTTAATTGGCCAGACGACGCTGAAGCGCTTAATGAATTATTTTCTTAGAAGTTTTTGTGATAACATTATTCTTATAATTAAAGTGTGTGAGTCATAACAGTCGAATTTTTTTTATCTTAAATGTGACATCGATTTCCGAAGGTCGATGAAAATCCGCAAATGATATCTCCCGTTTCGCAGAACGATCTATCGATTGTCCAAAGTTTGTATGATTTTTTTTTTCATTAAATGAGATGAGCAGGGGCAAATGCGTCTTTTCAGCTACTGATGCTGCTAAAATAAAAACATACCGCAATAATATTAAAAAGGACTACGAGAGTTTTCTAAAATTTTATCGGCTCCTTGAGGAAAATATAGGAGTAGAATAATGTGATTTTTCTTTTCATGTGCTCATTTTTCGCTAGCATTTAATATCTAAACATTTTTAGACCCGTAGTTACTCGAAACACACTTCACATTGAGGGAACAACGTGTAACAACGAATACAGAAATCGTAAAGCAAAATGAAAGTAAAATACAAACTAAAATATAACGTACAAGCAGTTTTCCCTCAATCTATGACGAAACTTTAATAAAAGTGAAGTATGTTCGATAAATATTCCTCTATTATTCATTTTACACACACACACACACACACACACACACACACACACACACACACACACACACACATACTAGTAGTATAGCCCGGCGTTGCGCGGGTGTAATGGAAGCTTTAAAACAAATCCATGGTCCTGGAGATCAGACTCCTTGGACGTTGGCACGAAAGACTAAAAAGTTTTTTCCAGTTAAAGCGAAACCGTAGACTGAAAGAAAAATGAATGGATGTAAGTCAAATTTTGATTTCCTGGTATCGATATGAAATGTTCTGCACTATTGTAAGAACTGCAACCTTGAAACTTCTAAATGTCGTTTCTTATGGCTTTGTCTATGAGTGCATCAAATTTGATTAAAATTAGCGATTTTCGATATTTACAGGGGGTACCTCCACACAAAACTTAGCTATAAAGACACGCAGACGCTTATAGTACAACTGTGTAAATTTTCAAGAAAGTCGGTTCAGCGGTTTCGGAGTCTATAGGTAACGGATACACACACACAGACACACACACACAGACAAAGTTCCATTTATAAATAAGTTTAGATACTTACAATCAGAAAAAATCACTTTTAAAGTCATTTTCACACAAGGCAAGGCGATAAATCCACTATGTGCAATAGATTACTGAGATTAAAGTAAAGTGAGAAAAAAGTTACTGAGAAAACAGAAGAATAAAAAGATAAAAAACTGAACTAGAAATATGACGACGATTGGCTTTGAATTTAGGTTTTGTTGATCATAGTTGATAGGAAATTCTGTATAACGAAGAGATTTTCAGAATCTAATATAACTAAACTTACAGTTTCATCAAGAACATTTCTTTAGTAAAATGATGGGAACTATTGACGATATAGCATTCCATCTAAATTCATGAAATCAAGATGCCAAAGAAGAAAGCTTATCAGAACAATATTCATAAAAATATTTATAGAAAAAGGCAAAAAAAATCTAGGTTAAGGAGGGAGAAATGAAACAGAGATGACAGAGTAGGACCGTTAAAGTTATACATCGTTCTTTGGATTTTAACTATATTGAGATAGATACCAAAAGGATTTGCCCTGATTGGACAGCAATGTACAGTGAGTGGACCAATAGGAGATTGTGAAATTTCAAGGCAGATTTGGGCGCGAAACACTGTGCGCAACATTTAGCTACAAACCTAATAATTCTAATTTAAAACTTAGTTAACTCACCATTCTGAACATTTTTTTCGTAACAGATAGACTTAAATATCGCCCGGCTAACACTCCACCGATGACTATTGAACAGGTGAAGTGGCTCATCCCTTGTCACTGTTTAGGATGTTGTTTCCTGCTTTCCATCCACGTCTATTGAACAGGTGAAGAGGCTCATCTCTTGTTCCCTGCTTAGGATGTGGTTTCCGGCTTTCTCTTCTCCATTATTTTCACTATTCTGTTCACTCTTATTTTTTCACTCTCCTCAATTGGAGTAGATAGACTAAACTATCGCCCAGTTCACACTCCATCCACGTCTATTGAACAGGTGAAGAGGCTCATCTCTTGTTCCCTGCTTAGGATGTGGTTTCCGGCTTTCTCTTCTCCATTATTTTCACTATTCTTTTCACTCTTATTTTTTCCCTCTCCTCAATTGGAGTAGATAGACTAAACTATCGCCCGGTTCACACTCCACCAACGTCTATTGAACAGGTGTAGAGGCTCATCCCTTGTTGCCTGTTTAGTATGTGGTTCCCGGCTTTCTCTTTTCCAGTCTTTTCATTCTTACGTAGCCCCCTGCACATCAGTGTCATTACCGCTTTGCTTGGGGTGATATGATTTTAAAAAAATGGCTCTGCTCTAAATCTTGACAGACCCATTTATTGAGAAAAAGCGAAATAGATATTATTTCTCTGAAAGACTTTGCGAGAGAAGAAGCTTAACTATTACTTTGCTAAAAACAGGAAGAAGTCTAATATGACGCCACCTAAAAGGATCACAGAATGCTTCAAAGGAACTACCGAAGAAATTTATAACGAACTGGGAAGTCAGAAATAATGATAGCGGAAATCATGGGTGGTTTAATGTGATTATCACATAGGAGATAATTATTTCTGAGGAAAGTGTCAGGCAAAGTTGAGTCATGTGTGAATTGAAAGATAATCTTGAGGCAAAACATTCTGCTTTATCAGTAAAAAGTTATAAAGTTTCAGATTGAATGAATGGGAAAGGAATGTTGATTTCTATTATTTGATAAACTAAAAACAAAGCCGTCGGCAGTCAAAAGAATAAAAACTTTATGAGACTAAACTAGTTCTCATACTATCTCATTATACCTGGCAAAAAAAAACGTGTCACATTGAAAACGTTTTTGCAAGTATTTTTGAGTGGTTACTATATGCTTTCATCTGTGATTTGAGCTATACATTAGTTTAACCGGAATAAAATATATAGGAAATAGGGCTTGAATATGCAGGCGATAAATATGATTGGTATTTTATTTATTCAGTTATAAAAGTTACAGAAGTATCTTTGGTGGCTTTCACCTTGGAAGCCACCCCAGCGGCAGAATGAAGGTTAAAGATATCCAAGGTGAAGTCGCCAAATGAACCACAAAATGAATCCCAGTCGGTACTATTGTATCTAATCGATAATCCCGGTTACTGTGTTTGTGAACAAGAAATTCCCATCTTATTAACGCACTAAAAGAGACAGATATTACAGCATAATCAGAAGTGTCAATAGGATATAGTTATTTACTCGACAACAGGGCAAAGATGATAGGTAACAAACAACTCGAATAGAGAAACATTTTGATTAGAATTATTAGAGAAACATTGACATTTCTGGGGCACACAATCGTATAAGATTTTTAAGACATAAGAAATTGGGAAAACCTTTTGTTTGTCGATGTGACAATAATTAAACTAGATGGTCGAAACTGCTTCTAAACATTAACATGAAAAGAATATCCCACCGAAGATATTTTCTACATTATACAAATTCTATCATCGAGCTTCAGGTTATGCAGGGACGTCAAATTGCAAATGATTACATTGTGATGTTGAAGAGAGCAGCCTTATTGGGTGATGACACCCATCTCTGTAAAAATGAGGAATATTTCAGCAGGACAACAATGCAATCCATAATCTCCTGAGAAACACTTCTTTTTCATGGCAAATATGTTTGTTTTGGACCATCCACTATTTTACCAATACCTGAAACATACCTAAAATTGTTTTTGAAGGTGAATGGTAGGGGTAATCTATAAATATGGATGTCAGTTCCAAACACTGCTTGATATTTGTGAAGCCATCCTTAAGACTTGGAATAAAATTGCCGCAAACATTCTGCAGACATTAATATCGACAAAGCTAAAAGCTAATTTTGACTTATTCACAACTAGCAGTATAGCTCGGCGTTGCTCGGGTGTAATGAAAGCTTTAAAACTGAACCATGGTCCTGGAGCTCGGACTCTTTGGACGTTGGCACGAAAAACTAAAAACCAATAGTTGTTTCCAGTTAAAGCGAAGAAAAAAATCAATGGATGTATGTCATATTTTGATTTCCTGCTATCGATATCAAATAAGTTTTTTCGTCGTAAACTGAATTTTGAAGGCTAAATAAGTCCCCTGAGTAAATGGTATCATGGCTGAGACTAAGAACTACAATTATACCTACTTAGAGCCAAACCCAAAGAAAAAACTAAAATAAAAGGGCTGGAAAAATACAGACATACAGGCAGATAAACAGACACACACACAAACATCTTGCCTTATATATATATATATATATATATATATATATATATATATATATATATATATATTATCGGTTTTCTGCACTATTGTAAGAACTGCAACCTTGAAACTTCTGAATATCGTTTCTTATGTATTTTCTATAAGTGCATCAAATTACTCGATTTTTTGATCATCGATTTTCGATATTTATAGGGGTACCTGGACAGAAAACCTAGCTAAGAACACTCGCAGTACATGCATATAGTACAACTGTGTAAATTTTTAAGAAAATCGGTTCAGCCGTTTCAGAGTCTATAGGTAACGGAAACACACAAACAGACACACACACAGACAAAGTTCCATTTATAAATAAATTTAGATGATAGGCATGTAATTCCCAACTTAGTTGTCTCAAAGAACATTTCCTTTTCTGTTTATGACTTCTTTTACACATGGTCTTAAATTTTTACCTGCTACTATATTGCCCTGTATATGCGTTGTGACGCAGTGGATATCAGGTCGGAATGAGAAATTGAATAGCCTAGTTTGAATTCTAGTTAAATTTATTGCAATTGATTACTCGTAAAATGAGTGATTACTTCCATCTAGCTGTGGGTTAATTAACTGAACAGACTAGGTTCTAGAGCGTTGGGTGTCAATCAGTCTACTGCAGATAGAAATATCTACCTTCTGAGGGAAAAACTGGATCAGCCAAGTTATGTTTCCAGAGACACTGTAATTTTCATCTTGTGAAGAAGAACAGTATGACAGGCTCTGTCAGAGGATGAAGCCATAGGCGACACCCACGTAAGTACAAACGGATCTAGACGAGAGGTCGTTCAGGATGGCTTTAATTTCCCGATTTGATAATAGTCACTGGATCAACTCAAATATATGCCCGGAGACACTGTAATTTTTCAGCTGGCGCAGAAGAAGTGTATGCCAGGCTCTGTCAAAGGATGAAGCCATAGGCGACACCCACGTAAGTACGAATGGATCTAGACGAGAGGTCGTTCAGGATGGCATTAATTTCACGATTTGATAATAGTCACTGGATCAACTCAAATGTATACCCGGAGAGACTGTAATTTTTCAGCTGGCGCAGAAGAAGTGTATGCCAGGCTCTGTCAAAGGATGAAGCCATAGGCGACACCCACGTAAGTACGAACGGATCTAGACGAGAGGTCGTTCAGGATGGCTTTAATTTCACGATTTGATAATAGTCACTGGATCAACTCAAATATATGCCCGGAGACACTGTAATTTTTCAGCTGGCGCAGAAGACGTGTATGCCAGGCTCTGTCAAAGGATGAAGCCATAGGCGACACCCACGTAAGTACGAACGGATCTAGACGAGAGGTCGTTCAGGATGGCTTTAATTTCACGATTTGATAATAGTCACTGGATCAACTCAAATATATGCCCGGAGAGACTGTAATTTTTCAGCTGGCGCAGAAGTAGTGTATGCCAGGCTCTGTCAAAGGATGAAGCCATAAGCGACACCCACGTAAGTACGAACGGATCTAGACGAGGGGACGTTCAGGATGGCTTTAATTTCACGATTTGATAATAGTCACTTGATCAACTCAAATATATGCCCGGAGACACTGTAATTTTTCAGCTGGCGCAGAAGTAGTGTATGCCAGGCTCTGTCAAAAGCTTTCAAGATATCCAATCCATTTGATATAGTCAGATTGATCAGTCTTACTATCGAGGCATAAACGAAAAGTTGTGTCGCCTGTGTACATGTCGAGTTGAGAGCGGATGTCTTCAGGAAGGTCGTTAATGAAAAATTAAAAACAGCAAAGGACCAAGTGTGAAGCTCTGAGGGACACCCGCGTTATTACGAAAGGATCTAGACGAGGCGCCGAGGATGACTTTAATTTCAAGATTTGAATTGAAAGACTGGATCAGTTCAAATATATTTCCGGAGACACCATAATTCTTCAGCTTGCGTAGAGATAACAAGGAAAGACGAAAGCATATGAAGGAGTAGTCAGGGGCCTCGAGAGACAGGTTCTTGTCTATCAGAAGATTTTTATGGATGTATATACGAATACCATGTATATAGATATGAGAATTTTTAGGCAAAAGAGAAGATACCCCAGATCTAAGAATTCATTGGTCGCTATGAAAGAATTTAATTTCGCTTCAGAGAAGACAAAGATATTTACTGACTGTTACAAGGGTAATCATCAAGATTGCAGTTGGAAACGATATCACGAATATCAGTTATAAAAAGGTTGGGCAGGGAATGTATTTTTCTGTTAACTGGTCTAGTTGTATTTATTTGTGTTGTGTTTTCCATTATATTTGTTTTGAGGAGAGAGAGAGAGAGAGAGAGAGAGAGAGAGAAAAGTGAATGATAAAAGCATAGCGTGGTCTTAGGGTTACTCACCGGAAATAGATGCAGGGACAGCTACCCATGCACAGAAGGGAATTACAAATACTCCGATATTCTGCAACTGTTGATAAAAGCAGCCTCCCTAAACTCTACCAAAATTTCGGGTTCCAAATGACCCGTCAGATGCAACTAACTTCCAAACTTGGTTACTCACAATAGAAAGTCACCGCCACTAGATGCTCAAATCACAAAAATGTTAAATTTTTGTGCCGTTTTTAGAAAAAAAAAAGAGAGCCGGTAAACCATATCCGAAACAAGGAATAAGAGCGGAACCTCTACTTCTGTTCAATAGACATCGAAGAATTTCTGGTTGGATGATCGATGAACACATCTACTGCAATTAACCTGTCAAAACAAAATTTTTTTTTTTTTTTTTTTAATCATATCACCCCGAGCAAGGCAGTAACGCCACTGATGCGCAGGGGGCTGCACTTAAGTTACGAAATTATTAAATTATGACTTAGTTCTGATATCCAGTAAGCGATGTGGGTATGGGTTGAAATGAGTATTTTAATAATTAATAGTAATAGAAAAAGAAAATAATGGCGAAATGAAGAAAGAGAAATGAAAACATCAAAAACAAAACAAAAAGAAAAGAAAAGAAATATTATAGAAAATGCGAGAATGCAGTTTGAGTTACTTACAAGAGACGCTTCAATTGATTAAAATATTAATGGTAGGAGGTATGAACGGTTTATTTTCTTAGCGAGATATCTAGTATTCACTATTTTGTTATTAAACAAAGTAATTCAATTTTCCTCAGACACCAAGAACAAAAACTAATAACAAACCAATGTCAAGATTGAAACTACACACACACACACACACACACACACACACACATATATATATATATATATATATATATATATATATATATATGGAAAGTTCATATCTTTTGGTACAAGGAAAGTTTAACTAAAGAAAAGAAAGTATATGATTTTAAAAGTCAAAAAACAGCCCAATATATCGAAACATTTTGCGTATTCGAAAATTATTTACTTGACATAGTAAATAAAACGTCTTTCATAAAAGAAAAAATTATTCCAACAGCACCTTGAACAATCGTGAAATATATTAAAACATCTGATAAAATATTTATGAAATCAGATAAAACAGCAAATTTTTATAAAGTAACACTAAAAGAATATGCTACTCTAATGATGAAAGATTTTACAAAGCACTATAAAAAGTTCATAAAAACATGGATAATTTAGTTAATGATATAATTACTTCTTGTAAAACAATCACTGATAATCTGAAAATAAGCGAGAGAGTAGCAAATGTTTTACAAAAGATAGTTATATCACCATAAATAACAATAAGCAAATTTTAATACAAATCCTACCACTTGAATATTAAATTCCACAAAATCTGAAATTGGAAAAAAACGTAAAAATATACCCGAAAGTGTAAAAAAATCAAATTATGGAGTGCGTTCGATTAAAATTATGGAATAATACCACCAATGTAACGAATTGTGTATTATTAAACAAAAAGTCAGTCAGTTGAGTGCCATACATGATACACGCTTGGGCGATCATGTCTCGAAAGAGACATGACTGACTGGGTAGAAGATCATCCCGCAGTAGGTTGCCATTGCTTTCTGCGGTAGACTGGTTGCCAGCCAAGGCTATAGAACCCAATTTGTCCTGTTATTCAACCCATAACTGGAGGGAATAGACGGATAATAGCTTTCCCAAGAGTATTTGTGCGTAAGTGAATGCAAGGAATTCAACTGGAATTCGAACTCGGCTCCCCGATTTCTCATTCTGAGTCGATATCCACTGCACCACAACGCACAACAAAAAGTACTGTTCTTTTATTCATTTCAATATTGAGGAATACTAGCCATCGACATCAAGGAAATTATTTGTTAGCTCCTTAGAACTTGCCACTGTTTAGAGAATACAGACATAACCCTTGGGGTTTGTTTATCGTTGATGCAACTAGTTGTGTCGTCTCTCACACAAATACACCCCACACGTAAAAATAAAAAAATGCTACAGTCTTGAGAGTTTGATAATCAGATTTTAAAGTAGAAATCCATGCCTGGGTTCTCCTGCTTGAACATCCAACCTCTTGACCCAGAGATGCCCTGCCTCTACTATTCGATTCTCACAGAGTGCTTCGCATTTTCGACATTGTCTCTCATCTAACATACGCTTACAAAAACATTTATATTCGATTAATCATAGACAATGAAATGGAAAAATTAATAATGGCAAGGCAAATAATTTAGTGATTGATTTTATTTAGCGGTATATCAACCTCTATATATTATTCAATGCTGATATCTAAGTGTTTTAACATAGTTTTATGTACGGTTTTTTTTAATGGTGTCACCCCAAGCAAGGCATTCCACTGCCACTATAGCGTAGTGGGTTACATAGAGGGATTGGGTATAGGAAATATCAGAAGGAGGGTGATAGACGACTTAGGATGTACATAGGGAGAGAGTTAGAGATTTTGGTCGTAAATGGTCGAGTGGTAGCTATTGGCAGAAATAGACCGGAGAACTTAGTAAAAAAAAAAAATGGAATAAATAATAACAGAGCTTAAAAATCTAAAGAAATTTCTTTGAAAATTACAAAAACACTCGTTCAAATGAACCATAGAATCAAGCAAAAAACAGTAAAAATATACATAACTTTAGCGAGTTTCAAAACATAAAAAAAAAAAATCTTTTCAACCCAGCTTTACCCCACTTACCTTTACATGCCATTTGGAAAAACAAACTTCTTTTGCCATTTTGGTCGTAAATGACTGCGAGTGGGAGCTGTTGGCAGATATAGACCGGAGAACTTAGTAAAAAGAAAAAAGAAAAAATGGAATAAATAATAACAGAGCTTAATAATCCAAAGAAATTTCTTTGAAAATTACAAAAACACTCGTTCAAATGAACCATAGAATCAAGCAAAAATCGGAGAAAGAGAGAAATATAAAAATAAATGCAAAATAATCTGTTCACAATAAAGAACAATGGACAAAAGTTAATTTAAAATAAAATAATTTTGATATAATAGAGAAATCTTTAGACTCAGCCGAGTTCCAAAATCTGGTTGGTTTATTTGTTCTATACAATCTTGCAGTCCATAAGTATATAAATATAGAGGATATTTGATTACACAGGGATGATGGCCTTATGGTAGTGAGGAATTCCACAAATTTGAAAATAGATAAAATTCGAAAGATAATATGTAGAGAATTTAAAAATATTCATTTAAATGTGACTAGTAATACAAATAAATAAAAGTAGATTTCCTTGGTGTGACTCTTGATCGAGAAAAGAATATAAACCAACCATGTGATAAACCAAATAAACAACATTTAAATATCCATCCAAAATCTAACCATCTTTCATAGAATCTAGAATAGAGTGAAATTACGCAGATAAAGAAGTGTTTAATAAGCATAGTAAAATTTATAATACTGTCTTAAAATATAGTGCATATAAATGCCCAAACGTTAAATATGTAAAAAAGAGAATTTTCACTCGCATCAAAAAATAAAGAAATAGAAACATTATTTGGTATATACTCCCATTCAACCAAATAGCAAGAAGTCAATGAGGAAAAAAAATCTCGCTTTTATTAAGAAACATTTTGCAAAGAATAATTTATTAAGTAAGATTTTCCGTTAAAATATTCTAATATTAATATATAGTTGTACGAATTATCTGGAAAAAATATAAAAAATCATAATTAAAATTATTTAAAAAAATCTAATTGAAAAAAAGTATTATTCAAAAACAGCAATCACTAACTTGTACAATTATAAATGTAACTGTAGAAATCCTATACAGTGTTCTTTGAAAAAAAGGTGCCTTACAGAATCCATTGTTTATCAATATATTATTTCTTCGATGGAAAACCTTAGTAATATAAAGATTTATGTGGGTAGTACTAAAATTCTCTGAAAAAAATCTTTTTTCAAGAAACGTCTTAATTTAATAATAATAAGTACAGAAATAATACATCTCTATCAAAATAATATTGGTATCTAAAAGAAACAAATACAACTCCTAAATTAAAGTGGAAAATTAAAATAATAGAATATGTAAGTCTTTATACGACCCATGCCCTTTGTGTCTATATGAAAATCTTTATGTTACTAAATTTCTAAAGAATAAAAAATCTATTAAATAAACGAAATGAAATAAATGCCATTTGTAAAGATTGCAAAATTTTCACGTTAGAATATGATTAAAAAATTCTTCTTCAGAAAAAAAATATATCTAATAATTTCTTTTAAATTATGATATAATAATAATTAAATAAAAATTGAAATAATTAAATAAATATGATTTTTTTATAATTAAATGTATGTTAAAATTGTGCCTTGTCATTTAAAAATTGTATTATGATATAATTACAAATAGATATTTTTTAAAATTACAAATTAAGATCTTATGAAAAATAGAATAACATGCATTTTGAATCAAAATAAAAACAGTATACTTATACTTAAATTTAAAGGTTTTTTATAAGTCAGATAAAAATATAAAATGTTTTCTATCCTTCTTTTCTGCTTAGAAAATGCTGTGATACAGAGAAAACTAAAAAAAAAATAATAGATACATCAACGGAAATGCAGTTTCGATAAGGGTATTGATCGATGGATCCCTTGTCCATTAAGACTGAAAAAAAATTATGTATTCCTCATGAAAAAAAAATCTATATTTTTAAATTCAAACTGGATCTCTCTTCTGATTGGTTAAATTGAACACACACTAAGTTTTTCTGTCTTCCCACATCCATAAATGAGAAACGTATTTTTTCTTATATGCAATGAAAAGAATTTTTGTAATTATATCTCGAAAAAAAGAAATTTCCGTCTCGCAAACGATAATAATTTTAAATAAAAAGTAATTTAATTATATATATATATATATACACACACACACACACACACACATACACACACACACACACACACACACACACACACACATATATATATATATATATATATATGATTAGTTGCGATACAGCGAAACAGGCTTGTATGTGGATGACTAATATATTATGCTCTCATTGCGTCTGAGCTCTCTGGAGAAGAAAATTTTAAAAATAGTTTCAACTTCTGCTATATGAGAGACTCTTCAGAAACGTAATGAGTTCTTTCGCTGACTGGCGTGTGTATACACTGCTTCTATACAACACATTAAATTTTCTTTCCTCTATTTCTATGCGTCCATGGCTTAGGGGGTAGCGACTCCGACTGACACCAAATCGGTTGAGTTTCGATCCCGGCCAGAAGCGAGTGGGTACCTTTAGCCACACTGATGAGCTGCGAAACAGGCTTAGATGTGGATGACTAATATATATATATATACATATTTCATTTATAAACGAGATATTATGTGACCCATGCGTGATGCTTTCAGGCGATATTCATCGTATTGATTTTTATTTTATTGAAAATAGGCTGAAGACATCAATCATGGTAGAAATCTAGGTCGCGGAATAACGCTTTTATAAATAGAAAATATTCAAGAATTCTGCAGTATAATTGTATTGAGCACTATTTAATATAAATGTAAACTGGTCTAATTTTTAAAAAAGAAGAAAAATACATAGAAAGCACATTCAGAAACTTGCATTACCCATATCACTTTATTCACAATGCA
This sequence comes from Ascarosepion bandense, assembly GCA_037127315.1. NCBI lineage: Eukaryota > Metazoa > Mollusca > Cephalopoda > Sepiida > Sepiidae > Ascarosepion > Ascarosepion bandense. The sequence goes on from JBBBDQ010002331.1 coordinate 234,534, forward strand.
AAAAGAAAGGCACATAATATATACAACCACAACAAAAGAAACACTGTTAACAATAATAATCTAAACAATAACATATACATCATACTACGAACCAATTCCATTGCATCTAATACCCAAAACAATCTATCTCATATAAAGAAACACACACATAGTAACAACTACCTCGAAAACTATTATGGACATTATCACTTCTAAAAATAACCGAAATCAAAATGATGAACAAGCAGGTGTATACAGAATAAATTGCCGGGATTATTCCTTCATCTACATCGGAGAAACAAATAGAAACCTAAAAAAGCATATATATGAATACAAAAGAGACATCACTAATAATAATCTAACAAATGCATTAGTGATTCACAGAAATAAATTCAACCATATTGTCGATTTTAAAAATGCCACACTAATAAAAAGGGTAAATAATTTATTCAGAAGAAAAGTTTTCGATAACGCCGCCATCCAGTAATACCAAAACATCAATTTTCGACCCGGATTTTTCCCAATCTCACCTTTACTTATGGAAATTATACAAAAACAGACTAACATACATAATAAAAATTTCAAAGAAAACGGTTGATTTTCCCTTCATTTTAACATCTCGTGACTTTGCACTACATATCAAGGAATTCTAAAACAGACTAACACCCATAATAAAAGGTTTCAAAGTAAACGGTCGAATTCCCTTCATTTTAATATCTCGTGACTTTGCACTACACATGAAGAAATTCTAAAAACTAAATGAAATGATTGTAAGCGTCTTTGTGGTTGGCAACACTGTTTGTTTTATAGATTCGTAATTTAGAATAAAGCTCAGTTCGTCTTTTTGCCTTGAGAAAGTCCATTATAGGACGAAACGCATAGGCGATTTAAAATACAGTTTTCCTATATATATATATATATATATATATATATATATTGTCCACTTGACAGTGTTTGTAGAACAGGAGGTATTTTTAAAACAAAAGTTAAAGATACAGAAGTCCTTAGACAAATATACATAGGATGCACTGAAGTATTTTCTTTTTTAAATTTGTTTAATCACAAGTCTACATTCAAGTTGAAAAACCTTAAAATTTGTACCAAACTAACCAAAACGAACAGAAATTAAGAGAAAAAATACCAACAAAAAACTTATGCAACTTGGAACATGTAAAAAAATGTCCAGAACTTACAAAGTTTGTAATGTCTGCAGATTGTGCCACGAGAAAAGTTAACCATGGGATCATTTCCAGAACGAGAAATATTGCGAAATGAAAGTGTGAAATAATGTCTAGATGTACACACAACAGAAAATATATTTTAGGAACCCGGATGAAAGTGTTTACTTTTCGTTCCTCACCAAAAAAAGTTGAAAAATCAATTGATTTAAGACACTTGAAGATAATAAATGCTTGAAACGAAGGTTGTGTAATTGGCTGAATGAAAATGTGATATACCCCGGAAATATATATATATATATATATATATATATATATATATATATATATATATATATTATACGAACTAGATAAGGGGTTTTAGCAAAGGTAACCGCGTAGTACAATCTAGCAAGGTGACGTAGTGGACCAGTACTCGTCGTAGTCATATGCAGCGTCCATAGGCGTAGGCTTATGCAATACGCGTTCAAATAGGCGTAGTTCTAAGCGTCTTCCTTTTAGTCTGTAATTATACCTGACACCAGCCTATCATATTGCTATGAGAGACAACCAGATTTTATGTATATTACTTACAACAAAATGTTTAAATGGTGTACAGTATAAATTCATTGAGAACTTTTAAAACAATGTACTGGTTTAATTCATTTCTGGCAATAACTGGTTAATAATTATATATATATATATATATATATATATATATATATAGTCATCCGAAGAAAGATCTGTTTCGCTGTATCACAACTAATCAGTACGGTTAGACTCCGATTGCTTTTAACCCAGGATTGAAACCCGACCGAATTGGCGTCAGTCGGCGATTCTACCTTTGGTAGAACATTTATATATATATATATATATATATATATATATATATATATATGAGTGTTTTTGTGCCTCAAGAACAGTAAAGTCATAAGTCATTCTGTTTGACAACTACGTATCTTCGACTGGCAATAAAAGGAAGTTACTTTATTTTATATTTCTTCGCCCCCCCCCCCCCCCACAACGTTTCTATAAACCGTAATCGTTTGACAGATCTATATTTGTTCCACTAAAAAGAATGGTACACGTGTCACAAGATACACAAATGAAAAAGAATCTGGGCAAGTCAATCTCAATATACCATCAATTGAAGGATTGCTGGCTCGTGTTGTATCACTACAAATCGCTCAAAGAATTTCGATATCTTAGAAATTATCCTGTTTTCGCTAAAACTTGTTTTGAAATATCAAGTGCGACCAAAAATATCAGTCCAAAAAAGAGACAGGTGATACATATGTTTTGATATCATTAAACTAAGTTCTAGTTTTCTGAATTAATAAAATAACAACTCAGCGTTGAGGCACTTCAGATGAATTAAGATTTCTAACAGTAATACATGTGGTAATGAAAGGCTGTAATTTTCTGATGACAACGATTCATTGGCGAAAGGTGCGAAAATCGAAATTTTTGAAATTACATGATGTATTCAAAACAAACATATTTTATATATATATATATATATATATATATATATATATATATATATATATATAATGTGTGTGTATGTGAGTGCGTGTGATTCTTGTACAAATATTTTCACAGATTCTGCTCCGATGCATGAATTTACTCGAGTTACTAGACCAGCAACTAGGTCCCTTCATTTTTACATTGCAGCCAATAAAATGTAACCGCAACTTCTACTCTAATACTTTCTTTTCTCGTACTTCCCGTCTCTATTCTTTTTCCCCTGACAGCTACAATCTCCAAGAATTTAATAGCAATGTCAATAGCCATTTCCTATCTCCTTGAAAACCCCTTTTATCATATTCTTCTCCATTTCAACTCTACTCTCATGCAGCTCTCTTCACCCCCGTGTTCTTATCCCTCTCTTACGCATCCTTGGACTCTCTATGTAACTTGTTTCTCTTATCTTCTGTAACCCCTTGCGCACCAGTGGCAGTACAATACCGTGTTGCATGGAGTGAAAAAAAAACATGTGTGTGTATGTGGGTGTGGGTGTGCGCACGCGTGTATGCGTATCTGAAAATATAGAGTATAAAAAATTAGCAAAAATAGACAAAAGGATAAATATTATTTTAGCAGATATCTCTCGTTCTTTTTTTAAAAATCGTGTCACCCCAAGCAAGGCATTCCACTGCCACTATAGTGCAGGGGGTTACATAGAGGGATTGGGTATGGGAAATGTCAGAAGGAGGGTGAGAGACGACCTAGGATGTACATAGGGAGAGATTTGGAGAGAGTGGGTGTGTTAGTGTGTTAGGAGGTGTCTATTGACCTTACATTTAAACTCCTGGAGGTTGTAGCCGTCGGGGAAGCAAGCATGTGGTAGGAAATTCCACAAGCGGGAAGTGCGAGGAAAGAAGCTGTTGGAGTAGAAATTGCTGTTACATTTCATCGGTTTCACTGTAAAAGGGTGGGACCTAGTTGCCAATCTAGTATCTCGTGCAAATTCACATCTGGGGGCACCAGTGATTTAAGTTCGTCAGAGCAGAAGCCATGAAATTATTTATAGAAGAGGCACAGGGAAGCCACGTCACGCCGCTGAGAGAGATACTGCAGGCGGTCAGCCAAGTCGGTATCAATCACATTACAAACTCTTCGCTGTATTTGTCAAGAACCCCGAGGAGAATAGAAGGGGCACCCGACCAGATGTGGCATCAGTACTCAATACACGGGTGGATGGTGGATTTATATAATTGCAGGATAGATTCAGGCTGAAAGAATTTCCGGGCCCTGCACGTATTTAGCAATGGATCCGATGTAGTCATTCCACTTGAGGTCCGCTGAGAGAGTCAGGCCAAGCAGACGTAGTGATTTACTCTCTGGGAGGCAATCCTCTTCCATGATAATCGGAGGGAGGTGCGGTTGTCTGTGGTGTTTAATTGACAGCAGCTTCGTTTTGGAAAAATTGAATTTACTGCGGAGTTTTAACAAGGAAATATAGGATTTTTTTTTCTAAGCGTGTTTATATTAAAACTTCCGTATCTCATTGTTTTATCAAGACATATATATTTAACATTGTTCGTGAATGTTCATCAGGTGTTTGAAAGGTCACTCAAAGCTTGCGGAGGACACTAAAGGTCATAATTTCTTCCTTTTTTCAGACTTTTAATTATGACACTTTGTGCCCTCCTCAGGCTTTGATTGACCTTTTAACCACCTGATGAAGCTTCACGAACTTTTTCCATTTTATGAACCTCCATAAACCAGTGACATCCTCAACCTTTAATATAAGGAGTTGCAGCAAAATAAATTCAGACATAAATTAATAAATTCGATCAATGGGCCAAACACGTCGGCTAAAAATAGTTATTCACTTTTTTTTTTTAATTTATAAACAAACACATATTAACACTCGAAAATTGTATGTATAAGGCTTGATCTATCTTGATTAAATGTTTTTAAAAATCAATGTTAATCGAATGGTATAAGCTGTACCTGATCAATTGATAGCTTCCCCTATGTTGTTTAGGGTCGCATGTTCGAATCCTGCCGAATAAACCACATTTTCTTAACAAAATTTATCTTAAATCATCAGGCTGGTATAAATATGTATGCTAACATTTTTAATTAAAAACAGAATATCTATTCAAATACGTGTATCGATTAAAAATAATATTTTAATACATAATTATATGTAGTGTGATATTAAATTTTATCTCTCTCTCTCTCTAAATATATATATATATATATATATATATATATATATATATATATATATATATATATATATATGTTCTTTTTAAAAGAGCGAGAAATTTTTATTTACGAATGTCTATTCCAAATATGGACATGTGAGAGTCTGTGTAAAATAATGTTTGGGGTGATATTTTAAAGATCAACTGTTGTACCATTCAGGTCTGACGAGCCGCTATAATAACATCATAATGCGGTGAAATAGGTATTACTCACTGGAATTGTATGAAATCAGAAATCTTTTCTAAATTATATATATATATAGGGCGATATAAAAGTAAACCCCTGTTTTATGTGTGAGTTACCAGGCAAGAGTTCTGACCGTGAGTTTTTTCTTGAGGTTCAAGAGATTCTGCTAGAATTAGTTGACGTAATTTCAGTGTGGCCCTAGAAGCGCATGAATAAATATAAAGGGAAATAATACAAATTAAGTGACACATTTTGTTCTCTGATGGATTTTAGCAAGACAAAGCAGAACAAATATTTTATATTTCAAGTATTTAAAAACTACTTTTTTTAAAATTTTAAATACAAACGCTCATGAATATCGGTTATGCTAATTGAAAGTAAGTTATGGAGGGGATGGTAACTGACGTCAGTTAATGTCAAATAAAATAAACTGATGAAGTTCGCTTTGAAGATTTTTCAATATTATTAATATTTAAATTATTTTATTATGGGATTATTTCATTAATTATATATTTTAAAATTAGACAAGATTATGAATCTAACAATTTACCTTTATTTTTTTTAGCATTATCGCAGTCATATATATTGGTTAAAGAAAATAGTAATTTTTTTTAGGAATGAAGATGTTTAAAAATGTGAGGAGAGCAGATTTATATTTTAATTTCATTTGATAGCGGCATTCTCGAAAATTGTCCACTTATGTTACTTTCTTATTTAAAAGGCACTGCACTCTTTAGATCAAAGTGGCGATTGAATTTCTTTAATGTATGAATAAAGCACTTGAGAAAAATTTGTGTATAAGTTTCTTTATTCATAAATAGATTTTGTTTTTATTTTTGTATTTTTCCTAAAGTTATTTTGCGTATTAGTTGCGACAGTTTATTGTATATATACCAGCTTCAGAATTATTTTTGCTATGGATATTATTCTTCTGATCATATCCATGTTATTTTTAGATGCGGTTGTAATTGTTTTGTTATTGTTAAGTTTGGATAAAATGTTTTATATATTAGAGCCAAAAGAGTTAGAGTTAGGTTTATATATTTTCAGTGTTATTATGGTTAATAATCGAGAAGAATATCTACCAGGAAGTATAATTACAAATAGTTTAAACACTCTTTTCTTTGTTTCTAACCAGATTTTTCTGTTTCTTAATAGTTCGTTCTTGTTATTCAGGTGCATTTCCTGCTGTTACCGGCTCATTACTCCTCCTCCATTAAATCACGTCTCATATATTTAAACCTATGTACTTGCTGGATCAAGAATGTTACAATGCCTACACAAAAAAACATACACTTGGCTACTTTTCTCATCTATATTCTCTCCTCCGATTGACTTGACTCACGTAGTCCGTGTCTCAAAGCAGTAGTCTGTGGGGAATATCACTACATTCTTCCTGGGTTATGAATTATTTTCTGTGATTTCAAACGGAAATAGAAGTTACTGGAGCCACAGTCTTGCAATTTTTAGGTATCGCTCCTTCTAGACTAATCTAGTGAGAACTTCGTATGCATAAATATGTATCTCTACCGCTATGAAGATCAGGTCACTCTATCAGGAAAGGAACTATTTCTAATCAAAATCCATCTTGCATATTTATATGTCTACCATCCGTCCATGCATTGAATAATGTTACTAAATCGGGTCGAGTGTTCCTGATATTTATCTCTACAAAATCTTTAGTAGGATCTGCAGTGTAATTGATCCCGACTTGACAACTCGACTTCAGTCGTTTTCTCAGCGACGGGATGTGGCTTCCTTCTACCATTTCAACAAATATTTTCAGGATGATGAGGTTCTTTCTATGGTGGCCAACCACATGAATTTACAAGTGCTACTAGATTGTCAAATAGGTCAAAATAGTCAAATTTAACCCTAACCTTCACATCTAAGATAACCTTTTCGAGCAACTAACGATTCCTTAAATCCTTACCGTATACATGCTCCCTCATAGCCACAATCTTCAGAAGTTTAAATGCAAGGTCCATTACCTTTTTTAATTTCCATATTTTCCAAACTTCTCTGATATTTTCTTTGACATCGAAAGTACTTTGATCTTTGACATCCCATGTACTCTTTTTTATCTTCAGTTACCTTCTTCTATCATCTTAATTCAAAAATTTATCTTAATTTACTTTGATATTCCATGTACTTTGTTCCTCACCGGCAATTACGTTCTTCTATCTCTTTATTTCCCAACTTTCTTTTATTTTTTCTTTGTCATTCCATGGACTTTGTTCTTTGATATCCCATGTAGTTTGTTCTTCATTTTCAGTTACCTTCTTCTATCTCTTTATTTCCCAACTTTCTTTTATTTTTTCTTTGTCATTCCATGGACTTTGTTCTTTGATATCCCATGTAGTTTGTTCTTCATTTTCAGTTTACCTTCTTCTATCTCTTTATTTCCCAACTTTCTTTTATTTTTTCTTTGTCATTCCATGGACTTTGTTCTTTGATATTTTTTCCCATGTAGTTTGTTCTTCATTTTCAGTTACCTTCTTCTATCTCTTTATTTCCCAACTTTCTTTTATTTTTTCTTTGTCATTCCATGGACTTTGTTCTTTGATATCCCATGTAGTTTGTTCTTCATTTTCAGTTACCTTCTTCTATCTCTTTATTTCCCAACTTTCTTTTATTTTTTCTTTGTTTCATTCCATGGACTTTGTTCTTTGATATCCCATGTAGTTTGTTCTTCATTTTCAGTTACCTTCTTCTATCTCTTTATTTCCCAACTTTCTTTTATTTTTTCTTTGTCATTCCATGGACTTTGTTCCCTTTGATATCCCATGTAGTTTGTTCTTCATTTTCAGTTACCTTCTTCTATCTCTTTATTTCCCAACTTTCTTTTATTTTTTCTTTGTCATTCCATGGACTTTGTTCTTTGATATCCCATGTAGTTTGTTCTTCATTTTCAGTTACCTTCTTCTATCTCTTTATTTCCCAACTTTCTTTTATTTTTTCTTTGTCATTCCATGGACTTTGTTCTTTGATATCCCATGTAGTTTGTTCTTCATTTTCAGTTACCTTCTTCTATCTCTTTATTTCCCAACTTTCTTTTATTTTTTCTTTGACATTCCATGGACTTTGTTCTTTGATATCCATTGTAGTTTGTTCTTCATTTTCAGTTACCTTCTTCTATCACTTTATTTCCCAAATTTCTTTTATTTTTTCTTTGTCATTCCATGGACTTTGTTCTTTGATATCCCATGTAGTTTGTTCTTCATTTTCAGTTACCTTCTTCTATCTCTTTATTTCCCAAATTTCTTTTATTTTTTCTTTGTCATTCCATGTACTTTTTTCTTTGATATCCTATGTAGATTGTTCATTCATCTTCAATTAATTTCCTCTATCTGTTTATTTCCCAACTTTTTCTTATTTTTTCCCAACTTTATCTTATTTTTTCTTTGTCATTCCATGTACTTTGGTCTTTGATATCCTCTGTAGATTGTTCATTCATCTTCAATTACCTTCTTCTATCTCTTTATTTCTCAACTTTCTTTTATTTTTCCTTTGACATCCCATGTACTTTGTTCTTTGACATCCCATGTAATTTGTTCTTCATCGTCAATTACTTTTTTATCTCCTTTTTTTCCAATTTTTTCTTGACATTCCCTGTGCCTTGTTCTTTATCTTCAATTACCTTTTTCTATCTCATTATTTCCCAACTTCCTCTTATTTTTTCTTTGACATCTCAACTAATGTTTTCTTTGACATCCTATGTACTTTCTTCTTCATCTTCAATTACCTTTTTCTATCTCCTTTTTTTTCCCAACTTTATCTTATTTTTTCTTTGTCATTCCATGTACTTTGTTCTTTGATATCCCATGTAGTTTTTCTTCATCTTTACTCTCGTTGTAACTTTTGCGCACCAATGAAAATACTTCTTTGCTTGGGTGAAAGGATTCTAATAAAAGAAAAATGTATTAAGGTGAATGGTAAGTTACTGGCAGGAATTTAAATCAACATACCTATCCCACGTTCCGTCCCCAAAACATATTACGCTGTTCGTAATTGTTCATTGATAATTGATAATATTTAAAATTAATCATGTAATTCGATACCTGCATTGCATTTGACACCGGATATGTAATATGTACTGATGGTTTACTAGCTTATCTTGCAGGTGTTTCGGTAAAATAATGCATTTCATTTGAAACTACAAAGGAAAATATATCTTTGCGTGCAAACATCACAAAAAGATAAACTAATTAAATCACATCTTAACCAAATCTGTACTTGTTATTTAAAGTGCTATCGCATTTTAATTAAAGTAGAATATTGATAACTACCGAATGAAACAGGTTTCCAGACAAGGCGTAAATATTTGAGACATTCCGAATGTTCGAGAACATTTATGTTTTCTTTACAAATATAAATAAGAGTTACTGTGAATCTATTGCTTAATTGATTATTTGTTTCTTCTTTATAGCTTATCTATTTTCTGTAGGTTATTTAAATCCAGAAAAATACTTATAGATAGTAAGTAACTTTTGGAAATAATAAAGATTTACCAATACAAGCCTTAATTATAAACGTGTAGCCGAGGAAAGAAGAGGTGGATTCTCACCTTTCTTAGGAGTATCGGCGCGTAAAACTGAGTTATGTTGCCCTATTCTATAGGAATCAACACTTCCTCCGTCGATATAATACTAACCTGCTCGACTTCCGGGAGTGAGATGTGACGCAGTCAAGTGACCGTCTAGAGGCAGCCAAGACGAAGCGTAACAATACCGTTCTGACTTAAGCTTCTGTTATGCTGATTACTAACACTCGTATTTGTACATACGTTCTATTATTTTAATACACTGTTTGAACCTACCTTTCTGTTTCTGTGTCGTACTTCCGGGCTCGACATATCACAACGACAACAACAACAGCAACAACTTGGCGACGGAAATTTCGACACAACAAATTGCAATTTGACTGTCTGACCTTCAATTCCAATCCGTTATTCTAATCCCATTTACAAATCCAAGCACCTTCTTCTATCTCTTTATTTCCCAAATTTCTCTTATTTTTTCCCAACTTTATCTTAGTAATTTCAAGTGGTTATCCATCTAGATACTGATCAGTTTCGACATTGCTTATGTTTGGTGGTCATGCGCAAAGAGATATATTTTTCTAAAAGAGGGAAAGTATATCATCTCACGGCGAGCTGAACCAGATAATGGAGTGAATTATGGAAGAAAGGTTTATTCTTCCATTTAAATTTTCCTTATTATGTGCATTATTAAATCAGTGATAATATTGCAATATTTCGTTAGAGAAAACGACCAGGCTGCTACAGTTTACAATGTTCTGTATGTTTCTTGGGGGAAAGAATGTTTTCATTTGTTTACTCTAATCTTGTTGGCGTATGACGTCTAGCTTTCTAGCTGTGTGCATCCCAACTGCTGTTTGTCAGCACACGAACTGGCGTCACTCACCGACCGTCAAGGATACTCGTGAATACATCTTACTCAAAAAAATACAATTGCCCTTTGCACCCTTACAAATGTTTAAATTTTCCGACCCGTTATTAGAAATACCCTCCACTCCATTATTGCATATTGAGAAAAATTCCGACATCCACAATTATTAAGATGTAAAGGATATCATGCCATGTCGAGTTGAACTAGATAATGGGAGAGAGCTATAGAAGAAAAGTTTATTCTCTCATTTGTTTTTACCTCATTATGGGCATTATTATATCCGTGATATGGCTTTCTCAAGCAGTCCCGATATATTTGGGAAAGACAAGGGTAATCAAGAATCTCTACTAACAGCAAACCGCCTGCATACGGATATGTAACGAATTCAGCAGATATACAAAAGTAGAATTGGGCGTCAGACAAACATGTGGCTTTTCACCGATCTATTCAACTTTTACAGCGAGACTATTCTGAGGATTTTATGCCTGGATTCGACATCGGAGGTCACGATTTGAACAACATAAAGTACGCAGATAATACAGTGCTGATAGTAGACATGGACAGGAAACTACGAGATTTCCTACAGAAGTTAGCTTAAGAGAGTGACAAGAAAGGACTACAAATAAACTGCAAAAAAAAAACAAAAAACGAATGCATGGTCATCAGCAAAAATAGCAGCCCAAAATGCCAAATACAGGTGGTGGATACTATCTCGTAAGTTTTCTAATAGAAGACGGAAAGTGCGACACAAAGATTCAAAGACAAAATGACATGGCAAAGGATGCGTTCCAGAAGCTGACTAGAGTATTACAAGACAGGAAATCTTTGCTAGAAAAGAGTACTTGATTGCTATGCGACGCCTGTTTTTCAATATGGCACTTAATGCTGGTCAATATGATCGATGATGAAGGAAAAACTTAAAGCAGCAGAAATGTAGATCTACAGAAGGATGCTGCGGATATCATGGATCAAGCATGTGAGCAATGATGAGGTTTTGGAAAAGATGGAAACGGAAAAGAAATTAATGCTGAACACCAGGAAGAGATAGCTAAAGTTCCTGGTACATGCGATGAGGAAAGATGTCTAAGGGAACCTGATACTGACAGGCCAGATAGCGGAAAAAGTGACAGGGAAAAGCAGCAGATAGCATATCTGAAATGCCTGAGCAGGTGGATGACAGTACGGGGTTTGCGTTGTGTAACAGGACAAAGCGTGCTAGGAGGCACGAGGTGTAGCGAGACGTAGAAACCATAATCTCTTACGTCCTGAAAGCACAAGCTATATAGAAGAATATATGCTAACACCTTGCTTCGCGGATTGAACTGAATAAGTGTTCATGCTTATAGTCTTATGATTCTAAGACGTATACAAAATTATATTATTATTAATAGTATTTACGTGCCCTGAATAACACATGCCAACAAAATGAGCAAAGTGAGACGAGGTTGAAAAGATAGTTTTATTTATAATAATTCGCAATATGAATTGTAACTTCTGGAGATTCTTATCTTTTTCTGGAGAAGCCATATTAGCGATTCCAGATTAGAGAGGTTCAAAATTCATATGCTATCTGGCTGGCCCGATCATATTCTTCAGTGGTGAACCCTTGATTTTTTTTGCAACATGGGAAATGCGAGTAAGATAATATTTTGAGTATTTTGTGAAGATATATCTTCGTATGAAAACCGCCCAATCATTTTGTAAGATGCACTACTTGGTGGCGTATTTAGCGTCAGCCAGGGCTCCAAGTCTCGGGTTAAAAAAAAAACAAACAAAAAGACAAACAAAACAAAACTGCTTTGACTCCTGGATTTTTAATCAAGCACTGCGACTTGCGTCAATATACAGTGAGGTGACTTCATCCCTACCAAAGAGAGATAATCGCCTTTTCTGTCACTACACACGATAATATTTTATATATTGTGAATATTTTATTCAAATATGCATTACATATATATTTTACATATATCACACCTAAATAGTATTACCACAAATTATGTTCAAAATTATTATAATTTTTAGATATATATAATTCTATTTTCTTTTATGCTTTTATTTCCCTTTCTTAAAGCACTATATGAAAATTTCCATATTTTATTATGAACTAATCTCAGCCGTAGAATATTCTGCTGGTCTTAGTTTCTTGGGTAGCGTGAGAGTGGAAGGTGATGTTAACGGAAACTACCGCATGGTCAGAGTTTCCAAAAAGGCAAGAGTCTGGGATGGAGGGGAAGCCGAGGTCTACCAGTGAGTCCCATCCATTAGGGTTTTTGGAGAAGTGCGTGGGGAAATCCACCAATTGTGTAAGAGACTGAGTGATTGAAATAGTCATGGTGTAGACACCAGCAATATTAGTGACAGAGATTTCCAGCCACTTGGCGTGGTGGGTGTTAAAGTCACCAAACACAAATATATGGGTAGATGGATGAGAAGAAATGGCCTTATCGATATTGATATATATTGATATTAATAGAGATGTTATCAAGTAATGAACAGTCAGAGGATGAGGGGGATCTGTAGTGAAAGAAAAGATAGCTAACCGAGCTTAGAAGTGAGAGCCGGAAGCACATAAAAAATGGTCAAGGGATTCAAGCGAGAACACCACGCCCATGCATATGGACATTGTAGTCCTTCCTGAAGAGGGGAAGGTAACTAGGAACGTAAAACTCCAAAGAGGGGATAGAAGGGTAGAGGTTAGTTTCACAGAGAGCTAAGATATCAGGTGAGTTTGTTAGAAGAAATGATTCTACGCTGTGAAATTTAGTGCGAATACCTCGTATGTTTGCGAAAGAGACGCAGAGAGGTTTGGGCGTTTTCTGATTAGCTGGTTTAATTTTGCAATTCTGTTTGCGTGTATTCGTAGTGATTTATTAAGAGAGGAAGGTCTAGAGTAGATTCTGCGGGTCACTGTATGAAGCATGTGTAGGTGGATACTGGCGCAGCCTGCAGCATAATGTGGCCTCGAGATTGCACACCGGACGTTCATGAAGGGACACTCATCCATGCCCGACACGGCACTACAAGAAACCCCGATATTATTCAACTGTTGATCAGAGCAGCCTCTCCAGACGCTATGCAAGTGTTCGAGCTCCTACAACCAGTCGGAAGCAGCAACCAGGAAACTACCAACCCGGTACATTCAGAAAAAGAGACGTTGCCACCATCCTCAAATGCTGTCAAAAGCTTGCGGCTGAACTAACACTAAGACCAAAGGAGAGAGAAAAGAGAACCGTAAACCCCTTCCTAAACAAGAAACAAGGGAACACCTCTACTCCTGTTTAAAAGAGAAGAGTGGAGTGTGAAACCGGGTGATAGTAGGAAATATCTACTCCAATTAAAAAAGAATTACTGAGTTTTAAATTAGTATAAATCAAGATAAGCCTTCTAAGCCAAAATAACCTTTTACAGAACCATTTCTGGTAAGTTTAAAGAAAATACCATACAAAGATGAAATAAACAAACCATTGGCTGCCCAGAAAAAATGCTCACTCATTTTATAACAGGATGAAAAAATCCTTTTTTACCTTAAATTTAACCTCTGCTATATGCGAAGAGACAAATATACAATAAAAGTAAGTAGGAAAATACATTTCCTTACTGAAATTAGTAGCAATAAGAAAAAAGAAGGATTTAGCACACTTTTTGTGGTACAGTAGATATCGGCTCGGAACAAGAAGCCGGGGAGCCGAGTTCGAATTCCAGTTGGATCCATTGTATTCACTTACGCGCAAATACCCCCGGGAAAGGTATTAATCCGTCTCTTCCTTCCAGCTATGGGTTAAATAGCAGAACAGATTGGGTGCTATAGCCTTGGTCGGCAACCAGTCTACCGCAGGAAGCAATGGCAACCTACTGCGGGATAATCTTCGAGACATGACAGCTTAAAGCGTGTATCACGTATGGCACTTAACTGACTGACCTATCAAGACCCAAACCAAAGTCGAGTGAAATTCCAAAAGGCAATAATGCCAAAATATATTTCAATTCTTTTTCAGAATATCTTAGGAGGGTCAGATGCTAAATAGCCAGATCAGGAAGTAGAGAGAGAGAGAGAGAGAGAGAGAGAGGGCCTACAGAGCATACGTCCAATGGGCAGGGTGAGGGGAGGTCGAATGTCACAGTGTCGTATCGGAACTACCATTAATCAGTAGTTTTAATTTTTAATACCACGAGGTCGCTGGGAAATTTAATAAATAAATAAATAAATAATACCTCAACTCGTTTATATCGAGATAAGCCTTCAAAGCCAAAATAACTTTCTACAGAATCTTCTCTAGCAAGTTTAAAGAAAAGACCATACAATAGACGAAATAAACAAACCTTTGGCTGCCCAGAAAGAATACTTTCCATTTTTTTAACCGGAGGAAAAAAAAATACTTTTTTTTCATTAAATGTAATCGCTGCTATATTCGAAGAGACAAATTTTTGAATTTTGAAGGCTAAATAAGTCTTCTGAGTAAATGGTATCATTGCTGAGACTAAGAACTACAATTATACCTACTTAGAGCCAAAACCGAAGCAAAAACTAAAATAGAAAGACTGAAAAAACTACAGACATACAGGCAGATAAACAGACACACACACACATAAACATCTTGCCTTTTATATATATTATCGATTTTCTGCACTATTGTAAGAACTGCAACCGTGAAACTTCTGAATATCGTTTCTTATGACTTTATCTATGAGTGTATCAAATTTGATTAAAATCGGACCACTCCTTCTATAACCCTATAGATCCGATTATCGATTTTTGGTATTTATTGGGGGTACCTCGACACAAAACCTAGATAAGAACACTCGCAGACGCTTAAAGTACAACTGTGTAAATTTTCAAGAAAATTCGTTCAGCCGTTTCGGATTCTATAGGTAACGGACACACACAGAGACACTGACAAACACACATATACACAACAGAGACAAAGTTCCATTTATAAATAAGTTTACAGTACTTTTGCTGTATTCACTCTTGTTTAAAAACAATATGTGGTTGTTAAATCTTATCTTCTACCTGTTTTTCCAAAGTAAAATATAACATCATTATCATACGAAAAAATTTGAACTTTATAAACAATACTTTCGGACACCCACACGGGCCATTCAACGGGCAGGTTTTATTTTTCCGCAGTTGCACTTATTTTTAGAAGCGATTTCATTTCAACACGTCTTGTGTTTTGTCAAAGGATAGTTTGATTGCGAGACTCGATGGCGTTGATTGATCTAGCTGGATTCTTCTATAAGTACATCACCAGATCATTCACATACACACACACACACACACACACACACACACACATATATATATATATATATATATATATATATAACATCCGCCAGCTCCTTCATCGAAATGACTATGACTGTAAAGTTTTATTTTCATGTTTAATTCTCCCGAGAGAAACAAATTCCAACAATTTGAAATTCTTAGTAAATTGATTAATTAATTACGTACATACACACACTAATACATTCACATCTGTCTCCTAATCCGGACTATGGCTGCCTTCGATTGTATGTAATAAAACTTAACATATTGGCTAATTTCTAAGAAAATTTTATTAATTTATATTTTATAAATTGCATAAACAAATGTTTTACCTCTGGAGATCTGGGACCGGATACATTAACGCTGTAAACATATTCATTGCGGACAGTAACATTTCTCTCGGTCTCAAATGGAGGAGATAACAAAATATATAAAAACTAACGAATCCAATTCCAGAATATATTGAATATAGCAGGATCGAAGTGAATATATTGCTGGCACAATATATTCAGTTTTTGTTTTATATATCCAAGCTATATTAGAGCAACCGTTGCATTAACTAATATTCAGATTGTAGAATACATTGCATCATGAGCTTATACCTAGTTATAAGACATATTCCTCCCTACAACCTTTTTGCCAATGACGAAACATTAAAAATTTATTAAGTTTCATATTAAAAATTTATTAAGTTTTATTTTTTATTAAGTTTTATATTAAAGATTTATTAATTTTTATTTTTATTTTTAAGTTTTTAATTTTTATTCATTCGACCGAGAATAAGCAGGACAGCCACTGTTGCGCAGGGTTTAGACTGAAATTTAAAACAAGGTACAATGGATGTCGAAGAAAGGATAAGAGAAGAATAGGAATAGCAAAGATAGAATATCTTAATTGACGTTACATTTAATTTTTTGGAAATTGTAGACATCAGAGAAACAAGCTAATGGAATGGAGTGCTACAAAAGGTGATTGCGAGAAAAGAAACTATTAGAGTAGAAGATATGGTTGCATTTAACTGTTCTGAACATAAAGGATTGAGACCAACTTGTCAATCGAGTAGCACGCATAAACAAATGTCGTCGGGGCATCAGAGAAAAAAAGATTATCTGATCCGTAATCATGAAAATACTTGTAAAAAGACAGAGAGAAATTACATGACGTCGGTATGAAAAAGGCTGAAGGTGTGCTGATGAGTCAGAATCAATTACATTGCAGATGATCTTGTGAATTCTTTCCAGAATCTCAAGATGAATAGCATGAACATGTGACCAGATATAGCAACAGTATTCAATGCACGGATGAATGGTAGATTGATAAACAGGCAAATTAATACTAACAAGAAAATATTGCTGGTCCCAAACTTCCAAGTAGTAGATATATTTGTAGCCGTTCCATTTTAGGTCGGTTGAGCAAATGACGCACAGCATGTTGGTCTCTAAGAGACTAGCGTCATTGTTTCACATGGTCAGACATTTAAAACCTAAAACCTAAGATGACACGCCTACATGGTTGAATCAACGTCATCAACTTCGTATTACACTGGTTAAATGAAAGTTCAGTTCGGACAGCTACTTTTCAAGAATCGCTGTCTTCTGAAACAAACGACCGATAGAGTTGTCTCGCGATCACTATCACGTTCATATTTATCTATCTTTACTATTCTACACGTACATACATTCACACAGACACACTTTTATATACGAGGGTCATTCAATAAATAATGTGAATTTTTCGGTATAAGGACTTCTTATAGAGATAGAAGCTTACATATTTTCCATTTACTTCTTTTTCAAAGGGATTTAATTTTTCTTTTTCTTTTTTGTAGATTGAAAAAAATGAAAAACTCTGTGTGTTTAGGAGATTGACAAAGATGGCCGACCAAAAATCATGCTCCAGGATTCAACAGAGGTCAGTTATCAACTTTTTGGTTGCTGAAGGATGCAAACAAACTGAAATTCTTAGGAGAATGTCAACTGTGTATGGTGCCACCTGTTTCAGTCAAAAACATGTATAAAAGTGGGCTAAATTGTTTAAAGAAGGACGGAGCAATGTTGAGGATGAAGACAGGCCTGGGACGCCTACAAAAGTGAGGCCTCCTGAGGTGATCGAATAAGTCAATAACCTCATTCTGTCTGACAGAAGATTGACAGTGGATGACATTGCAAAAGTATTTGAGCTTATCTGTTGGAACAGCACACAAAATTGTCCATGGTGGCATTGCCTACTCGAAGGTCAGCTGCAAGGTCCCACAGCAGCCTAAAGCGCGCAGACCATCAACAAGCTGGGTTGGGAACTGCTCCCCCATCCCACTTACAGCCAAACCTTGCCTTTTCTGACTTTCACCTGTTTGATCCCTTTGAAAGTGTTCACGAGAGGCACGAAGTTTGAAAGTGACGATGAAGTCAAAAGTGCTGTGAGCGATTGGCTGAAACATCAGTCCAAAGATTTTTACGCTGAGAGAATAGGAAAAGTGTGTGACACTCCTGCGAGACTACGTTGAAAAAGAAGTAATTTTCTATCGGTATTGGAAGTGTTTATACCAAAAAATTCACCATATTTATTGAATGAACCTTGTATATATATATATATATATAGAGAGAGAGAGAGAGATAGATAAAGAAAACTTATCTTAGCCGACATATATAGTTCTCTGACATATTTTCTTGGGGATTTGTGAGGATAATAATATGTAACAATTATTTATAGACAAAAGTAAACACGTTGAATGTTCACAAAGTTTACAAGTTTAATAAACGTTCAATACTGATCGGATTAACTAATTAATGTTATTTTCGACTAGAATATTCAACAATTTACCCAGCCTTTTTATTTGGCGTGTTATATATTTATGAACTTTTTTCAATTTAAAAAGGAAATTGTTTATAAATATTGTTGCAAAACAAATTCCGAACGATTTCATTCTTAAAGTCAGAAAAAGTTGAAACGAGTAGCTAAAATACGTTTTCATTTAATTCTCATATATATATATATATATATATATATATATATATATATATATACATTCAGAATTTATAACATAATTATGTTATGACATCACGACAAGGTACTTATTTCGTTTTCTTTTCAACATATTATAACTTTTAATTTCGGAATATACACCACATAAACTATTAATAAGTAGTATAAGCTTCAATCTTTATTGAGCACTCTTTTAAGAATAGTGCTTTTGGTGGGAGATCTAGGAATTTTATTCCATCCATAAATCTCAGAAATAGAATCGCCGACTGACGCCCAATCGGACGAGTTTCAATCTTGGGTAAAAAGCAATCGGCTATCTAACCGTACTGATGAGCTGTGATACAGCAAAACAGATCTGTCTGCGGATGACTATACATGTATAATTGTGTACTTGGCAACAATCTGGCTTTTATGAGGGTTTCATTAAAAATGACAGACAAAATATTGTTAGTAAGTATTTTCTGTCATTTTTATGTGTCATCATTATTAAATTATGTAATAATTGTCCAAAGGTTTTGTACTTTCAAGCATATTCAGCTATACCTTTAGTAATTATTGTTGGGACGCCCGCGCCTATTCGGCTATAATGGACTATTCCATTACTATGTAAAGTAATGGTGGCATCTACGTAGGAGAGTGTGCCGAGCAGCCGTATCGACAAGTCAGTCGTAGGCTTCCGGTGACGACCCGGAAGTACCCATTGCTCATACTACGTCTTACGACAGTTGAGACGATTAACCTCTATTCTTGTATTGGATACTAATAACCTTTGTAAATACTATTTTTACGGAATACAACAATTAACCTATTCCTGTTGTTTAGTTATTTATTCTTACTCACGACACAACAATTATCGAAGATGAATTTTGTTTTACATGTACATATACATGTATAAATTTTATGTATATAGTGTCAAGTTCCGAAAATAGTATGATACAGTTTAACCGTGTTCATAATTGATGTTACTGTGTTTATCATTACGAATAGCAGATAAATCACACAATAACGTAATTTTTAAAAATTATGTTACTACCTAACATGACAGCACTTCATCGATTCAGTCAGTTAAGTGTCATACGTGATACACTCTTGGGTGATCATGTCTCAAAAGAGACACAAATGACTGGGCAGATGATTATCCTGCTGTAGGTTGTCGATACGTTCTGCGGTAGACTGGTTGCCAGCCAAGACTATAGAACCCAATCTCTCTTGCTATGTCTTCTCCCTCCACCTGGAGGGAGAAGACATAGACTATATTACAATTGAATATTAAGTATAATTAGTGGAAGATCAGTTTATTACTTCAGAACATTAGAAAATAGATCCCCCACTTTATGTCTCGTAGAAATTTTAATTGTTGCCAGTTATTTTATTCGGTCAGTCAGTTAATTGACTTACGTGATACACACTTGGGCGATCATGTCTCAAAAGAGACATGGCTGAGTGGGCAGATGATTATCCCGCAGTACGTTGCCATTACTTTCTGCGGTAGACTGGTTGGCAGCCAAGGCTATAGAATCCAACCTGTCCTATTATTTTAACCATACCTGGAAGAAAGAGACGGATTAATCCCTTTCCCAAGGGTATTTGTACGTAAGTGGCATTCACATGAATTCAACTGAAATTCGAACTCGGCTCCCCGATTTCTTGTTCCGAGCCGATATCCACTGCACCACAACGAACATCTCTGAAAATAATACAAATCCTAAAAACACATGAAAAATTGTTATAAAAGACTGTGTGTGTGAGAAAATATCAAAACCAGTTACTAATCAGCGCTGTCCTAAAAATCAAAAAGTAAATCGAACACTTGGTTTATTTACAAGAACACCTATCTCTTCCTGCTTTCATTGTAAACAATGCTGTTGTGTTTTTATTCATTCCTTCAGAATGCACTCATTTAACTTTTAATACTAGTATGTGTTTCTCTGTCAACTCTTCTTATATGAAATTACGTTTCCGATTCACTGTAGCAACTTCTGAAGCATTTCAGTGCGAACGCGTTCTTATTTAGTTAAACGGCGTTTGTCAAAAGTCCATAATCTCAAACACGCTTCTACAGCCAACAGCTTGCCCGTACCTGAATTAACTTAACCAACACATTTATTTGGTTGATAAGAACTTTTAGATCAATGTCTTTTACTTCAGAAAATGCTTAATTTACTTAAATACAAAACATGCAACTGAATATTTGTAAAATAATGTTTTCCAGGAACTGACACGATGATTATTACAAATTATAATACATCGAACGTATTTTGTTTTATCCTGTAAGATAATTAAGCTTTAAAGTTATTCATAATCAGATTAACAAAAAAATTTGAAAGTCTACTTTTATTTTCTATTTCGGCAAATAATTTCATCAATATTTTATCTGTGTTTTCATTAACTTGCTTTTCTGCTTTATTCTGAAGTATCCTGAAAAAAGGCTTTTCAATTTGAATTTTATTAACGGAAAGCAAATATCAAAAAGCTAGCAGTCGAAAAGATTTGATCAACTTTTATATGTTTTTTATTATGCTGGATTATGATAGCTGTCTTCACAACAGTACCTCAATATTAGAATTGGTATGTAATTCCAAGTAGGCATCTACGCAGACAACACCACAATAAACTCCCGCACCAGTAAGAAACCTGTCGTGGCAGACCGACATAATCTCGCTGCTGACATTGAACTGGATCTACACTTTGTGTTAAACTGGGGCAAGAAGTAGCTTGTCAACTTCAATTCGTCTAAGACCAAGCTGTTGTATCTCAACATTTACAGGCAACCTCTCCTACCTCCCATAAGCATGGACCAAGTGATTCTCCCGGAGAGCAATACACTACGCCTCCTCGGACTTACCCTGTCCTCAGGTCTCAAATGGAACCACTATATTGAATCCATAGCAAAATTACTGCTAAGAAGGTTGGGTCACTATGTCGATCCACGATGTTTTTGTTCCGCCCGAATCCATCCTGCATATATACAAATCAACCATCCGTCCGTGCATGGAGTACTGCTGCCATTTATGGTCAGGCGCCCCTGCCGTCCTCCTCAGTGTTCTTGACAGGCTCCAAAGGAGGGATTGTAATGTGATAGGTACTGATCTGGCGGCTCGACTGCAGCCACTTCCCCACCGTCGAAATGTGGCCTCCCGTTGTCTGTTCTATAAATACTTTCATGGCTTCTGCTCGGACGAACTTAAGTCACTGGTGCCTCCTCAACAGGTGTTTACTCGTGCAACCAGACTGGCAACTGGATCCCACCCATTCACAGTCAGGTTAGCCAAATGCAGACGACAATTCTATTCCTATAGCTTCTTCTCTCGCACTTCCCGCCTGTGAAACTCGCTCCCATATTCTTGCTTTCCTGACGGCTACAACCTCCAGAAATTTAAATGCAAAGTTAATACTCATCTACTAACCAATAGACTCTAGCGCTCTCCCAACCCCCGTATAACCTTGCCTTTCTCTCCACCTATGTATCTGTCATCGCACCTGCTTTCTCCGCTTTCTATTGCTCCTTTCTAACTAGTTTGTACTCCTCACTCTTTTCTAATTAATCTTTTTAGAGTTATGTAGCCAACCGCTCATCAGGGGCATTTCTGCCTTGCTCGGGGTGAAATGATTAAAAAACAAATAGAGTGATCAAAATACAATAAAATATGTAATAAATTCAAACTTGCAAAAAATAGTGGAACTATTAGCATCAACTTCTCGGTCCATTTGAGGCATCAACTAAGGGGACAGTAATAATAACGCTAGAGGAATGAGATGGTACATGCACTCGCCTAAATTTTAACTTCAAAACAAAATATTTTTATCATATATATATATATATATATATATATATATAGTTATCCGCAGACAGATCTGTTTCGCTGTATCACAGCTCATCAGTACGGTTAGACTCCGATTGCTTTTAACCCAAGATTAAAACCGTCCTAATTGGCGTCAATCGGCGATTCTACCTCTGGGCTATGGGTGCTCGGTAGATATATATATAGATAGATCTATATATATTAGATATATTATTCAGATTTTCTTAAATTGCTTGGGAATTTCAACAAGTAAATTTAACACCAATCTCATCAGTGAGAACAAATATTGACTCTGACAATTAATATATTATATTATATTGAGCCCATTCACTGAACAATTGTTAATATTTACTATTAACTAGCAGTATAGCCCGGCGTTGCTTGGGTGTAATGAATGTTTTAAAACTAATCCATGGTCCTTGAGCTCAGACTCTTTGGACGTTGGCACGAAAGACAAAAAGCAATAGTTGTTTTCAGTTAAAGCGAAACCGTAGACTGAAAGACTAATGAATGGATGTAAGTCAAATTTTGATTTCCTAGTATCGATATCAAATAACCCCGTACAGAACATATCACTTAGTATGGCTTAGTCTATATTGATCTATAAATAAACATGAAGTTCTGCATCAGCAAAAATTTTCTTAAACGCCTCAACAAAAACAACAACCTGATCGACAAATGGTTGCTGCACTACTCTCTGCGATTCTGTTGTCAAAACTATCATTACAGGGAATAATCAGTGAAGCGATTTTTAGTAAACAGATGTCAAGGGCGATCGGTTTTGATATCTCGTACGCCTTTCACAAGATGTGGCATAAGACGAGCTATACAAACACTTCATTTATGAAGTCTCTGAAGAATATTTTTCAGTTATCAAGTCTTTTACACCAGTATGTATATGAAGTAACTTTTTTAATATCTGTTCTTTTGGGCCACAGTAACATATGCTGTATTTTATTCACTCCTTGTAAGCGTTCATACATTCATTGAAGTTCTTTGTTTCCAATATCTAGCGTTTCAAAGTATCGATTTAAATGTCAAATGGTGCGGAAGATTGTTAAAAATGTTTGACGAATCGTTGGTTTTTTGTATCACACATGGAAATAAATAAAACAATCTTGCTGCCTCTATATACATTTATAAGAGTCAGATCAAACCAACACCGCTTTACTTTCTTCACTAGTGACATATTTGAAAAGCAATTACAACAGTTTTCGAACATTAATTAATTTTTTGGCTTGCAACTTCTATACCATAAACGAAACTTTTCTAACCTCACACCAACCGATGACAATTACTAAATTAATTTTTCAAATGAACTACATTCATTAGGTCCACAATCTCAAATTTAGCAACAAGGACACAGAAATGTCCAATGGAATTTATCAAGTCATTGTATGTATTATTTTATTGGTTTTATTATATTGCGTTCTACAATATTTATTGTATTTAATATATTATTCTCTACATTATTTGCTATATTGAGCACTTTTTTTCAAAAAAGTAAGTGTCAGAGGACTTCGAATTGTAAAACTGTTGCTTCTCTTTACCTGGATATATATATATATATATATATATATATATATATATATATATATATATATATATCAGCATGCAGCGTGTGTATAGAAGAATCCAAAGGAGTAACTTATACATACAGTGGTAGGATAACTCTCTAAGAAAGCTCTAAGCATATATCTATATAAATTCATATAGAGTAAATATAAGAAAAATTAAGACCGACACGTTATTTCATGGTGAAATAATTCACCATGCAATAATGTGTCTGTCTTAATTTTTCAGGAAAGAATATTTGTTGAATTTTGCACTCAGAGAATAGATAATGAACAAGAGTGAGAGAGAAATATTCAGTTGACCTGAATAATTTGTTCATTTGTACAGGACACATTACAAAACACATATTCTGGTAAAAATCGTTCTTGGTTATGGCTGAATCATAGCTTCACATAAACGGAGAGACAGAAACGGTGAGAAAGAGATAATAGATATATGTATATATATATATATATACTAGAAGTATAGCCCGGCGTTGCACGGGTGTAATGAAAGCTTTAAAACTAATCCATGGTCCTGGAACGCAGACACAGCCTAAAGAATATGTGAATTAATAAAATAAATCCTGGAGCTCAGACTCTTTGGACGTTGGCACGAAAGAATAAAAAGTAATAGTTGTTTCCATTTAAAGCGAAACCGTAGACTGAAAGAAAATGAATGTATCTAAGTCAAATTTTGATTTCCTGCTATCCATATCAAATACTTTTTATCTTCGTAAACTGAATTTTGAAGGCTAAATAAGTCCTCTGAGTAAATGGTATCATGGCTGAGACTAAGAATTGCAATTATACCTACTTCGGGCCAAACCCGAAGCAAAAACTAAAATAAAAGGGCTGAAAAAATATTGACATACAGGCAGACAAACAGACACACTCAAACATCTTGCCTTTTATATATATATATATATATATATATATATATATATATATATATATATATTATCATCGAGTTTTTATTATTAGGCCTCAACAGAATGCAGAAAGCACTGGACGGCCGTTTCATTCAATATTTGGACTCATCAGCAGTGCGCATCCACTACCAGAAATTGAAAACCAGACAGTTACGTAATTAAGCAAGCGTCATAACAATTGTACCACGGATGATGAAGAGGTCACGAAAGCTTTTATATATACATTATCGATTTTCTTCGCTATTGTAAGAACTGCAACTTTGAAACTTCTGAATATCGTTTCTTATGTTTTTGTCTATGAGTGTATCACGTTTGATTAAAATCGGACCACACCTTCTATTTTTTCGATAATCAATATGTATTGGGGTACCTCGACACAAACCTAGCTAAGAACACTCGCAGACGCTGTATAAATTTTCAAGAAAATCGGTCCAGCTGTTTCAGGTCTATAGGTAACGGACACCCACAAAAAAAGACA